>RJWH01002578.1:21375-163467 GCA_004363575.1 Solenodon paradoxus | reverse complement strand
AATCTCCAGGGAGGTCTGCATAAGAAGGTAAAAGGCAAATACATCTTCTGAAAGTAAGGGCAATACAGCACCCTATGTGGACTGCGTGTCTAATGCCTCAGATATTCGAGTGTCAGATAGACCACCTACATTTTCTCACCTACTCTGTGAACTTCGGGAAGATGTGTAAACAGTCTCTCATTTTCCTCTTCTGCAAAATGAAGGTATTTCTATCTGATTGCATAAGAATCAGTTGGAACGGCAAAAATCAAGTGTCTAGTGTGGATTCTGGTGTGTTATAATTGTCACATAAATGGTGAAGGAAGGAGATGCTTTAAAGGTTTGTCATGGTTTTCTTTCCTAGCATAGCAGAGATTCTGACAGAGTTAACCATGAATTCTGGACACAAAATAACACCATTAGGTTTGAGGACTGTCACTAATAAGAGTTTGCAATAAATGAGAGGATGGGAGTCTATCACCACCTGGTCTGAGGCAAGTTACCTGGAAGACGTGACCACTGCCATGTGCTCACAGCACGGTGCCCGGATCCCACCAGTCAGAATGGAGGGCTCACGAAGGAAAAACCAGGTCTCTAGCTGCTGTGACGCACGTTGACCCAGAGCCATGATGCTCACCGCTTACTACTGACGGGCTGGCTGGGATCACACCAAACCATCTCAAGCAGGGTGAGCGATAACTACAGTGCCTTTGGGGAAAATGACTAGTGGTGAAGAAATGAAGAAATGCCCCAGGACAGGGATGTGGGTTCAAAGAAAACCACCGATTCCAGGCAGTACACACATGGTTGGCCACCTCCCTACTTGGAGACCAGTATCTTGTCTTTCAAAATATATATATATATATATATATATATATACACATGTATATGTGTGTATGTGTGTGTCTTTATTTTTAAAGAGAGGAGGGTGGAGCTCTTCTCTGGTGAACAGGATGCATTACAGAATGCTGACAGCGCCGCTTCTAAAACTTTAGTCTGTGGAACCCTAACCTGTCTACAAGCAACGCAAGCAAATAATAACTCAAAAGAAGAAAAAGCATAGTGATAAAAGTAAATACTCGGGGCGTGCCTGCTAGCTGAGTGGATAAGGCCCCTAGATGTAATCCATATACAGCCCAAGATCCCTGGTTCCAGACGCTGAGCAGGGGGAACAGTCAAGATGAACAACTAAAATAGATGTTTCTTTCTCCTCTGTCTTCCTGCCGCCTTCCTATTCGTCTTTGTTCCTGCCTCCACCTTTCCTTAAAAAAAAAAAAAAAAAAATTCTCTACTAAAAATGTTCAGCAAATAGAATGAAACTTTCCAAACTTTCCAAGATATCTGCCAAACAACTGTTTAATGGGTAGTTAGATGAAATCACTGGAGCTTAGAACTGAGAAGGGATCTCCAAGGACCAATCTGCAGTCTTCCAGGCTACAGGTAATGATGGATTATAGGAAAAGGCATGTATCTCCCCCATCCTTATGGGCAGCTTTGCACTGACTTAAACATTCATAATCCTCAAATGTTCAAAAACACACTGTCGTCTATTAAATAAGACTCCTCCGGGAATTCGTGACACCGATAGTATCAGTAATGGGCTGGACCAAAGGTGGTGGAGCCTGTTGCCGGTGCGGAGACCACATTTGGGTATAAGGGGCAAAGGGTCTGCAGGTTTGCAAGTGCTCTTTGTACTTTTCGTGGATTACAGGTAAAATCTGGTGGTGACTTGGTCCAGATTAAACACACTGCCCATACTCCCAGGTTGTTATTGTGCCCAAGGAAGGAAGCTGCCTAATGGGGATATTTTCAAAGAATAACAAAACAGTGAAACAAAAGCAAAAACAACAACTTTTACTAATGAAGGGTTAAGTAAATAACTTTATAAGCTGCATTAGCAATATCTTTTCAAGATATTTATAGGTTTAAATTCAGTGATTAGAAGCAGCTGTGGTACATATACTCAGTGGGATTCTATGTCACTATTAAAAAGATGCAATTGCGCCCTTGGCTACAATCTGGGTGGAACTGGAGGGGATTATGATGACTGCAAGAGAGAAATGCAGGATGGTTTTACTCCTATGAGGAATATAATGAAATGAAACAAATGAACATACTTTCAACAAAAATAGCAGGACAGAACTGCTTATGCAGGGCAGCGGGGTGAGGAAAAGATGGCAGTCAGGGACACTGAAACTCCTGTGGAGGCTGATCTTCAGCATCCTAAATGGAATTTAGCATTGTGAACTAAAGAAATAATAAATATTACTATTTTAAAAAATAAAAATTATGACAAGTAAACTTTGGTGGCTGCTTGACTAGTTCTTGTCTTAGATAAGGGTATTTCACAGCACTGCCAATATAAAAAGCTAATAAAAACAACTGAATAATGCAAACAATTCCTGATAGAGTGCAAGTAATAATCACTCTTGGCTGTAGATTGCATTTGTAAGTTCAGCGTCTGCCTCTGACTACAGTCCTCTGGCATTTTGCTTTCTCTTGACCGCCTTGGAATATCTACTGGTTCTCCCATTAAAATCTTGTATGTGTGTTCATTTCAATGAAATCGGTGATTGAAAATTTTGTTTGTCTTTGCCTTATGGATGTAAATCAATGTCATCTTTACATGACAGAACCTCAGAAGAAAATCTCAGTAGGTAACCCAATGCTCCTATAACAAAAAAAGCAAAAGCAATGGGAGAAATACAGGAATTGTGAAAGTTAATCCTTTGACAATGTCAGTCATCTGTGTGTCTGCCCATATGCTTCAAAATCAATTCAAAATAAAACCAACAGAAACTGTCACTAAATAAACACTCAGAAGTTCATTGGATTGCAGACCTGAATAATTGCCATCTGGGGAAGACAGTCCTGAAAATACTAAGAAAAGTTAAATCAACTTAGAAAAAGAATTTCCTTTAAACCATTGCAGATCACAAATGACTAGAAGAAAACTGAACTTTGAGATCTAGCAATGTCAAGTGATATCCAAGCAAGATGTTCTGTTGGATTCTCGTTGTCCCTTGGCTATTATCTCAGAAAACTATAAAGGAGTCAAGCGAGTTATCGAGTAGAGTCACATCCTTTTCTTTCAGGCAGACTTCAGTAAGAGAACTGGAACCGCGCAATCACAACAGACTGGTGGGAGCAGTTTCCTGTCAAGGAGGGCACTGAACTGGCAACGGGTGACTTGAGTCTTTCAATCTAGGTACACGGAGGCACTGGTCTAGAGATGGAAACCTGTGACTTGAGAACCTTTGATATTGTTTGTAAAACTGGCCTGGGCGAAGTAAAAGTCTGCCTCTTCCTTCAGAATGAGATTTGTGGAGCAGGGACATACCTGTCACCTCTTCTGATTCCAACCAAGGTCCTGCTATTTCAGTCACTGTAGGAGCCAGAGGTGGTGATTTTCTTCCCACTCTGTCACTCTCCCCCACATGTACCTCCCTGCTGCTATGTCATTTGCTGGGGATTTGGCCCGGCTGCTGGAGTTCATTATTCAGTACTGCTTCTTAGAAATGCTATTTTCCATTTATTTCCTCTGGAATGAAATGAAAAGACTAGCATTTCTAAAAATTTATTCAAGCAATCATTTGCTTCTCTTTTATTTCCTTTGGGAAGGAGTCTCTTTGACTCTGGCTGGCATTCTGTCCTTTTCATTAGAGGCCGTTCACTGATAAGTAGGAAGAAAATGTTGTCTCATATGGGGACTCAGAGAATCTCTGGCAAAATTCTCCCACTGATAGTCTTTGGCTATTTTGACTTTGTAAAAGTGAAGCAAAGAATTGCCTATCAGATTATTCAATCAATAGCTGCCTCATTTTCAGGCCACACTGCAATATGACTTAAACAAAACCCAGAGGAGGGACAAAATATACATTGTGAATTCAATGCCAGTAGCAATTTATCACAGGCAACTGGAAAAATACAATTTAAGAAGATGGAATTTTATTTGTTATACTATGGGCATAGTAAGAACTTTTCAGCTTGGACAAAAAGTAGGATGGGAAAATGAATTCTGGAAGAGTTTTCTATTTCCTTCCTTCTTTGATCTCCCTCCCTACCTTCCTGTTACCACCACGCCACATAACATCCAGGACAGCAGGGAGTTCCCTGGCTGGAGCCTGTGGCTAGTTAAATTATACATTTGAATGGCTGTGTATGGTTTTCCAAGACTTAGCCTCTGAAACACGTTAAGGGATTTTTGAAAGGTTTTTTCCGAGCTCTGCGAGGAAAGAATGTCAATTAGACAAAAAGTCGAATAGCCAGGGCTTTATTGGGGTTTGCGCACCCGGGCGAGGTTCTCCGGTCGCAGAACGAGGGCCGGGAAGTCGCGCCCGAACAAAGGGAAGCGCGATCTTTAAGCAAAAGAATTTTGCGGGCTTCATACGTGGCGATTGGGGATTGGTCCTGTGATTCCGGGTGTGGTTTCGTCAGATTCCTTTTTCCTGGGTATGGCCGCCGTTTTGTCTTTCTGGGCCGCCGTTTTGTCCTTCTGGGCCAGCCTAACAATTTTAAGCCCATTTTTTAATTTTGGTATAGTTTGGGATGTGTGTGGGATGAGTTAGCACCTGCTATGGAGGAAATGCTTACTAGGCAAATTATGTGTAAGACCGGTTCTGAAAAGCACTGTCAGTGACTCATTTGCTGAGCTGTTACTGTATCACAGGCATATGCAAAGCAATAGCCATGCCAGATAAAAAGACTTGCCCTTAAGGAACTTATAATCTACATTTAGATAAAGGACACAGCATTAGTGCCTAAATAGTAGCTATAAAGAAAACAGGCACATACACAGTGAGTCTCTGAACCTTATCTATATCAAAGATAATAGCTGTTATCTACACACAGGTACTGCCATTTCAATAGTCGACATGAATATTAGATTATAATACTGCTAAGACTGGACAGAGCCCTTGGCCTACAGTAGTACTCCAAGCAGAGACTAAAATTTAAATGCCATTGACAGAAGCAATTATCCATCCAAACACCCATCCATCCACATACCCACCCACCAACCCATCCATCCCAGTTGTTTTCCAAAGAACAACATGATTACATATATGTCAGGAGGCCCATATCTGTATTTTCAATCATAATCGTACTCTGGCTCATTTTTAAACGGAGTGTCTTTATTCCTTCTTCATGCACACTTCACACGCACATGTGCGTGTTGTGCTGCTCCTATGCACCATCTTAGTGTGTGTTGTTTGCTCTCTGTATGCTACCCAGTCAGTCACCAGTTCCACCAGATGCCTGTCACACACTAGCTGCAAGTCCATGAAGTTCTTCATTCCTCCCCAAATTTATATTCTTAGTCTACTTGCAGTGTGGGCTGCAAATGGTCCTCCCTGATTCAGTCCCTTTAATTCTATAATAAATGTCTATAATACTCTATTACTCCTAGTTTGAGAATGAAAACTATTTCTGTTCTTCAAAAATTATGTTAATTCTACAATTTAGCAATCAGGATCCATTATAATTACTGTAACTAATGCACAACTAATATGAGTTAACAGTAGGAAATTTATAAACAGATACATATTATGATCCTACATCAGTCTTTAGAGACAGATAACATGAATTGCTTTCCTGAGAGAGATAATAACTGTTGTGAGCTAACAGGGCAGTTGACAAATCTCAATATGAATTTTAGCCCACTGCTTTCAAATATGGATTTTCCAAATAAAATAATACCACTATATATACACATATATAACTTTACCCAAACTGATATTCCCTTCCAGATTAAATTTTATATGTATGTACAAAGTATATAATCTCTCTGCACCTGAAATGTTTTTATTCTTTATTCCATATCTATTATTTCTCCATTAGCAAAAACTCTCCTTCAGAAAATCATTTTTTGAGTAGAATACATCTTACTTTTATTTAAAAATTGTCTTCCAGACTCTTCAAATATTGCTATACTATTTTCATTGGCTTTGCTTACAGTTTGTTTCCTATTAAATGCTTGTTTCCTTCAGCTCTGAAGGTAAATGGTGTCTTCTGGTATCTTAGATTAAGTGAGTATTCAGCAAAATTAATTCGAGACTGCTCTTTCCTTCTGCATATTGTCTTACTGTTTTCAAGAACTATTTTGCCAGATTCTCTAACTAGTTGTGGTAGGCAGGGTAAAGGCCTTTCAAATATGTGCCCATTCTAATCCCCAGCAACTATGAATAAGTTAGATTATAAACAAAGAAGAATTAAGGCACAAATGAAATTAAATGTGTTGATCACCAGAGGATGAGATGAGATTATCCTGGATCATCTGGGGGCTCAATACAATCAGGATTCTTGTAAATAGTAGAAAGAAGCCGATAAGCAAATTAGCATCAGAAGGGCCTCACCAACATTACTGGGTTTATGAGATAAAGAATGAAATCTGAGTAAAGGGATACTGAAGGCATCTAGAAGATGGAAAAGGCAAGAAAACAGTTCTCCTCTGGAACCTCCAAGAAGAGGTGCATCCCTGTCGACACCTTAAGTTTAGCTCAGTGAGACCATTTTCACTCGACCAAAATGGCTGATAACGCGTTTGTGTTGTTCGAAGCTGCTAAATTGGTAATAATTTGTTATAGTTGTCTCAGTAAGTGCATACACAACAACCCTATCATTTACTTTATAGACACTTTTCAAATGTGCTTTTATGGAAAATTCCATGAACTTTTTCGATTTAGTCAAATATGGTGGCTCCTGCAGGACAGGCTGACGTGCACGGCTCCACTGACAGTTGGATTTTCTGTAAACAGACGATGTAAACTTATGATGAATACAGCACAGTACTGTGAATGTATTTTCTCCTCATGATTTTCTTAGTAGCTTACTTTAAGAACAAAGTACCTAATACATACCACATACAACATACGCTTAGGTCATCCATAGCTCACTGTTGACCAAGTTCTTCAAAGTTTGGTGTTTTTTTTTTTTTTTTTTTTTTTTTTGGAGGGGGGTTAAAATAAATCAAAAGAAATGCTGATTTTCAACTCTGAGGTGTGCGCATGCCTCAAACCCCATGCTGTTCAAGGTCAGCTTTACTCCTGCTCAGTGTAAGTTTTCCACTAGTGTTTTCTCTGTGTGTGTCTGTAGCCTGTATGATGAAGCCACATGTAGCTACATGTAAGCCATCTGGACGTGACCTTGTAACCTCTTCAGACGTGTCACCATTAGTCTCCTCAGTGGAGACACGCCATGTTCCTACTAGTGGGTCCTCCAAAGATACCTTCTCCTGTGCTTCCAGCTTCCTCTCATTGCAACCTCCCTCTGCACTCAGATTTGAGCACTTTGCACATCACTCGGCGGCTTTGTTGTCCCGGGTCTAAGTCACCTCTTTCTTCTGTGCTTCCTTCACCTGCTACCCATTTCTTGCTATAGTTTAATTGTCTTTGAACATCTCTTTTCCTCCCTAGCATTCGAACAACGCGAGGGCAGGAGCTATGCCTTCATTGTTTGGAAGCCCAGTGTTACACTGCCATTCACAGGACTGTATCAATTCCTGAGCCGTGATGACAACCAACTGCTCCCCAGAGCCTGTTTTCAAATTCCGTCTGCATTGGATTCTTCTTGTTCTCCATGCCGCCTTTGCTGACATTTAAAATTTCTCCTTTTCACAGAGTCCCATGTTAACCTTCTATTTCCCTTGTCCCCTTTATTACCAATTCCTCGAGTGTGGGCACTGCACCTGTGGCCCAGCCTCTCCTCATTTCCTTTTTAATCCCCTGCCTGTCTGCCTACTGCCAGCGCCCTACAACTGAGATTATTCTCTTAATATCACCACCTGCCTGCTCAGATTCAATAACCTTTTGTCAATGTGCATTTTATTAGATCTTTGAAATTCTTAAGACTCTTGATCTTAAAGCCTCTGTATTATTCTTGTTATTCCATTCTTTTTCTGCTGGTTTCCCTTTCCCCTAGCTGGCACTCCTTTGGATTTCTAACTGGTTTAAGCTTGAATTTGGTTCCTGTCTCGAGTACTTACCGTGTGTGTTCTCAGAGCATCAGAGGGCACTTGGCAGAGAGTTCCTCACTTCTCATCAATTGTATATAAATGACTGCTAAAAGGGAATATAACTTTGTTATCCTGACATTATTGGAAACTCACCCTTCCTATACTAATATTATTGTCCCTGAAACTAAATACTCTTCTACAGATGTCCATTTTTGCTGGGATAGCCTCATAATTTTACTTCTCTGTATTTGAAAAAAAGCTTAGAGCATGGATTTGTTTCACTTTATCCATTAGATTCCATTATTCATAGCTTTTTTCATATAGATGATCTAAATTTTATTCACCGTTTTTTGTCCTCTAGTGATTGTTCAGTCATTATTTCCCTTTATAACATCAGATCTGATTTGAGCACAAATCTTGACACCCTTGCTCTCTATCTCTTAGGACAAGGAAGAGGTTGCTTACCTTCTCTAAGCTGGTTTTCTTCCTCTGCAGAAATGCAACTATAATCTGAAAATTCTTAATAGTTCCTAGGTACTTTGACCATGAATGAATGTATATAAAACATTCAGCACAGTTTCTAACAAGAAAAGCATTCACCAATAGTAGGACTTTGGTCACATTTTAACATCTCAGAAATCTGGTTGCTTTACATCAGAAGGAAGTCAGATTATGTGCTAGATTTTATTTTCTCCTGATCCTGGAATAATCTGTATAAAATTGTGTATCTTTGAAATGATGATTTCCAAGATTCAGTGACATAATTTAATATTTTTATTATATCATCTTCTTAGGTGGTGTTTCTTTTCTTTCTTTGTAATGTATTGCTGTCAATCTATATGCCCTGTCCACTGTTATCCTTTTTACTCTCTGCTTAAGATTTTATATCATCTCTCATTTATTAATGTTTTCATTTTTGAATATTCTCTGGCACTTAAATTCCTATCTGTGTTCAGGTACATTTCCACTACCAGACTTCTGACCCTGCCGTTCTTCTCTAGAAGATTCTCCCTTTCATACCTGTTTAAATATGACTTTTCTTTATGGATCTGATTCAGTTTCCAGAATTCTGCCACTAAAACATTTCCTTCAAGAAAAATTTGTGGAAGTTACACTGAACTGTCTCTCCATATTTAGAACCTATTGTAACATTCTAAACCTCAGCACACACAGGAGCCGGGCTGATCTACTTCAAAATACGTCTTTTTTCTAATTCATGGATCAGGTATGTCTGTCATTCATTTTCTCCCCTATTGTCATAGCACTGGGAAGCCAGAGGGGGGCTCCACTCAGGAATTCAACTGAGTCATTTGCCTTCTTCCCTGAATCACAGGAGGGCAGTATTGTCATCTCCCTCCTCCCTGAGCATCACCCAGATGTTTGGGACATTTTGCCAGAGGCTGATGTGGTAGGTGCCCCTCATCTTTGTCAATTTTTTTTCTCTGTATTTCACATTCATTTCTGAGTGCCCTGTAACAAAGGGCTCAAGCCAAATGTAAGAGGGACATCAACCTCTGGCATGCAGCTGATATATCCAGAGGGTGCCAGAGGCTTGGCAGTGGGCAGTAGGCTGGCAGAGCGAACCGAGCTGACACCTGTTCCCCCAAGTGCTGCTGATTGTCTAATGAGCAGAGAAGAATAGGCCTGTGTCCTGATTTCACTCTGAGTATCCCAAGCAGGCTGACATTCATGCTTTTGGAAAATTAAAAGGTGTTCAATACAGTATATGGAATATATTCTAGCTTAATATATTCTGGTAGAAATACACAATGATCAGAAGACCAACATAAAATTATTTTAAGGGTTTACTTTAAGAAAAATGCAATTTGGAGTGACCTATATAAATATGAAGTGATTTGCATTAAAATCCTGCCTGTCCTCAGAGCACGGGGTTTGAAGTTTAATGGGACATATACAGCTGCAGTGATGTACATCTGCAAGGTTATTTTGAACTTGCCTATGTTTATGCATGATCATTATTTATGCATCTGATATTTTGTAATTCAAAAATGAAAAGCATTACCATGTTAATGACTTAGATTTGTGTCAACTGTGATAGAAGACCTTTTCCCTGACGCCCATGCAAAAGTTAGTCTGCCAGAAATTTTCCACAGTGCTACGGAGGCTATAACTACGCCCTGTTCTGTGGAGACTAAAGCTATGTCCTGTTATCCTGACTAAGGACACACAAGCATCACCTCCCTTCTCTGTAGCCGTGCATAGCTGATAAGAGTTGCCAGTAGAAACCATGCAGCCACGGAGATGAATCTTTACCTCAGATATAAAAGGAGCTCCCCAGACCCCCTGTTGCTCAGCTTTGGGTAAAATACCCCTGGGCCAGCACCTGGCACTTGCAACAAAGTGCCATTTTCTCTACCTGTGAGTGATCGGTGGTCAGTCCTCTCACTGTCTGGAGGCTCAACAAACCAGATCACAGACTCTTAAAAGAGACTCCACAAAAACATTTGAAATATGTTTTCTTTAAATAAGCATATGCATATTTCTCTGTTCAGATTGTCTGGTTTATGAATGCAAAACTATGTAAGTGATGATTAAATAACTGAATACCTTCATATTTGCTTCCTTTTCTTTATATTGTATCTACCCGGCATTTGATGGCATCTATGTCCTACTCTGCCAGAACTGTCAGAATTCAATCACTTCAACTAACTTCATCTCTCTTATTTTGTTTTCCCTCAATCACAAAAATCTCTTGAAAATAGCTTTAGGGCTGTTTTGAAATAGATCCAACTGAATATTTTAAGAACAATCTAAATTTAAACACGATACGTGTTGCCAAGATGAATTTACTTAAATGCAACTTGGAGTGATAATCTTTGTTCTCCCTTTAACTCAATCTCTCAGATTTTTTACCTGCTCTCTAGTTTTCTATATGAGTCAAAAATAATTATTTTAATTAACTCATGCAGATGCGAGTAAAAGACAGATTGTATTTGTAAGGGAAAGTATTGACATATTAATGGAATTTGATTGGGCTGAAGATGAATTGCCACTATTAACATGAGCACTGAAGAAAAGAAGAAAATAAACAATCGGGAAAACCTCTGTAAACAGGTATGCTTCTTGCTATACGCTACACATCAATTAGTGTGACAGTAACATAAATAGGACACAATGTTTTTATAATTATGATTATTCATTATTAACCAGGATTTCCTAAATCAGGCACTTAGCTCTTGATTATTCAGTTGAGGTCTCAAGTACATCTAGAGAGGCGAGGTGTACATGAGGTGTTCATCTGAATCTATTTCTGTCTACATGAGTAACTGACTTAGAAATTTTTCTTTAGATATTTTATACATGTAATAATACACATGACAGGCAAATCCAGCTTTGAAATATGTTTTCTTTAAATAAGCATATGCATATTTCTCTGTTCAGATTGTCTGGTCTTGTGAATGCAAAACTATGTAAGTGATGATTAAATAACTGCATATCTTCATATTTGCTTCCTTTTCTTTATATTGTATCTACCCGGCACTTGATGGCATCTAAGTCCTACTCTGCTGGAATTACATGATCAGACCCTGGCATTCAGACGTAAATATTTCTTAAGTGTATTTACTTCCTAAATAGCAAAGATGAGAGGAATAGACTTCAAACTCCCTTCACTCTGGCATTAAACCAACATTCTGGTTTCCATACAGTCCTGGGTTATATTTCATAGACCATTATACCATTGTGTTTGGGGAAAAGGTGCACATTCCAGGTGAGTACGCTCACTTTAGTGGTTTGGGCTTCTCCTGAATCCTTCCACTTGTCTGGCAGATGGGCACCTTCTTACTGTGTCCTCATGTGACCTTTTCTACACGTGCCTCCTGTACCTCCCCCTCTCTTGAGAGGGACACTTGTCACACTGGACCACCCAGATAGCCTTCAACTGTAATCACCTATTGAAATGCAAGCGACATTTCCTCTCCAAACACAGGGATAACTTGAGGTGTCCTGGGATTAGACCTTCAACACGTGAATCTGGGGGACACACAATGGAGTCCCAGGAATTGTGTAATTCAGTGTAGAACACGAAGAACTTCGTGGAACAATTTACAGCTGACTCTGCTAGCCACATTTTCCATGTGGTTTAGCCTCGGTATTCCTCAAGAACTGGAAATAATTAACAATGTTCTCTGGGACCAGCAACTTTTTAAATCAACAAGTTAATTACACCTAAAACTAGACATCAAACCAGCAAGATCTTAAAGAAATGGAATCTCTAACAACATCTTCTTGAGAAGAGCGTCAAGGAAACTCCAGAGCATAGGTGTGTACTTGAAATGTGCATTCTAGCTGGGAAATGCTAGGGTGCTGTCAGCCCAGGAAGGTAGTGGGTACTTGAGAGTCTTTAAGGGATACTGATGAGAGACCAACGAGGTCTGGTGTCGCCCTATGAGCCTAGAGAAGGCACCATTTATGCATCCTTTGATCCATTTACGTCCTTCTCTCCTAAATCTTCAAACTGGATCTCTCAATATGCTCGTATTTTTAAGCCAATATTCAACAACAAGAATAAAATATATTTAAAATACTGTATCCAAAGTCTTTATGTTTCTTTGTTTTGTACGTGAGCAAGAGGACTATCACTAGCTACCTGTGTGGTTCCTAGTACCCAGCTTCTCTTTTCTGCCATTCCCTGTAGTTTTTAGTATGTTAGTCAGTGCTTGTAAATCAGTTTTCCAAGTGTCATTCAACCAGATGTTAGTTTACATTTATTTTACATTAACAGACAAAAATAAAAACCATTTCAGACTTTCATTAACTTTGGTCAATATCAAGAGTGACTTCTTTGCTGAATCAGAAAACATTTGAATACTGTAAAGCTATTTCCTCAATTAGCAAAGACTGTGGCCACCTTGTAAATCTTAATCTTCATTAACATTTTCTTACTATCTTAACTCCAGATAATCTAAAAAAAATGATACATGAAATCTTACTTTGCAGCATTTGCCAATTTCTGTGATATTTAATAAACAATCCCAACATGGATTACAAGGTACTAATATGACATCACTAAATGCAGATTGGGGAGAGAAGAGCAGTAGATCACAGTTATATAGCATTTGCACTATACAAAGACAATATGTGTTTAAGAATGTGGTAATACTCAGATGTAGCAAATAAGTGATGAATTTAGAGTAGCATATTTATAAATACAATTATATAATCTTAACTGTATGATTTTAAAAGAACGCTCTTATTTAACAATCTTAAATTCTTTAAATATGACTATTGGTTCCTGACAGCTGTCAAGCCAGCTTTTGTAGATCATAGCCCAGTGGGTACCTCAGTCCTCGCTCACGTGCTCAAAGCTTATCAAACTCACTTAAATTCTAGTTTGTAGGAAGATTAAAAAAATGGAAAAAGGAAAGCAAGAAATGTTCTTTTATGGAAACTCTACAAAATTTGGACATCGCACTCTGCTTAGGTTAGCCTAGAAGCTGCCTGGTCCAAGACCAATGCAGAAATTAAGTTAATATAGTCTCTAGTGAGATGTTCTATTATTCTAAAGAAAAAGGTAGGTGTGATCCTGGTGGCTAGGTGACGATCTGCCACAACTTATTCTTTGGCTACTCCCATATCCATGTCTTCCTTTCAATGCTTGCGCACATCAAAAACACTCTTTCCCAAGGTCACCAAACTCTACATGCAGAATTCCTTTTATCACGATCAAACAGAGGCCTCTGAGTGCTGCACAGCCCTCTCTACTTGTTCCAGTTATGGTCCTTCTTGGTACAGTGACCAACAAACTAGTGCTTCGTCTCCATACTCAGTGTATAACGGCATTCATATCAGGAACAGCATAACTGAAACAATACATACAGTTGAGGATAAGGGACTCTGGGCTTCAAACAAGAAGCAGAATGGTGCCGACATTCAGCTGTGCAGGCTAACATTTGCTGCCCTCTTTAGGATCTGGTTTCTGCCATCAATGCTTTCATATCCTGAGCTTTTCGTTCTAGAGGATTCTTACTTACCACCCTCCTTGGGGAGAGGGTGTTGGGTAAATATTAGAGGTCTCTTAAGAGCTGCCCCATTCCATAAGCTTGCAGATTATAGTGAAGGTTTGTGAGCCAAGAGGTTGCTTTAGAGGTTGCAAAAAATTGTTTTCGTGAGCACGTTTTTTAAATGATTAACATCAATCTCCTCAATATCAGAAATCTGGTAGCAGTCAATTTCCACTGTTTAACTGAAAACTAGTGAAAGATTTCTTGTTGATTTCCCCATTTATATATTTCCTTAGGAGACTCTCCAAATCATCATCCAAAAAGTTTCTAAAATCCCAGTCTGATAATCTTGCTTCTGCATTCCTTCTTATTATCTCCTGTGTACAATGACCATTTCCTAGCATGAAATTCAAGGTGTTTTGGTCCTGGTCTCTCCAATCCTACTCCTTTCCAGTCTAATCAATTTGCTGTTTTTTTTTTTGTTTGTTTTTTTTACCCTCCAGAGAAAGCAATCCATCAGCAAAGATTTTATTCCTTGAATACAAATGGCATTTTTCCATGCCCTGTTTGTTTTCACAAACATACCTACCTGCCTACCCTCCACCCTGTTGCTATCCACATACTCATTTTTTTCAAATCATAAGTCAAGGACTTTCTCTTTGATATATTTCCTTCGAGTTGAATTCTCCCTTTCTTAGGAGACAGTGTTGCAGACTTAGTTCTGATCTTAGCATATGACCTGGTTTTACCAGCAAGTGTGAAATCTGTAGACCCAAATTGCATATTTATTTACATCTCCCTACACTTAGCATAATTCCTGACATGATTTTGTGTTCAAAATATTAGCTTAGTAGTAAAGAATAACTGGTACCACATAGTAAGATCAATTCATGCATAAAAACTTACATTCTGATTTTTTAAATGACTAGCTCTGTGACTTTGTTACTTCCATTAACTTTTGCAAGCTATAATTTCCACATTGTACCAAATGAAATGAAGATAGAATTGGTATAATTAGGATTTAATAATGCAATCTTTATGAAGAGCTAAGAGCAGTCCTGGTCTACAGGAAGTAATTTATAAACACAAAAAGTGTATTATTTTTGTTGACTGAATTAAAGAATGGGCCTATTGAGTCAGAACTCTTCATATACAAGGCTGTCTTGCATGCTGCTTGAAAGGTTTGGTGACTTTAAGAACCAATATCTCACTACAGCTCACAAGATATCCCTATTTCTATAAGTATCCTACAATACTATGTGTTCACATAAATCACATTAGACCACTCCTACTAGCTAAGGTTAATCATGCTGCTGCTCTATTATTGTTGCATAGTCTCCAGAGGAAAATAAGTTGTACGATCTGAGCTAACAGTGGAGGTGGAACACGCTGTCAGCAGGACTTTCATGGCAGATATGGGAGCAGGACTGGTAAGGCGATGGTCATACCAGGAACTTTGGGGTTCATCTTGACTTTTGGGGGTCATATTTAACTTAATGCATATTCATAAGGTATGGCCATCTCATGTGTCACTGTGAAACATTTGTTTAACAAAGTCGTTCTGAGTATTGTGAGCAAATCATAACTTGGTATTAAAAGACACTGCTGCTATTTTGGGAAGCAGGGATGGCAAGGCATAAAGGCAAGAATTACTTCTCTTTCACTGTTATTTCACAGTTATTTCACAGTGACCCTCAGATAAAGCTCATTATCTCTGGACCGTATTACCACTGATAATCTAAACAGAGGGATGCTAACTTATTTCAGGAACCCTGAACAGAGCCAATAACCTCAACTGAGTGCTGCTTCCAAGTGAACTTCATTCCTCTGCGTTAGCATTCCCACTGGTGTGCCAACCCATCCCAATTTAACTTAGCAGAGCAAATAAGCAAAGCTAACCTGAATCTAGAAGATGGCCCAGAGTACTTGATTACTGTATTTTTCCCCTCAATAGCTCAAAAGAAGAAAACAGTAGTCATGGAAACACAAAGTAGGACCTGTCCATCTCCGTGGTAATTACTGTCATTTTTATGTGTATTGAGTGTCAACATAGAAAGATCCCTGAGCAACACTGGATGGAGTCTACTCCCCCACCCCATTTTCCTAAGAATGTGACACTGACAACTGCCAACAGATGACACACCTGATGAAAAGATCAGGCTCTGTTGAGCCTGGGTGAGCCTGCATGGTTGTATTCATCCCCAAGAAAGCCAGACCGGAGTTGAGAACTTCCCTTGAAATGTCTGCATCACCACAGTGATAAAGATGAACTACAATAGCAGAAAGTAGAATTCTTCCCCCCAAAATCTGCAGTAAATACCTTCATAGTTCATCAATTACACCCCCCAAATTCATTCATTTTCTATTTCCCTATTTCAGCAAGTCTTTTATGCCCTCTGGTGCTTAAAGAGTAGGTGCATAAAGGTTAATAACATTTAACATTTCTCCAAAACTATTTTAAATAAACGGCTGTATTTTATGAGGTCTGAGAACCCAATAACAGCCACAAATCAAAATTTTAGATGGAAACAGTGTTTGCTAACTCCTCATTCAAAACATTTCCCAGGAAGAAACTATGGATGTGTCAGGTACCCAAGTGTCTGACAGCTTACATCGGAAAATATATAGTTTGAAACGGATTTAAGGTTTTAGATTGTGAGTATATGTGTGCACATACCTGCTAATAGTAATGGCAGTCATTTAAATTCTTTTTACCTGTTGGTTTGACAAGAGTGGTTGAATTATAGCAAGTATGTCATGGAAGGGAAAATGCAAATTCCCATTTACGATTTCAGTTGTTCAGATTAAAAGAAGAGGTTTATATCTGTGCTACAAGCTTTAAATTTTATTGTGTAGACTTTGCAATGACCAAACACCTCCCTTTGAAATTTGTGAAGTGACTTGTTGATGAAAAGAAATTTGTGTTCAATGTTTACGTAAGGCCACCCCCAAACAGATACCTCATTAGGAGTAAAACAGAACAAGAACAGGAGCGAAGAGGGAGAAAAAGGCCAAAAGTTCCAAACAGGAGGTGCCTGAAACTGTCCATGAAATCAGATTGAATGTCATTCTCTCTCACAATGGGGCAGTCAATCAATAAAATAACTGAAGGACTTTTGAATTTATCTCCCTGTTCACTTGAACATGTTTATACATTTCGCAGTCATATTATCACAGGAGTCTAAGATGTGAGTGAGTCAAAGCCTTTTTTGAAACAGATTAATTTACTGAGGAACTGAAATAAGGATATTTTCTCATTAATTTTAGAAATAGCAATAGTAAATTATGTTTAAATAATTATAGAGAGCACCCATGCCAGCTTAATATGACCCAGGTACTCTGCTAAACACTTCTGAGATTGGCTTTACTTAATCCTTACAGTCACCGCGTCAGATAAAGATGATGATGATTCCCATTTCAGTGGAGAAAACAGCTTCAGCAAGGAGACATCATTTGTGCAGGTCACACAATTAATAAGCGACAGATCCAGCTAGGAGACCCCACTAACCTCTATGATAGCAGGCAGCATTGAGAAACCATGGAAATAAGTACAGACTATATCAAACTAAATGCAAAGTCTTAGATAATAAGAACAAAATGGCAGTTACCAGAAGGACATAGGGAGGCGGTTCAGTGAATTGAGAAAAGGCGGCTGATTATATGATGGTAAATGGAAACAATATTTTTAATGGGGATCAGAATGTATGTCGAGTTATAATGCTGTGTACCCAAAACCTATATAATGCTTTAAAACAAAAACGCTAATGTTTACTTATTATTTGAAAAGACTATCTGTAAAGGTGCCTGAGAGTTTCTATGGTGACTTATCTGGCTCTGGAAGATCATTCAAATCTCTGGTGAGGTTGGAACTAATAGAAAACACTTCATTTTTACACTACACTATACGTTCTGGTCTTACCGTGAGAGTAAGTGATAGTATACTTTCTAATTCTGAAGAGAGGAAGCAGTCTTTCCAATTCTAAAGCAAGATATGCTAATTCACTGTGTAATTCTGCCTAGATGGTGTCTGAAGTTCTTTGGGACATTTACATTTTTGCCCTTTAAATGACGCTTAGTTGTTACAGATGCTCTAAAGCAAAATGTCGAGTCGCTTTCAAAAGAATTCGTACACCATTGAAAAGAGCAAAAGGTAATCACCAGGTGCTTTTAACCATTGACAATTGCCAAGTCAAAACATACATACAAAGGCGAGAATTTAGAAAGCATTTGGAGAGTTGAAAATGCATATTTGAAATGATTCCTTCCCCCACAGGAAAATTAGCTGGAAATGTGGCATTAACAAATAGTGCTTTCATTTGATAGCGTCCTAGCGTGAGTCCAGTTCCAAGACAGTGTTATACTTTGTATTTGTAACTGTAAACAGTGGGCTTCCAAGGAGAGGACGCAAGCAATCTTATAACATGAGGTGCTTTCAAGGATAGATTGAAAACCAAGATACACATAGAATATCATTTAAACAATGATATTTCTCTTTGAGGATGAAAAATGAATTTTTTTTTTTTTCAAGAGGAGAGGTGGAAAAGGGAATACTAGTAAAACGATAGAATTCTAGAGATGATTGTGTGGAGGAGGAGAGGGGAGATCTTACTTCTAGTATATTTCATAAAATACTTAAGGTGCTCTAAGTACTCTAATTAGAGCAATTTTATGTCTCAACTTGGATTTAGGTTATGGCGTGCCCAGATATTTGATCAAACACTGCTCTTGACATTCCTGTGGAGTGCTTTTAGATAATAACAGCATGTAAATAAATTCAGATGGAGAAAAGCAAATCGCTTTCTACAATGTGAATGGGCCTGGTCTAATCATCAGAAAGATGACCTTTCCAAGTCCAAGAGAAATTTCTCACCTGACAGTCTTTGAACCAGGACATTGGCTCATGCTTGTTTTACAGGAACCTACAAACCTTTAGACTTTAACTGAGATACCAGTTCAGCAGATTCAGAATTTACTAGCCTCCAAAGGATCATGAACCAATACCTTATACTACATCTCTTAACAGAGACGTGACTCTATTGACCTGTTTCTCTAGAGACACTGATTAATACCCTCTCAGAAAGCTTTATCTTTGTGTAAATTTTAAATATGGTCTACCCCACATGCAAATAAAAGCCCTTTATTTGCTGCTCGAAGGCACTGGTAGAGATAATGCACTGCAATGGGCTTGTATGGGGATAGCCTTTCAATTAGTAGGGAAACCTCTGAAAAGCCTTTCGGGTTTAAGACTTATGAAAACCACAGAAATACTAATTTATGGATGGGAAAGAACATTTCACTTGGGTTTGCAGCCGCCAGTTTGTATCAGTTCTCTCCTGTAGCAAAACAAACCACCCCGTGACTTAGTTTCACACAACACGGATCATGGATTTTACTCACTCTTTGCGATTGGAGCAGGAGTCAGTGAAAGCAGTTCTGCTTCTCCACACAGTACACTTGTGGACCACTAGCTCTTCCTCCAAAGCTGCTTGCTCATGATGCTGGGAGATTAGTGCTGATTGATGGCTGAAGGCTGGTTTTTCTCTCCCACCCCCGTGGGTTACTTGGGGCTCGTCTCCTGGCGTGGTGGTTAGGTCTCAGGGATGATCACAAAACACAGTAAATGGAGCCCACCAGTAATTTTTTTTGTAAGTCCTGGCTCCAGAAACAGACATTGAGTCTCTTTACCACGTCTTCGTGGTCAAGCTGTGAGAGCCAACTTGAAGAAGGAATATAAGCCCTCTCAAGGAGAGAAAGGTCAAAGCACGTTGGAGTCATGTTTTAAATGCCACAGTATGCCCTGTGTCTACAAATTATTTATATTACCTACACGTGTAACGCAGGCGTGCTCTGTTTCAAGACCGTAAAAGGCCTCAGCCCCTTACAAAATGGGTTTCAGGCTCAGGTCCTGACTCTCATCAACTCATTCAAGTCAGGTACAGCTGAGGCTCCCGGGGTTTGGTCCTGAAAGTCTGCAGATTTGGGAACTAAATGCATAAGTGATCTTCTCTTGAACACACTTGGCATCGAACAGGGACGCAGGCATACCCTGTCTGCCCCAGCCATTCCCATTAAAAGGAGTTAAGCGCTGGAGCCCAGCAGACTTTGGCATCCCGCAGATGCGAATCCAGCTGGGCCCAATTTCATCCCAGAGCCTTTGAAAATTAGACCTCCAAGAATCTTTCCATGTAGTTCTTTCCTCTACAATTTGGGCTCACGGTTCTGCCCTTTGAGTCCTTTACAACCAGCTTTCTGATCCTAAACATTTAGGAATTCGTCTTCTTTTCATTTTAGACTAAACTGGAGTTATTTTGATCAGAAGTCTCTTAAAAATTGTGTGGGTTTTCCTTGAATGTAATTAGGACTCCTTCTATTGGACAAAAACCACAACCACAAATCCTTTTGCAATAAGTCCTTTTTGATCCTACACTCCTTAGGCGTCCATGAGACAACAGACTTTTACATGTGCTTTCAGTGATGGAGAGGACTTATAAGACAGACCCGTGTTGATTCTGATAAGCCTTTCTGCCTCTCCAAAGGCATTTTTGAGTTCTCAGTTTTTTTAGGGGTATTAAAAATAATCTTACCATCCCACAGAAAAGAGATTGGGGGCAACAGAATATTTCTATATTTGAAAGTATTTTATCAGCTGGAAAAGTCTGAAAAGGAAAAGTGTTTTATTTTTGAACTTAGCAAATTCTGGTTTCTTGCTACTTAACAATGCATTTCTTCACCTTGCACATGTGCTCTGCTCTCTGTATCTTCATCACCACTGGCCAGCAATAGAAATCTGGACTTGACAATATTTTTCTAGATCATTGAGTTCATGAAGTTCATTTCCTGATTTCCTTATCTACTGCTGGAGATGAGTTACCAACATTTCTACCTCCCTATGATAAACATCTTCCTTCTTCCCACTTCTAATAACCAGTTTCCTCATTCTCAGCCCACACCGCCCTCCTGAATTCCCTGTGGGCTGTTGCATTAACATTCTCCTCCAGGCCTCTGCCCAGCCACACCCATAACCCTTGTTGTTTTTCGTTATCAGATCACCCACATTGCAGGTAACAAAATCTCTACGGTATCTATGTCTACGTAGCAAACCATCTCCAACCTTGGTGACCTCAAACAACAATATTATTATTTCCCTCGCCCATCTGCAATTGAAGCAGATAGCAGGAGTTTGCCTTTATTTAAGGCTTCAAGATTCCGATTTATGAGTCATGTTTTCAAACCTCCAATATGAGCAAACGAGAAATGTGTTTTAAAAAGCTGATTACTTCAGAGAAATAGCATGCTATATTTGAGCATCATAATAAAATGGTTAGTATACTCTTATAAACTTTAAATGAGAAGTGATTCAGACTCAAGGGAAAAAGATCTTGGAAAAATAGATAAATCTTGAACAATTTAAATAGGGCGTATGGGTTTTGATGGATTGGGAATTGGATTCAAGAAGCACAATAGGAGTAATTTTTCAATTTCTCCTTTGGGAACAACAAAAACCATAGATTACCTTCCATTTACATCATACAATGTCCTTACCACATGACCTCCATTTCCCTCCATTTCTACCAACTCCCAAGAAGTTCTTTTCATTCATTACTTGATTAGATAACTTTCGATTTGTCATCTTTTCCCAAGATTGGTGATAGCTCTTGATTTTCTCTGGAAAAACCACATTTCTCTCTTTAATTCTCAGTCTTCTTTCTCATTTTGATTTTTCTTTTTCAAATAAATCTACTTTCACAAATAAATCTACTTACCTTACATAATTTACTGAACACGTGAGAGCCACCTAGCCTTCCAGGTTCTGAAATAAATGTAGAAGTGTTTCACTAGAATACTAGTGTTATGTGATCCATAACAATCACAGCATTTTCTTTAGTGATTGGGCATATTGACATTCAAGATCCAAATCATTCCTCTGAAGGCAACCAAAAAAGCCTAGAGATGTTAGTTGTAGAACCAAATGAACGGACAATAAAAATCCCATCTTACTCTGAAAGGAAACCTTTCCACAGTAATTTCATTTTTGACTTGTCTTCAGTGCAAGAAGAGTTGACTGTGTGGCTGGGGTAGGATTTACAGGAAGGAGAAATATTTTGGTATGAATATGCTCAAAAATATGTTCAAAAATAGTAAGTTTAAAAGTAGATTTCACTGAAAACATTTAAAAAGATCAGACATAGGAAGGAGAGCAAGGAGCATGAGAAAAGCAGGACAGAAAGGGTTGTATCCTCATTCTAAGAGAGAGCACAAAAACAAATTGATGATAAATTAAACTATTTTCAAACTTTATAGAGATTTTAAGTTTAATCTACTTACCAATGAGTATTGAACCAGCTTCCAGAAAAGTATCTATTTTTCATGATTGATTCAGAATGGATTACCTAAGAAGACTTTGACATTTCAGATTTTGTCTTAATATTTAAATGTTAAAAGCCTAACCTTAAAAGACTTTTGCCTGGAGCTAGAGCAGATATAGTGTTGGCCTGCAACAACAAAGGCTTTAATCCCACAAGAGAATTACTAGAAAGGGCTGTGATATATTTAAATGATAATAAAACAAATTGTGCAACATTGCAAACGTTTTTAATAGTTAATTTTGTAAATATTTCAGATTTTCATTTGCAAAAGAGGACTTCTCACCACTTGTAGTCTTTCTTTTCTCATATATCTGGTTCCCCATAAATGCATTAACAAATCTTGTCATAGAAACAAAAAAAGGGGGGGGGGGATTTTGACTTTCCTTTTAAAAAGGGGCTCATACAAGATTAAAAAGTATTGTCCAGATTCAAAATTAACCAGAAAGTTTATGACTCTGGTGACTATTTTGTTTCCTGATTATTTTTTGACCAGTTGTCTTTCCTTTGATATTTTATTCTGTGATCTTATATCAGGTTTTCATTTTATCTTATTCCAGACTAGACTAATAACATATTTTTATCTCTACACAATCAGATATTTTCCAGATTCTATTTCTACCAACTTTGATCACTGAATTATGAGAACGCAGCTTCAGCCTTGGTCTTATTTGTGCCCTAAGTCTTGCCTTGGTCCTGATCCCATTTGTTCTATTCTTTACCAGCCCCAAGCCTTAGTGGTGAGAAGCAGGTTTGCTCTCCTTTGTGACACAATAGGTCTTTCTCAATTTTGTTTAAAGTCAGTATTTCATGGTGATAAGCTCTACTCTTAGAGGAAAGAAATTTTAGTATTTTAAAGTAAATTTTGGAATTTCTCAAAAGTTACCCATTTTGCTTATCTAGATCAGCTGTTTTCAACCTTGGCTTCACAATGGAATGTATTTAAAAGTAATATTGATGCCAGTGTCCCACTCAAGACTAACTAAAAAACTCTCTATTGGCAAACTCTGGGGGTTTCTTTTTTTATGCATCTTAGATGGTGCTGATATGAAGCATGTATTGATAAACATTGTTGAACATCAGTGTGCCTGAGCGTTACATAGAAGTTAAAATCACCTGTGAATTTGATCCACTCATAGATTCTAATTCAGTAAGTCTGGGATGGGTCTGAGAACCCACATTTCTAGCAAGCTCCTTGGGGATTTCAATTCTGCTGGTCAACAGAACATACCTTGAGTAGCAAGGGTCTAAATGAAAGAGGCTAGTGATCTAATTATGATTCTATAATTATTATCATATTTTATGGAATAGGTATTGCTTAAATAAATGCCAAGTGTGATCTTCGGAATCTCATGAAATATTTTGGAGACTTTTTGGCTTATATTCATAAGGCAATGTCTTACTTTTAATATTGGTAAGTACTTTGTTTTAATTATCCTGTTGAATAACTGTCATTCACTTTTTTCTAAGTGTTCAGGATTTTAGACATGTCTGAAATAGAAATTACAGTATATTTGATATGATTAATTTCTAAATAGCAGGATACTAATTTGTGTGAATGTATGCATAGTGGAACAAGGTGGAACCGTCGTGTGACTGCATGTATAACGGAACGAGGTGAAGCTGTATGCATGTGAGTATCTCTGCTATGTAGTGCTGAAGCGATGCTACTGTGGTTATGTGACTAAATGAAAAATGAATCCTATTTTGTGATGCATCTTACTCTTACCATTGTGTTAAGTCTTTTTTCATTCTTTCAAGTATTGAAGACTTGATGTATTAAAGGACTTAACATATCTTAGAAATATTATTGACCTTTGACCAGCACAGGGAATCAGGGAACCATTTCTTGCATAGTGACAATATTTGTAACTTTGGAATCCCCCCAAAACTTAACGACTGGTAGCCTGGTTTGGGTGGAAGACCTTACCGATAACATAAACAGCCAATTAACACATATTTTGTCTGTTGATTAGATACTGTATTCTTAATTTAGAAAAGAAAAATCAGAAAGAAGAAAATACATTTATGATCCCGAATTGTGTTTATAAATTCGGTGAGATTAAAAAACAATCCTCATTGAGGCGAAGAGGCACAATTCAAAACATGTCATGTAAAGGTCAGCTATGTGTGAGGGGTGATACAACATGACACCATGACTGAAAATGTAATTTCAGAAAAATTCTGAAGAAGATTCAATGAGGTCTTAAACTTTAAATCAAGGGAGACTTTGTTGAAGTTATTACACAAGTTAAAGTTTGGACTCATTTGCCCACTGAGTGTTTCACATTGAGGTTCCTGATCACTGACACTCAGTTTTGTCCTTCTTTCTGCCCTTAAATAGCATTCTGTCTTTCCAAGAAAACTTACCGTTGTTAGCTCATAGTTCTATCCCAGTACTTCTCTCTACCGCTTCCGACTTATTTCCCTTGAACTCTCTGCCTTACACACTATCTGAATAGAAGCAATTAACCTTGTAGACCATTTACAATTCAAGATAATACCCAGAGCCATTTGTATATGGTATTCCATTTAACTTCTTCCAGCGTCTTGAGGGGTAGGTATTTTTTTCTACTTTACTGAAGAAGAACTCGAGCGCAAAGTGGTTAATAATTTTCCCCAGGTAATAGTGCTTGGATTCAAGCCCAGGTCTCTTCACCTGTACAAGAGATGAATCTAACGCTTCCTCTTAGTATCACCCTGTTGACGCCTTTTCACATAGAATGGTCCCTTATTTTCTGTCTGTCCCAAGGCACATTCTGCCACAAGACAGATAAAATGACAGAAGGTTCCTCGTGTAGAACAGTAGTGCTCACCTACATCATGTTTACTGACTGCTAAGGTCCAGTCAACACCCTTTTTCTGTATGAACTCAGTCCTCACAGCAGGCCCTCTGAGGCAAGCAATATTTCACTTGCATTACAGGTGAGAAGCCCAAAGCCCTGGGGTGTTGGGGAGGCCTCCCCAAGTTCACAGGTCAGCAGCACCCCATACTCCCATCAGCAGCAGAGTGGTGCAGGGCCTGTGCACAGTTTTGCACGCTGAGCACCAGAGTCACCTGCTTGTCTTGTGGGTCAAGCCGACGAAGTCCTTTCAGTGGGAAAACACCACAAGCTCCTCAATGCCACTTCGTGATCTATGGCTGTGCAATTTCACCTTCGAATTGAGACCCACTTCACAGGTAGGCCCTAGGAAATTACAGGAGGCCTGTTGGCATGCTCTATAGCTTCTTTAACATTCTGACCACCTCTTGAGTCAAGAAATAAGGCTTTAAGGGAAATAAATTCTCTGCACTCATTGTCAGTCAACCTTGAGACTGACTGGGTGAAGAAGTATGTGAAATTACCAATTTTATAATAATATCAACAGTGACTGTTAACAGTTGGAAAAGTCAGAATTGCTGGAATGACAGTGCCCGCACAGGTGGGTTTGGTTTGGAACGGAGCAGCAGCTCTTCAGTGTGCACACACACGTGCACACACATGTGTACACACATGTGCACGCGCTCACACATGCACAGAGATGCGTGCACATGCACACAGGCACTGCCCCGTGCATGCACACACACTGTTTACATATGCACCCGTGTACGCACGCGCATGTCTGTGCATGCGCACACATATGCATGTGCACATGTGCACCAAGGACTGCGACAGATGCCGGGACATTCATTGCCCTTGAACCTCATGTTTGTGCCCGTCTTCACACTTCTGCAAAGATCATTTTAACTGAGGCAAAGACAATTAACCCCAAAATGCTTTCTTTCATTTCATTTTCTCCAAACACTGTTCTGCAGATTTAAACAGGGTAAGTTACAGCTGTGTCTAGTCATGCTCATAGGTACCACATAGTGAGTTTTTAACATTTTTACCAATCGTGCGGTTTCAAAAGACACTCAAGTGATACTTTCCCTAAAACCTTCAGGACAATGTTTTAAGACAGAAGTTTGAGATTTCCTCTGAAAATAAAATTGGATTAGATGTAGACGAACAAGACCCTTTGTACATAAACAGAAAGAGGCATGTACTGCTTCAACTAATAAACTAGAACCACTTTTCATCAGGATATCAGTCTCCATTTAGAAGAAATTGTTGTAATACATTATTTTAGATCTTTTGTATCTATAATGATTTATAATCATAGGCATTTAAAATGACTCAATTATCCATATTAAATATTTCTTGTTTATTTTTACACAAACTGATTTCAGAATAATTTATTTGAAGGAATAGCAACTTTAGTTTTTCAGAAAACAATTATCTTTCCTTTCAGATGATTGGTACTATGGAAAAATGATAAATTAATCAAATGCTGACGACTAAACTGTTACTAGTTTGCCTGTGAAATACCTAATGAGTGAGCTGTTTTTACAGCAAATAGCTGTTTCTCCAATGTGAAGGATTCAAATTTGTGTCTCAGATTTTTCTTCAAGTCTTACTGTTTCAAACCCTCTAACTGCATCAACCTATTTCTGAGCATTCCGAGCCTTTGAAAATAAATGAGTTTGAGTTAACATTGAATGTCTGGCTAATCTGCCTTCACATATAAGGTTAGTAGTAACCATTAGGCTTTATGTGGTATTGGCTAAGTTCACGTAGAGACTCATGGGTTTTACTCTTAGCAGGTGACTTCATTCCTCTAAGCCATCCCAATAAGCAGAGACTATAACAGCATCTCTCCCTAATGAATGCTAAATCTGTTACAAAAAATTTATGGAAAGTACTAAGCATATATAGCAAGAGTCCCCACGACTCCTATATTTGTTTTTGTTTTTTTTTTAAAGTCAAGAGAATATAAGGAACTTTAAAATCATGATCTTTCATCTGAGTTTTGGGAAGAAATTACCAGAATCCTTAGTTAGTATTAGGATGACTTTTGTTGGTATTAAAAATGATGGCTCTGATGAATATAAAATAACTTTAAATAAGTTAAACTTGTATAATGCTGTTTACATTCTTGCCTAGGTATGCTTTTAGCTTAATGGAATCAGACTATCATTCATTGAAATGTCATGTTTCTACTAAACTTAATTTCGATTATCTTGGTTCTTTATGGACAGTCCTGAGGAGGCAAAAACTAATCTAGAGGATCAATAGAACAAAATTTAATTTTATATTGGACTTGAGTAACAAGGAAGTATTATAATACTATCATAACTTAATTATTTCATTGTGAAGTAGTACACAACTGTTCTGGAATTTGTCAGCATAATGTGAATTTCATTGTAATAGTTTTCACTACTGTGTTCATTGCATAGGGCCAAATTAATATAAACTGAAGATATAATTTTAAACGTGTCATATAGGGGCTTCCCAGTGATACTCTTATTTTCTCTAAGCAGAATTGTGTCCTATTGATGCTCAGTAATAATGTGAAGTATTAGAAGTTGACAGTAATTATAATTGTGAATTATGTGGATGTAAATGCATCACATACCACATTTCTATCCACGGGACTCTGAGAATAACGACATTCATGAAGATAATATAATTTCATTTGATAAATATTAATGCTTGCCATGTGAAAATCACTTTCTTATAAAATTTGAAAGTACATAACAAATGTTCGAGATACTCTTTATAACCCTCTAGCAAGTAACAATTATTGCACTCATTTTATTTAATAACAGTTTCTTGAAAATAAGGTATTAAGACACTGAGGAGTTGAGAGAGCAACTAAATGGAATCTGGACAACAGTCAAATGCAGAGAAATAAAATTATTCTAATTATCTAGTAGAGTCTGTCAAATAAATCCAGTCTGACAGATTCTTGCAATGAAATAATCTTATATGTTATCAGAATAGCTTTATTAATATTAACACTTAAAATATTAATGTCATCTTAGCAGCAAAATGATCAACTTCACATTCTTATGAAAACAAAGAATCCAGATGACATTTTCCTCCATGACTCTGTCTCAGTTTGAGAAATTCTGACCCCCTCTTTTGTTTCTCTCTGATGGCTCTCCAGGATGCCTTCCACCATCTACAATCAATTGTATCATCTGCAATACAAAATCTTTTGCAAACTTCTAGGGTTTTTTTTCCTTTAATATTTCACACCTAAGTCAGTCAGCTACTTCTAGAGTGAGGGAAGACCTTTACTGCTATTTTTAAATGTGATTTTAAAATTGACTTTTTGACTTTAAATCATTGTTGTGACATTTTGAGGGTATTCTGCCCACATATGGGTTGTTGAAGTTCTGCCAAAGCATGCTATTTAGTTTCAGTACACAATTAAGAAAACGGTATTTGAAATTTGGGGTTGGATGTGAAAAATCTTATTTCAATATGAACACAACTTCTAAACAAAACCATATGTTCCTGGCAGAACTTGGATAGGATTTAAAGTCTCCTGGTTATCTATAAACATTGCATTCTAGAAGAAAATGTTAAATTCTTTAAAAATCCAATTTAGGAAAGCTATTACTCTTCATATATGGTATTTTGTCAGATCAAACTAAGAGCAAAATAAAGGGAAAATAAAGTAAAAAAGGGTAAAAGAATGAGAGTTTTTGTGGTTTTTCAGCATATATAGCAATGTCCAGAATCTGAGACTAAAGCAGATAAAGAAATTGAAGATGAGAATGACTAATCCTACTCTCTGAGGCAGAGTACCATTTAGCATGTTTGGGTTAGAAGTTGGCTTTTCTCAGTTTGGAGACTGGGATTAAGTATCTCTCTAAGGAAATCCTGAATTCTAGAATTTGCTGTGACAAAACCTCTGATGAAATGCCAAGAAGACCAAGAATATAAATTACACCAGGGAACTAAAAGGAGGATCCAAGGAGGGAGTTGGTCTTATAGTCTGAACTAAGTTATGGATCCAATAAACTTAAAAATGGGGTTGATTCAGTGAAGAGGGCCAAAGCAAGTGTTACAAACAGCCTTATGGTCTGACACTTTTGGGTAGGAAGAAACTGTGAGGACTAGAAGAAAAGAAAACTCATGATGGATCAGGCAATGTTGAAGAGTACGTATTGACCTTCCTAAAGATGATCACTGTCTCTCCTAATATTATACAAAAGTGGGGAAAGATAGATGGGCGGAAGAGAGACTTAATTAAATGTGAATACTCTTCATACTATATGGAAGAACTGTGGTGGTAGGAGGAGTGGAATGTAAGTCATTCCACATGAATGTGCATTGCCCATAGCATCATCTAAAAAACTGAACACTTTTAAACCTGTATTTTGACTCTGAATTGTTTATGAGTTGTAAGTGGGCTTTGAGGGAGAAAAATGAAGGCAGGATTTCTCCTAGGTTTCTTGTCCAGTAATTTAGTAAATAGTGATGATAGAACTGAATTGAGCACCCCTCAGTTATTAAAATCTTGGAAGTCACAAAGATTCCTTATGGTGGTCACTTTCATAATAGTTCTAAAATATCATATGCCTTTTTCATTCCCCTTCTCTCATGAGCATTCTGTGGAAATTTTCATACCATCATTGCTCTCTTGGGTAACACCCATAATATGTGTGTTCTTGTGTTCAAATACTTAGTGCTAATTTACAATTCAGTAAGATAACTATCACTCAAATAATAGAGAACTCTTTGGAGTTCTCTATTATTTAAGTAAGTTCTTAAGAAGACATCTATTCAACAGTTTAAATGGAGTCCTAGAAATGACAAACTATTGAAATTCGGTGAAAAAGAATAGATGGCTAGAATAGTTCTATGTCCATTAATGGGATAAAATTCATAGTTAAAAGCCTTTCTCTAAGTAGCACTACAGACCCAGATGGCTCTAATGTCCATTATACCTAATATGTAAGGAAAGAATATCAATTTTATAAAAAATTAAAAAAAAAAACAAACAGAAAAAAGGTGAAATGTTCCACTTATTTTATGAGATCTGCACAAGCCTGATACCAAAACAAAAAAGCAGAAAGATATGACTAAAAAAAGGAAATAAAATCATAGGGAAATTTTATATATCATCTTTCAAAAGGGAAGTTTACTACAGGAATGAAAGGATGGCTTAATATTTGAAAATCTATCAATTTAATACATAATATTAAGGTTCTAAAATGAAAAAAAGTCATATAATTAATTCAATAGTCACCAATGAAGAGCATTTGACAAAAGTCAATATTTAGTCATAAAAATGTATCGGCAAATTGGATATTAAAAATAACTTCCTCAATTCATTAAAGAAAGCTCAAAGAACCCCATTCGGTAGCAAACAATTTAACTGCGAAATACTAAATTATTTCCTCCATGATTAGAATAAAAAGCTGACATGAAACATCACTCCTATTTGACATGTAGTTGAAGTTCTACAGGATGTAATAGGCATAAAATTGGAAACAAAATAAAATAATTTGTTTTTGCAGAGGACATAATTACTTCTATATGACAGTTTCCTTAAGCATAGTGTGAATGGTATTTTCCCCAGAGATGTTTGTCAAAAGCAATCAGAGGCAATTCTTGAATAACACAAAACAGCCAGAGGCAGTATTTCAATACTGCACAGGTAGAAAACAATTAGGGCACAGAGTGGACTAGCCAAAGGCTTGAAAAGGAAAAGTTGAGTAATGAGATGTTGAGGGGCCACTGAAACATGTGACAGAAAGGAATGTAGAATAATACGCCTTGTGGATTGTGTGTGGGCTCCAGAAAGAATACTGAGACAGTCTTAGGCTCTCATCTCCAGCTCATTTTGAGACTGTGTGAAAGGAAGGGAAGGGTTAGAGGGAGTTGTAAGCTTTCGATCAGTACTGATGTTATGCCCCAGAACAGATAGAACGTCTTGACAAAGCCGAGGAGGCTTATTGGTTTGAAGCTAAGGAAACCTCTGTCTAATCACTGATAGCCAAACAGAGATTTCAGTGGCCACACATGATAGTGAATTTACAGAATTTGTTTAGCGATATCACTGATTAACGATCAACATAAATGTCAAAACGATAACCCTGATGAGGGAGAAATATTTGATTCCAAACTTCACACATTATACTATTTCTTTAAAATCGTATGAAGTAACATTGCATCATAACATTATGTAGTTTTGAGGCAGGTATCATTGCAAATCAATATCTGTATATATCATGTTATGTTTACCACCAACAGGTTAATTTCATCCCTCACCATATAAACACTGCTCCCCAAATTTAAAGTTCATTTGTTTCTTTCTCTATTTATCAGATGTTAGTGAAATCATATAGTGCTTGTTGGTTTCAACAAAAAGTTGTGATATATACAAATAAATAAGTTAAGGTCCAGATAAGGAGAAAAATAGTTATATCCAGTCAATAGAAATGATTTCTAAGAAAATCCAGGTTTGAAATTACTAGACAAAGCCATTAAGTAATTTATCTCTAATATCATTAAAAGAACTAACGAACCATACCTAAAAACGAAAGTACCAGGATAATATCTTACAAAAAAAGAACAGCACCCAGGAGATTATGGAAAGCACTTACACTTCTGGGTCCTAGCCACATTTCAAAGAATTTGCTGTTGAAATAATATGCTATTCCAATCCCTGAAGTCCAAAGTTACCACAGTACTTCAGTTATTCCCAAGAAAGAAAAGATTTGATTCATGTATTTCAATTGTATTCAAGAAAGAAGGTGCCATTAACATTACATCCATCTTCAGAAGGGTGGTTGATGCAAAACACTCCAAGATTATACCTGTATTGTATCTCTGTGTTCATAGCATTGTTTTTTTTTAATTATTTTAACAATTTAATAGGTAGCTACTTGGACATGCTCGATTTAAGTCACATTCAAACCAACCTGATCCTCTGAAGCCTTTTCCATGTGCACCAGGATGGGTGAGCATGGGAGTAAATAGTTGGTGCCACGCAGTCTTTAGGGGCCTGTATGATCATGACCGTGAGTGCAATTTGTGAACTCCTATCATAGTGTTGAAGAAAGGCTCCCTTCCTTTCCCCAAATCTCAACCTTAAGTGTCCCTGAAGACTAATTAGTAGACATTTGTTGAATATCTTCCTCATTTCTTGCATTGTTCTAGTCTCTGTTGAAAGAGCATGCAAAGGGCAGAGAGGTAAGTAGAGCCAGGCTACCATGAAACTGGAGTAGCTGCTCCGGACTTCCTGTGAGCATCCTTGCATTCTTAGTGGAAACCTTCCTCCACTTAAAATCATGAGTTTCTGTTCTTAGCGTAGGGTGAGTTCGTACTAAAATGTTCAGAAAGGCCTTTCCAAGTTGTTCAGAGCAGGCATTTTCCAATGAATGTCACCTTGGTGTGTGGCGCTAAAGGCTTATCAAGGCTGTGTGGATCTCAAGAGAAGCAGTCCTCCTTGCCACCGATACCTAGATGTGGAGTCCTCTCCAGAAACAACCTCTGTGTCAGAGAAGTCTGTCTGAAGACAGGATAGAGGTCCAGAGCAAGGTCGTATCACATGAGGTCATCCTATCATGAGACAGCCCTTCCTCTTTCCCTCTCCTTGCCCCAGGATACGTCTTTACCCTATTTGCCTTCAAATTTAAAACCATGTAAATTCTCCATATGGATGTCATATTTGGTCTTTTCTCTTGTTAATTCTGTCTTATGTTAGTTTGTTTCTTAGACCTCCAAAGGATGGAGGAATTATCCTCATGCCCTTACATAACAAGCCAAATGATCCCTAATCGAATCAAATCTGTTCATCTCAAATTTTCTTTAAGAAAACCCTAGCATTTGATTTCTCCTTTTCATACATTCCTTCTTTTTTACTTTTATTTTTTACTGTAGTGATTATTAAAACACTAAAGTAATTTTCTATGTATAGGTTCCCCATTTAGTTATGTTTCAACACACTATGCCCTCCACCACATCACCAAGTGTCCTCCCCCATTGTCCTGTGGGCTCCACCACCATGTGCCCTCACCGGCCCCATTCCCTGCAGGTCACCTCAGTTCTGTTGCAAATGTTTCAGGGTTAGTTATGTTTCCTCTGTTCCTTTGTTTTGTCTATTCACATCCACCTGTAAGTGAGGTCATCTGGTAACTATATTCTTTTGCCTTAATTTACTTAACATAATCTTCTCTAGTTCTATCCACGTTGGTTTAAATGACAGGATTTCATCTCTTCTGAGGGCTGTGTAGTATTCCATTGTATATAGTGCCATGTCTTCTTTATACATTCATCTGACACTGGGCACTTAGATAATTTCCAGTTCTTAGCTACTGTAAACAGGGCCGCAGTAAACACGGGGATACAGACATCTCTTTTGATGAGTACATTTGTATCTTTTGGGGAGATGCCCAGAAGTGGAATGATGGAATTTCCATCATCAGTTTTTTGAGGAATCTCCAAACTGTTTTCCATAGGGGTTGCACCAATTTGCACTCCCACCAACTGTGCAAAAGTGTTCCCTTTTCTCCACATCCTTGCCAGCATTTGTTGTTTCTAGTCTTTTGAATGATAGCTAGTCTTTCAGGTGTAAGATGATATCTGACTGCTGTTTTAATTTACATTTCCCTTCCTGATAGCCAGCAAATAGGAGCATAATTTCTTGTGCCTGTTGGCCATCTGTATATCGTCTTCAGAAAAGGTTCTCCAATTCCTCCTCCCATTTTCTGACTCCCATTCTTCTGTTCTTCTGATGTTTAGTTTTATGAATTCTTTGTATATTTTAGATATTAAGCCTTCATCAGAAATATCAAATGCAAATATCTTCTCCCAGTTAGCAGGTTTCCTTTTGGTTTTGGTGATGTTTTGTTTTGTTGTGAAGAAGCTCCTTAGTTTTATGTAGTCCCAGTTGTTTACTTTTCTTTTTGTTTCCCCTGATGGTGGAGTTTAGTCCCCAAAGGCTTCTCTACAACCGATGTCATGGAAAGTATTTCCTACGTTGTCTTCTAAGAGCTTTATGTTTTCTGGTCTTATGTCCAAGTTTCTAATCCATGTTGAGTTGACTTTTGTGAATGGTGGTAGAGAGAGGTCTAGCTTCATTTTTTTGCATGTGGCTGTCCAGTTTTCCCAACACCATTTGTTGAAGAGACTTTCCTTTCTCCATCGAATACTTTCGGCTCCTTTGTCATAGATTGACTGTATGTGAGTGGGTCAGCTTTTGGTGATTCAGTTCTATTCCACTGATCTGCAGCTCTGTTGTTATTCTAGTACAATACCATTTTGATCACTATTGCTTTGTAATACAGTTCAAAGTCTGTAAGTGTAAATCTGCCCAATTCATTTTCTTTTCTAATGATTGCTTTGACTATTTGGGGTCTTTTGTTGTTCCATACAAATTTTAAGATTTTTTGTTCTATTTCTTGGAAATAAGCCCATGGGATTTTAATGGGGATTGCATTAAACCTGCATAATGCATTGGGGAAGGTGGCCATTTTAATGATATTGATTCTTCCCAGCCACAACGAAGGGATATCTTTCCATTTCTTTGTGTTCTCTAATTCTTTTAAAAAAGAATTGTAGTTTTCATTTTATAGATCTTTTCCTTCCTTTGTTAGGTATATGGCCAGGTATTTCATTTGTTTAACTTCTATTTTAAATGGTGTGATTTTTGTGATTTCATTTTCTTGAAGTGTGTTGTTTGCATATATAAATATACATTCGGGTTTTCCAATTCATCTGGGTTCAATCTCGGTAGACTATACTTTTCTAGAAATCTGTCCATGTCCTCAAGTTTGTCCATTTTGGTAGTGGTAGAGCTGTTCATAGCAGTCCCGTATAATGTTTTGAATTTCTGTGATATCTGTTGTAACTTCTTCTCTTTCATTTATGATTCTAGTTATGGGAGTTTTCTCCCTTTTTTTCTTTGTGAGTCTAGCCAATGGTTTGTCAACTTTGTTTATTTTTTCAGAGAACCAGCTTTTGGTTTCATTGATCTTCTGGATTGTCTTTTTGTGTTATATTTTGTTTATTTCTGCTCAAATTTTGATTACTTCCTTTTTTCTGCTGATTTTTTGCTTTAATTGTTCTTCTTTCTTTAGTTGTTTTAAATGTAGACTTAAGTTGTTTATTTGAGCTAGACCTGGATTGGATGAACTTTCCCCTTAGTATCACTTTTGCTGCGTTCCACAGATTTCTGGGAGTTCGTGTCCTCATTCTCATTTGTCTCTAAGTATTTTTTAAGTTCCTCTTCAATTTCCTCTTTTATTTGAGTCCTTTAGGAGCATGTTGCTGAGTTTCCAATTGGTTTGTGGTCTTCCAGATTTCTTTTTGTGCTTGATTTCTAGTTTTAGACCACTGTGGTCAGAGAAGATGCCTGGTATAACTTCAATCTTTATAAATTTATTGATAGATGTTTTGTGATCCAGAATATGATCTATCCTTGAGAATGTTCCATGAGCGCTTGAGAAGAAAGTGAAATCTGTAGTCATTGGGTGAAGTGATTGGTATAAGTCTGTTAGACCTATCTGTCCCAGGTGGTCATTTAAAGTGGCTGTTTCCCTGTTAATTTTCTGCCTGGTTGATTGTTGTCCATTGTTGTAAGTGGGGTGTTGAAGTCCCCCAGTATTATTGTGTTGCTGTCAATGGCTCTCTTCAGGTCTAATAATACTTGTTTGATATATTTTGATGCTCCTTCATTTGGTGCATATATGTTAATACACATTATGTCTTCCTGCTGGATTGATCCTTTAATTATTATATAGTGTCCATATCTGTCTTTTTTAATGCTTTTTAGATGGAAGTCTGTTTTATCTAATCTGAGTATAGCTGTTCCTGTTCTTTTGTGGTTACCTTTTGAGTGTAGGGTTGTCTTCCAGCCATTGACTTTGAGTCTTTGTTTATCTTCTGGAAGAAGGTGGGTTTCCTGAATGCAGCAGAAGGTTTGGTTATGCTTTTTAATCCATTCAGCCACTCTGCGTCATTTGAAGGGTGAGTTCAGTCCATTAATGTTTAGGGTGATTATTGATATATAGTTGCTTAGTGTCATTTTATCATTTGACTTTTGTATGTTGCTCCCAATGATGACTTTGTTTTCTTTCTCTTTTTAGGTGGGATGGTGCAGTTATGTTTTGATTGATTTTGCCTTTTGTTTTCTTCTTTGCTTTTTCCCTGGTGTATTTTGAGGTTACCCTGAAGTTAGCATTCACAGTTCTATGTTTGCTACCTTTATTTGAAAGCGTATTAGTCTTCCACTCATTTTAACAATCCACACTTTTGTCCTCTTCATTTCCTCCCCACTTTTAATATTTGCTGCCTTACTGTTTTTCTGTGTGGTTTCTTTACACTTTATAGAGCATCTTTTAATATTTTTTTGCAAAGCTGGTTTTGTGATGATAAACTCCTTTAATTTTTGCTTGTCAGAAAAGGTTTTTATCATTCCTTCAGTTCTGAATGTTAATCTTGCCGGATATAGTATTCTAGGTTAAAAATTCTTTTCTTTCAGCACTTTGAATATATTCTGCCATTCCCTTCTGATTGTAGAGTTTCCTTTGAGAAGTCCGCTGACATTATTATGGGGGCTCCTCTGTATGTGACATATTTTTCTCTGACTGCTTTTAATAGTCTTTCTTTAGCTTGTATATTTGACATTTTGATGACGATGTGTCTAGGTGTATTTCTGTTTGGGTTTCTTTTATTAGGCACTCTTTGAGCTTTCTGCATCTGGTTTGCTGTCTCTTCCTCTGGGACCCCTATGATGCGAATGTTGTTCCTTTTGATGTTATCCCAGAGGTCTTAAATGCTGTCTTTGAGTCTTTGATTTTTTTTTCTTTGTCGTTTTGCTTGATTGAGTTCCTCTGTCCTATCTTCCAGATTGTTGATTCTGCTGAAAGCTTCATCCATTCTATTGTTGAGTTCCTATATTGAGTTCTTAATTCCGCTGTCATGTCTCTTACCGGTTTGATGTCTTGTTTTAATTCATCTCTTTGCTTCCTGACCTTCTCGTTTCCTGCCTCTACTAATTTCTGGATTTCTATGAGTATGTTCATCACTGCTACCCTAAATTCCAATTCAGGTAATTTACATATGTCTGCTGTATTCAGATTTTCCAGAGTTTTTGATTGTCTCCATCATTTCATGTATATTTCTCTGTGCCTTTGCTCTATTCGGCATTCTGTTTATATTTCCAAGGGTTGGGTTTCCCTGGCGTTGCATAGGTTTGACGTCCCAGGATTGGCAATCAGGCCACAAGGTGGCGCTAGTGGGTAGCATTGAGGCTTGGGGCTGCCTCCTCACTGTATCCAGGGGATGGGGTAGCTGATGGGTGGGGTTTCAGGTTGGTGGGTATGCCATGGACGGGATTTCCTCTCAGTGGACCCCAGGTTCTGACATAAAATGGTTATGGAAGGGGCTTGTTTTGGCTGATTTTTGGTTATGGCCATGTCCAGCATAATTTCACCACGCAGGCTCCAGCTCAGCTCCCTGCGCTGGCTCTCCTTTCACCCCCTCCCAAGTCGGCCCTCCATGGCTCGGAATCTCAGCCCCACTGGGCCCGCCTCTCACTGCCTCTGCAACTAGTCCTGAAATCCTGAGCCTCTGTCCACTGCGTGTCCAGAGACTCCCAAGCTCTGTTCCAAATCCCAATCAGTGGTTTAGCTCAGAACCATGCTGGGTGCCCTCACTCACCATTAGCTGTCAGCCGATCCGTCTCCAGCCGAAGCGCTGGTTGTTCCTTGGTGTCTGTCTCAAGAAGATAGGTGATTTGGGTTTTTTTTGTCTGTGGGTATTGGCCCGAAAGTGCATCCTATCAAGTCACCATCAGAAGACCTAATCCTTTCCATACACTCTTATAACTACTTCACTCATGCCTGGACACTAGGGTTTTTTTTTTTTTTCCTCCTTTAATAAGTGTTCTGAAAAAAAGAAATAGTCCATTTATTCATATAAACCCACACTGCCTTCTACACTTAAATATACTATTCTTGATACATTTATCATTCCAAAGATTTCTTTTGTCTATATAGAAAAGAGAAACAGATTATTTCATGGAAATATTAGGATGCCAGTAGGAGTTGTTTTTTTTTTTTTTTTTTTTGCTGGGAATATAACTCATTTCTCTCCTCCTAGTTTTTGCTTGCTACAAAGTTTTATGCTTTAAAGATTGCCCAGCTAATGCTGCACTTGCTGGGAAGTTGAGGTATTATCTGTGCAGCTTAAATATTTATGAGGAAGAAGAAACTACAAGCTGAAGGGTGTGCCATTTATGAAAGCTTTAATAGATGTAGTTTAGCCCAAACTGAAACCTGTTTGGGGAGCACAACTGCATTTGTTTAATGATACATGAAAATATTACTCTGTACTTGGCATAGCATCAGCAAGTAATTGGAAAGCAGAAAATGCCTAACTGTAGTTGGTGAGACTTTTACTGCTGGAAGAAAAACTGCTATGATTACAGCAGAAGACTCTGTGCGCTAAATAAGCATGCTTCTGGGGCTTAAATGCAGGAATATTATTGCACATTCATCTTGACAATGCAGCCCCTGTCTTATTAAGTGTGGGTTTGGTCCCACGTGGGCAGTGGTGAGCAAATATTGGATAGAAGTGGCATTTGGCAGTGACACCTGCCGAACACAGGCATCAGTGGCAAATGTGGCACTACTTCTCATTCAGAGCCAGGGTGGCGGCTAATTAGACTTCAGAGGAACAGTGGGATGGGGGATGTTCTCAGCGTCCAACTCGGCAGAGGAGCACAGGGAAAGAAGTTTCTAGAAGCACCATCTGGGAGCCTTTGCATTCATTTCCTTGATCATCTACCCCAGCTCTCACTGCCCCTCTTTGTTCTTTTCCTGGAGAGACAGAGACCAATCAGGGCTGAGTTAGTCTCAGGGATCTCTTTCAGTCATGGACAGTTCCTAGTTGTAGCCGGTGGGATTTGCTCTTGTGGCTTGGGGCTCAGGAAGGTGGGAAGGTGGGAAGGGGCCAGGTGAAAGAGAAAGCAAGGACTCTACTGCAGAAGGCTAAGGTTGAGAAGTATCGGCTGGGTTTCCTGTGCAGTTGGAACAGAGGAAATGATGTCCCTGAAAAGCCTCTTGACGGCCCAGGAAACGCTTGATCACAATCAGAAACACGGACCAATTCACCTTATCTTGTCAACATCTGGGCTTCTGCACAAAACCAAAAAGCATGTCGCTAACTACAAAATATCTATTTTAAAACCAAAAGATAAGTAGAAACAGACACCACTTCTTAAACAACTTGAATATTCATTTAATGATTCAATGGGTTCTCATCAGTGATTTTGATGGGCTCTATCCCAAAAAAATGCATAGATTAAAATATATAGGTGTGTATCTATAAACACATATACTGCGGCTTTCTTTTTCCATTCAGTATTATGTGTATTAATGAAACACTAAAATTATAAAAGTTATCTATGCACCAAGTTTTCAATCATTCTGGAAAATGGCTACAGCATCCTCCTCATCTCTCCTAAAGTACTGTCAACTCTCCCATCATCCCTCACTTACAAAACAACCATTTGGTCATCAAAATCTCTCTTGGATTGAGAGGTGATTACTGGAATTATTATCCAATTTAAAGATGAGGAAATGGAAACTTAGGTAGTAGATTTGTTCAAAGTTGCAGAGAGTCTAAGGGACATAGAACTTGAACTCAAATCCCATGATTTCAAGTGACATCCTCTTCTGAGTCGGGTCGCTTTTTAATATTTAGCAGATACGGATTTACTACATGCTGTGTGTCTGGCTGAAACTAGGGTTGTTCAGAGGATTATCACCATCCCTGCGCACGTAGAGCTTATGCTCAGGGAGAAATGAATCAAATGCCAATGATTTTACAAATAACTTTTCAACGTATCAATATACGTTTCAATATATCAATATACGTCAATTGCCTAGTCACTTTCAGTGAGGTGAAAAGTGTCAGAGCTGTCAGTCATCCTCAGGCACTAGGCTTCCTCCCAGGTTCCAAGAAAACATGGAGAAAATGCTGAAACACGTATGACTCCATATATTCTCCTCTGCACAGTGGAGTGCAGTAAAGATAGCAGTAAAGACAGCAGTTTGAACACATTTAAGACAGGCAGGGTCCAGAGGCCTTGGGCTCCCTGACCTCTGACTTGCAGAAGGTACCGCGGCTTGGTAAGCCTCACATTCTGCTGTTTTACAGAGAATCTGTCTCTTCCACGCTCCCTGCTCAAGTCTTATCCATCCTACATTGCACCAGGCCAGACAGGTTGTCTACAGCAAGTTAACCTGAGCTACTTCTCACTCAGAGCCCCTTTGGGCATAGACACCAGCTCTGCAGTCTTCTGGTCAAGACTTTGTAATTTTCCAACCACTGTGCAGAGGAGAATATATGGAGTCATACGTGTTTCAGCATTTTCTCCATGTTTTCTTGGAAACTGGGAGGAAGCCTAGTGCCTGAGGATGACTGACAGCTCTGACACTTTTCACCTCACTGAAAGTGACTAGGCAATTGAGCAGAAAGGACTGAAAACCCCTGGGCTCCTGACCCCCGTGTGACACCTGGAGTCCAGTCCTCCATGCTGTCACCCCTGTGCGGTGCAGCACCAGCTTTATTACACTTTGACCTTTGTCCGAGGAATAGCCCAGCCTCAGTAATTTCTATTACCCAGGAGTTCAAGGACCCATAGGTGTCTGTGACGCAGTCGCCTACCTTTCTCCCTCCCCAGATTCCACGAAGTCCTCTGAATTTTGTGATTTTGTTTTGAATTCAGTGATAAAAAGTCCTCTCTGAAAGAATGAGAGCTGAGCCGAGGTCCAGAAAATGATCATGGTGGTGGACCCTAGAAGCAGCACCATTGCTCTGGACTTGAATTCTAAAATGCTGATGTTCCAAGATGAAGGAGAAGAGGATTCCTGGAGGAGGGGATGTTACTCCATAGACAGGAGAAAGCTCCCGTAGCGAGCTAAGGTATCAGTAAGAAACCGAAGCAGGGTTACTGTGATTGGAACACAGAAAGGAGACTTGCCTGGGGAGGGGAAGGTACCAGATCAGGAGAATTAGAAGTTTATTCTAAGGGAATGTAAAGATCTGTGCATGAAGTAGATTCTACATGACATCACCGGGAACGTCACTGGAGTTAAGAATTTACACTGGAGATTACATCTGATGAGCTTTTTTAAGTGTCAGAAGATCACTTTGCCTCTTGGGGAGAGAATTGAGGAGGGGAGGACTATATTTTTAGGATGCATTTGATATGTAGGTCCCAGCGTTTACTAGTGAACTGGATGCAATGTGAAAGTAAGAGGAATCAACCATCATTCTGTGCTGCTGGCTTGAAAAGCTGGGTAGGTATTGGTCACATCTACTTAAAGTAGAAAGCCGAACGCACAGGTGTTGGAGCGATAAAATATATTTTATTTGGTCCTAATCCATTTAAAATAGAAATTTCCTAACTAAGGGAGAGAATCAAATGGATCCTTTAGAGATGATCCTAAGGTAATAGAGAGATTTTGGAGTATGCAGATAATATTTACATTTTTCTCAGTGGGATTATCTAGAAAAAAATTACTTGAAGCAGAGAAAGGGACTCAGAACTGAGCCCTCAGGCACGCCAACACTTAGTTGCCCAGTAGAAATAGAAGTAATGAAGTTTGAGCAAAACAAGCCACAAAGGAAAAAAAATAAAACAGGACAATAATAGGACTGAAGTCAAGGGGAGAAAATGTTGTAAGACTTGACATCTGTGCTGAATGCTGTTGAAAGATAAAGAAAGAGAAACTCAGACTAGTGATTATTAAATTTGAGGAAACTATTGTGATAATAGCAGCCTCTGCGGAGTGAGGGATGTGGAGTCCTTTTGAAATAATTTTAAGAGAAAAATGAAAGATGAAGAGGAAGTGAAGTCGTGATTGAGAACATTTTCTCAAGTGGCTTTACTGTGAAGGGTGGCAGAGAAATGTAGCGGTAGAGAAGGAAAGAGAGCAGAGAGGAGGGTGTTTAGCACATTTTTTTAAAAAAATAAAGGATTTATCGTATGTTTCTGTGCCAGTTAAACTGGTAGAGAGGAGAATTGGGAACGAGCGTTGTAAGAAAGAGTGATTAATGAAGGAGCAAAATCCTGAAGAAGGAAGAGCACTTGGCACTGAGACACCGTGAAGAGGTCAGCATTTGATGGGAGTGATAACGTGGTAGAAGGAGGAGATGAGAGAATACAAATGCCGACGAACCGGGAGACTCCCGGCAAGAGAAGAGTTCACATTCGATTGCTTTTATGCCCTCATGACAACAGGAACAAGGTTATCTGCTCAGATTGGGGGTGAGGAGCATATGAAGTGACTGTCTCCAACTGAAACTCCGACTCCACTAAAAACAAGTGCTCAGGGATGAGCCCTAGTGGCTCAGAAGTTAAGCCAGCAGTTGGTGCACAGAGCATGTCAAGGCCAAGGACCTTGGGGTAACAACTAAAATCAATGAATCAATCAAAAAAGGGCTTCCTCCTCCCTCCTTTCTTCCTCTTCTTTCTATTCTCCCTTCCATCCTCTTAGAAATGAAAAAAAAAAAAAAATTGCTGAACATAAGCATCTGTCAGTATCACTTTCACATACACCAAAATAAAAAATAATGACTTATGATCCTTGAAATACACATCACTAGCCATTAACAACTTTTCACTCAGATATAAGCCCTGACATATTGCCTCTATTCATTTAACTCTAAAGCCTTCATCATGGGGTCAAATATTAGCCTACTGACGGTATAACCATAACACCCAATGTTCCATAACCATAACAATGGGTTATGATCACCAGTACAAATTGTTTACATTATCATACCTTTTGTGTGCCATGTAAATCAATATTTACTCACATTTCTGGCACATCTATAGAATATACATGCCGCCTGCCACAGTGTGCACAGGCAAGCAATGTGAGAATGATAGAGCCGAATCCCTATTTAATTTATATCAATCACCATCATCAACTTGTACTTTCAAATCTCAAATTGCTATTGGGAGAGACTTCTGTTACTATAGCCCCCAAACAATGAGTATATGACTATTTAATCCTATTTGAAAACATGCATTATTTTCCCAATAGAGTCTCTGAGATATTCTATTAGAAGAAACAGAGTAAGTGTCCACAGATGAAGAAAATAATTTCCATATATCCCATTTGTAGTATTTGGGTAAAATGTCGAATCTATATTAAACAGAAGACCATATAGAGCTTTGATTTTTGATAAATGATATTTGTGTCAACAAAAATAAGAACTCATCCATTTTTCCTGATAACATTTGAATAAAAATGAAGAAATAAATGAGACAAGTCATGTTGTCTAGATTTTCTCCTGGGGGTGGGACTTCAGGCAGAAAGTATTTTGATGAAAGTACAGTATTGTACATAGCATGTCATTTAGTTTTTAAGGAGAAGGCTATTGTTTGGGAGAAAATGAAACAAATGTATTCATCTTTATCAGAATGAGTTATCTAGAGATTAGTTAACAAATGCATAAGTAACTTCATATTTTTCTCATAGATCAACAGTGAATAATCATTTATTATAGCACATCAATTATCTCTAATGAAGTGAGGCTATCTGAGGCACAGCATGACAATGCAATCAAACATACAGGTTTAAAAATATCCAATAAAAATCTCTTTACTGACAATTTTCATCTGGAAGTGGAAAAACTTAGGGAGAAAAGAATTAAGTAAACTGAGGCCATACAAGATGAAATGCTTATGCAGTACGCTTAAAAACACCTTCTCTAAACTATCTCTTAAGCCAATTATTACATTACCTCATGTTCATTCCAAATAACTCTCTACTGACTTTTTCCTTATCTTACCAAGCATCTTTACAGAAAATCAACAAAAAGGGCTGACTCTTCAGCAAACCACTGCAAGATACACATATGATGTTTAGATGCCCTTTAACTCTCTATCACCAACATTGATCTTGGATAAACTCACTGAATGAGTATACAAGTCATCATGTCTCAGGGTCATATTTTCTCCAGTTATGAAGTGAGATACTTAGAATTTGTGATCTCTAAGAGCCCTTACAATGTAACCTTCCATTATTGGAATCAGATTGCCCAGTGGAGTCATAAAGGAGTGGGTGCCTCTTGGGGTAAACTGGAATTGAGCAGGAGTGGGGGGTGGCAGCAGCAATCATATATCACAGCACTTGTCATGACTCCCTAAGGTTAGATCATTCTCCTGAAGACTGACCGTTTTGAAAGCTACCACTCACTCCCTTACACGGTCTTGCATAGGCTGACCACACAATCTAGGGAATTTAAAGCATGCTTGTTGAATTGGATTGGACTATATCTGTACAAAACAATTTTCCCTCACCAGAAAGTTCAGGTTTTAGGTGAGAAGGCCCCAGGGAGGAGGAGAAGGCTGTATCATAACAAATGATATCATTACCCCCTTGAAATGTTACTTTCCCATCTAGCCACTGAGCCATGCTAATCTGGTTACGGAACCAAACACACCCTTTGAACTTTCTGTGTACACAGATTTGGCCTGGCAGAAAGAAGTGAAGCTTGAAATGAGTTTAAAATACAGATTCATAATTCTTAGAAAGGTTATTTGAAATCAAGTAAACAGAATGTTTCTGGGGAGTAGGATAGGAGAGGTGGTAAGGTAAGGAGGGGATTGTCACTATCATCTATCTGTCTATCTATAACCTGTGATGCTTTTTCACTTCTTAGCAACAAATGTGCCTTTATGACTAAATAACTAAGCCACTAGACAGACAGATGACAGATGGGTAAACAGACAATAGACAGAGAGATGACTAGAGAATGGATGGATAAAACCAAAAAGCAATCACTGGAACATTGGGTGAGTATGTAAATCAGAGAAGAAATTACTTTAAGAATACCGATCTGCACATATGGGTTTATCTTATTTTGTAAAACAAAGTTACCTCAATAAATATTTAAGAAATACTAATCTGAAAGAGTAATGCATTCCCTATTCTTCCATTAATGCCTTTAAGTTCCCTCTCACATCCAGCATGATACTCTATACCCTCAGGTAATTATACTCCTTCCTCACCTATAATTCTTCTTAGTTGTATTTGATGGAGGTGAGATCCATCAACCATCATGTTTGCAAACATGATGTCTGGGTTGAAAAGAGGTATTTTTGTCATGGAATGGGACACAGCTGCTTTTAGTGGTGGAAATGTCAAATACCCTCAGTGCGTGGGATACTTTCCTAAAACGTAGACTTCTTGAAGCCTAAATGCCAGAAATGTGTCTGTTGAAAACAGTGTGTGACTTCCGTGGTAGAATTGTGATTCCTCAATGACATGTGATCTGTAACATCCAGGAATAGGATACATGCGCTATTCCTTTTTTTTTGAAGTCATCTTAGGAATATTTAGTTCATTGAAACCCAAGTGTTTTTTTCTTGTGCATAAGATGTGCATATTTATACCATGACTCTTTTGTGTAGTTCAAAACAAACTTTCTTGTCAGAGAATAGGAAATGAAGATGTGAAGTCAATATATTTATAAAACTTACAGGCCCCCATGCTTCTAAATTCTTGGTCTGTTTGCTGTCTTCCAGCGAACTCATCGTTTCTAGCCCACTACCTGGGGGGACCTTGGAGACTACTTCCTGGGGAAACTCCCACTTCCGTAGGGAGCATTTTCATGGAGTTTTCATCATTCTACTTCTTTGGTGCTCTGGGGACTGAATATGTGACTGCTGGGAATATGTGAACAGCTCTGATACATAGTCAACTCATTCTTAGCTAGGTACTCACCATTCTCTAAGATTCTGAAAGTAAGAAGAGTATTGGAGAAAGAAGTAACAGAGGTCATGGGAAGAGAGACAGAGACATTTAGTTCTTTTCCATTACTGTTTACAATGAAACATCAGGACTACTACATCAACATTAAATATCATTTTTAACTTTCTTTGCATTTGTGTTTTATTAGCCAGTTCAAAGAGTTGTTCTTACTTTCTCCTTCTTGATGCAATAACACTGACGTTTGTGGTCATCACTTGACTGGGTCTTCTCATAAGTAGTGATTATCACAACGACAATCTGATATGTACCAAACCTTTATAACCACAGTTTCTCCATGTAGTGAATATGTGAAATTAATAAAGTGCGTTTACCTTTTTTCTCACATCATGTTGAATAAAATTGGAAATCTTTCTGCAAATTCTGGTTTCACTGAGTTCAGTTTAAAAACAAAAAACTATTTTTTTCCTTATCTGTATTGTGTTGTGTCCAAAAACTTGTTAGATGAAAGCTTTTAATTAATTGCATTTGTTTGGATGTGCAGGAATTCCATGATAGTGTCATCTGTGGTTGAAAATGTCTTTGTTTTCATATTCAGTTCTTTCAAATTGTATTGAAAAATATTCGTTACTCAAAGAATCACAATATGTGTTCTTCGGTTCTTCCAGGGGGAAATGTATCACTGATTTTGGCAGTGAGTTTAAATTTAATGAACCTCACTTGAAAGTGAAGGACAGACAACCATAGAAATCAGGAATAAACTAATTTGCTTAATGCTACTGAAAAAAAAAACAAAAAAAAAAAACACCCTTCAAGATGAAGACACCATAACAGTGACCACACTGAATGGAAGCTGTGTAATTTATATTAAATTAGAACATGACCTCTCAGAATATGTCAATTTAGAATCTGAAGTGTATACTTTCATATTTTAGATCAGATCTTTTCTATCTTCATTATCCCCAAAACACCCCAGCAACTTACTGTTTTCTACTCAGGGTCCTTAACTTCAAGGCAAGTCTTTGGTGAAAAAATTGAATGGTGAATGAATGAATTATGGGTTATGGGTCAGAACAACAGGAGAACTAAAATTTAGAAGTCAGTGGGTAGCTAGTATGTACTTAACTTGGGGGAATGGCATTTTGTTACAGGGTCCTCAAAGGATGCCTAGAAAATATTTAAAGTCCTAAATTTTGTAAAAATAAAGACCATTGCCTTGGGATAAGTTCTAAATATGCCTGTATGAGATCTTCAGACAAAGCTAGAGAGCTTAGAGTATTGTTGTCCCTGGATCTTTTGATCATATTGGAAATACTCTACATGTATGCTACCCAATATGGTAGCCTCAAACCTAATACAGTTATTAAGTATTAGTATTACAGTTATTAAGTACTTGAAGTGTGGCTACTATAATTGGGGAACTAAAACTTTGGTGCTATGTAAATCTAATGAAATTTTACTAAAGTAGTTACAAAGGCCCCTTTAAGGAGTTCTTTGTAATGGAAGACATATATGGAAGCAGCAACTACCCAAAGTAACCAAGACTGGTGGTAAGCCAAAGTAACCCTTCTCAATTTCTCACCATGTTTGGTCATTTGTTCCTTCCATTATCACACACTATGAGCAGTGTCAACAGAAATCAATTATATATTCAAAGACTTAGAAATTATGCCACCCATAAACATTTCCTGAATAATAAGCAATGAATATTCTTGCTGGGAGACAAATCAGCCAAATAACAAAGTTTGCTGCTACCAATGAAGCAAGTAACAGCTTGGTCCAAACAATTCTGTGTACATAGGGAAGAAACAATACACATGCCAAATAAGCTTGCTTTAGATTTTTAACCAGAGGAAAACAAGATGGCTGGCATTGTTTAAATACCAAAAAATGGTATTATACTTTAAATATATTATTTGGGTAAAATCTTAATCTGTGAAGTGTTCTAGCGTAAAACTCAGTTCTAGGCATACCAACGGGACTCAATTCTTATTCTTCCCTTCATTAAAATGAAAACATAGCATTACGATTGAAGTGTTTTATGATGGATTTTTTAAATTGATTCTTGTAATACTATCAGTTTAGTAAGGCAGGCATTATTATCATTGTTTTTCAGAAGCAAACGATGCAGAGACTTTAGGATCCTAATCTAATTCCAAGTAGTTAATAAGTGAGCGAAATCAGGACTTGTAATGGCTCTTGGGAAATGATTGCAGTGTTCTTCTAATCTATATTCCTAGTCTTTCGTTAATTATGATAATAATGAATATGGCTATAGGGAGAAACAATGATATTGATAATTATCATCATTTATAAAGACCATGGGTAGAATTACAAAGAGATATGATTTGTGTAAATTTTTTTCAAACTGAAATACCTTCTTGATTGTACAATATTATATTTGTCACACATGCTATGGTCTCCTTTTAAATTTTATGTCATTCAAATAAGTTTTTGAAACACTGTTATGTTTTACCTTCACCTCATGCTATTTCCTCACTCTGGTTTGCAATATTTTCTTCCTTTCTACATTATCACACTGATTTCTGGCTATTATTTTAATAGAAAATTTCAAAATAGGCTCAAGTATTATACAATTTGTTAGAGGACTTATAGATTCTATGTCAAATATTTTTATAATCTACTCCAAATGGCAATTTAAATTTTAAAATAAATTTTGTTTTATAAAATCAAATATAACTTGAGAAAATCAACTATTAAAGCAAAAGTTTTTCAAAAGCCAAGCATAAAATTCCTGTGCTCTCTATTCACAGATAATTATCTTTTGTGGTAAAACTTTGATTCTTTACCATACAGCTTTAATAAGGTTTAACCTTGTTTTGCATTACATTTATTCTGATACAGGTGCTAATTTTAATGTAATTAGCAATTTGAATGGATACAATTAAGAAGGATTAAGTATATTTTGTCGTTATACATACTAATACAATAATTTTCTCCTTGTAGTTTCCCTGATTTGACATTTTTCTTAGATTCAGAGTGATTTTAAATAATGGCTCATTTCCTAAAATATTTAATAAAGTACAATTGCTTAAATATACTGTTGAGAATTTGAAATTATATGCTCTCACTAGGTTTCATGCAGGGATTCCGTGAATGTTCATATAATTAACAGAGTAGACTATTGGTGTTTCCCATAATGGAAAGATTTGCTTTGTTCAAAAATATTATCTTGAAAGCACTTGCAAGTGAAGGGGCTAAAACAGATCACCCCATGTCTCTCAGAATTGATCCTGAGCCAAGGACAAAGGAGGACAATCAAGGAGACAAGGAATTTCCTGCCTTTCTCCTCACCCTTTGCCCTTCCCTTACTCAGAGAACCCTCACATCTTAAGACACCACTCGCCCCCAGTGAGAAGTGTCATTGCTCCTCTATTCCCTAGAAAAATGTAGTTTGGGAAGATCTTAATGCAGAAATTAGTTTATCTGTAAACACATCATCTGTATATTTATTTTCTGAGTACAAATGAGTCATCCTCCTTGCTAGGTGAAGACCCCTCCTCTGTCCCTGCTGTTCCAGATCCTCCTTTCAGGCTTCAGCACATGATTTGTCTTTGATCTGCCTCACTTACCTCAGAATTCATGTAAATTCTCAAAATGTATGTTATTAAATTTGGGGTTTTCTCTTAATAATCATGTCTAATGTTTTTGTTGTTGTCGTTGTTGTTAATCTAGCCTTTGAAGAACCTCATAAAATGGAGGAAGCTTTCCATGGCCCTCCACATAAGCAGGATCACTCTTAAAGGGTTTAGAAATCATTACTAACAAAAGCAGAGGCACCCAAAGTAGGTCAAAGAAAATATGTCATAATGAAAGGAAAGCTTATGTTAAGTCTATTATGTTTAAACAAATGATTCTTGACCACTCACATCCAAAAAGGAAAATAAAATTAAAAATAAAAAAAATGGGATAAGTCAAATAATGGGGAAAGTTCAATGATGTTAGTAGACTGACCTACTTTCTACCTCTCAGTACAAATACATGTGCTTCTAAATATGACAAAATAATTCAATGTAAATTTGTATGTTTAAAACAAAGAAACTTTCCAGTGATTGAAATGGCCCCCCTGGGTCATAGGCAGAGAAGCAGTATGGGAATTCATAGAGAGGGTGGAACAGATGTGGACTTTCATGGCCAGAACTTGAATGTCTATGCAAGAACTGAAGACAATGGAACCACAGAAGATGAGTGAGTAGCTTGAATTAGAATATTTATCTACATCCAGGATACTAGAAGAAGTATCCCAACAGTAAATACTGAATAAAGAATTAGAAAACCACCATGTCCTGATTCAGGGCATTATCAAGCAAGTGTACCTCTACTCAGGGAACGCAGACCTGAATAACTGAAAATGCATGTTCGAACTGCCTGCTCTGGTGGACTGAGGATTTTGAATATCTTGAGGAAATCTCGAGACTGAAATTGAAAGCCACCAGGAACACAAGATTGAGAACAGTTTTGGACCAACTCTCTGAGGTGCCCTGAGGGAACAAAGTAAACTACTTCTCAAAGACAATTCCTAATCTAAGATGACATGCAAATCCCACAAGAAAACAAAACAAGGAATTCTTCTCATTCCTGACCTGCTTTCCTGTCATGCCACCAACACATTTATACAAACCCTACCTGCTAATGAACTGAAAGCAAACAATGAAGAAAAAGTGGAATCCATTTACTCTCTAGAAAATGAGTGGCAGACAAAAGAAACAGAAGAATTTACACCTCCCAAGAACTTGAGGTAATAGAACAATATGAAAGAAGCATAAATTACATATACTTTTAAATGCTTAACTATATGAAAGAAGAATTATAAACTGTAATAAAAATAAAATCTAATAGGAACAAGATTTGGAAATGTACCAATGGAATGTCTATACACATGTAATATTTGTAATAAAATATCCAGAAATAATATATAGTCATTGAAATAACCCCATGTATGCTTTGAGTACTATGTTTTAGACTGAAGTAGATTTTACATAATGTGTACTAATATGCAAAAGTATAATGATAGATTCATATTAACTGAAAAGTAACTCTCTGTAAATCTACCCTCCGGGAATAAGACCACCTTTACACCTGACATCCTAGACTTTACCTTAGGTAGGGTTGGCACATTCTCTATTGCGTCCCTGTTTTTCAACTCATCTGCAAATTGTGAAACCCATCCACCATTCCCTCTGGAGTTCATGAACCACTTTTAGCAAAATTCCTTACATCCTCCACTGCTTTTCTGAAACTCTCTGAAAGTATGACTCTACCTAAGAACACTGTTCCCTCTATAGCCAACTCAAGGGATGGATACTCTACATTTCCACCTGACTGCTCAATAAATATCCAACTAACACATCCAAAGGTGAATTCCTAAAGTTACTCTTAAATGTATCCTTCTATAGCCTTTCAAAGCTCAGCAAACTTTATGGACTTCTTTTCTCCTCATTTTCTCTCTTATGCTACATCCAACTTGTAGATCTATCAACAAAACTACATCCAATTAAAAGGAAATATTTAAAACATACCAGACCCTGAATATATCTTGCCATGCCTGTTAATACCACACTGGTACCAGATATAATTTCTACCTCTGTGCTGTGTAGTATCTCTCCTGCTGATTTCCCTGCTTCTACTCTGGTCCCATGTATGTTCCCAACACACTAACTAGAGTGATTTTGCTAAAAATTAAATCATGCTCCTTCTCATCTTCCAAATCTGAAAGAGTGTCTTTCTTTTTTCAGAATAGTTGCCTACTTCCTCATGAAATCCCACAAAACCCTTCCATTTACTCTCTGATTTACCTTAATTTCTTTGTCCTTTTCTGATTAGACTATGAATAACCAGACTTATCCCCTTAAATTCTTAAATGGTATTCCTTCTGATTGGGAATATTCTGCCATGGAGATCCACATAACCAACTCCCTAACCACTTTACGCCTTTGATCAATTATTACTTACTCAGTGAGGCTTACTTTCATGATACTATTTAAAAAAGTCACTTCAAGGGCATTCTATCTCTTAGCCAGCATGATTTTCTATTACATTAATCACCTGGTGTGTTGATTACCCCTAAAGATATCCAAGTCCTAATCCCTGAAACCTATGAATGATGCCTATGTAACAAAAGGATATGTGAGTAAATCAAGGATATTGACATGGAGAGGTGAACTTGGATTATTCCTCTGAAGCAGTCCCTCAACACAATCACATGAATACTTGGAAGAGGGAGAAGAAAAGGATGTTTGAATACAGAAGAGAAGATGTGATGTGAGAAAGCCATTGGGTGATATGAGGAAGAGATCATGAATCCAAGAATGTAGGTGACCTCTAGAAGCTAGAAAAGGGGAAGAGACAGGTTCTGCCCAGAGGAACAGTAACACTGAAGTCTGATGTCTGTCCCCAGAACTGTGAGAGAACAGAGCTGTGTTCTTTCAGATCATGGAAGTTGTGCTAAGCTGTTACAGTGGCTATAGGAAACTGGTACACCACCTACCATATAATTTCCTTCTTTTATTAATGTTGTCTCCAATTCTCCACTAAAATGCTTGAAGATGGCACTGGGTTCAAGATGCACTTTGTGCCTGACACAAAAGCGGTGCTTAGTAAGTGTTGAAGAAATCTGTTAAAATCCCAGTGATTAAAATTATGAAACATTCCTAATTTTATCTTTTGCTTCTACAGAGCCCAGAGTCTGTCTGTTTATCTCTGTCTCTGCCTCTCTCTCTTTTTATTGAAGGAACATTGCATTGTAACATTATGTAAGTGTAAGTGTAAGGTAAATTTACCTCTTTCTCTACCTCTCTCACCTCTTCTTGTAGATAAGTCTTTACCTAATCTGGATTTGAGAAAGGCAGGGGTGTGTGTGTGTGTGTGTGTGTGTGTGTGTGTGTGTGTGTGTTTGACTCGGGGGGGGTGAGGTGGTAACTGCCTCCCCAACTAGGAGAATTTTTCTAGGGAAAATTGTGACTTCAGTATCCAGGCTGAGAGATGAGATAGATACAACTGGGAACATTCCATGAAGCCCAGAGTCAGAAAACTCATCACTTAGCGCTTTAACATTCTACCCCAGGATAGCAGATTGTGTGTGATTACTTGTATTTTCCATACTGAAAATTTCCATACATAATACAAATTATGGCATGTCTAAGACTTAGTAGGATTGTTTAATAAATAACTGATAGTTGTCTTGTGATATATAACACCTGTTCACATGTATTTTGAAGCAGGAAAATTTAATGTGATGTAATTAGAACTTATTTAAAGTCTCATTAATTTCTAACAATTTTCACATGTGAGCAAGTATTCTCAAACCATCTACTTGCTATTGTGTGGGTAAAATTATAAGTTATTGGAAGGTCTCCACAATGTTTTTGATAGTTTGCTGTAATTATCCTAATTTAAAGAGTAGTTTTTCATAACAAAAGATGCATGGAGGGGACAGTTGATATTATCTTTGTTACAATAGATTTGTCCAACCCAACTGTGAATACCTCATTCCTTTTCATGTTTTTACAATTTTGAGCTAAAATACTAAGAAACAGCTTACAATAAAGCTTTGACAGTATTATTGGTGATGGTGGGAGAATGACTTTTATGCTTTGTATTTGCCAACACTATTTCTTTTTCTCTTCTTGCTTTTAATATGTCTTACCTTGGTAATTAGAAAAAATGTTATCACTGTGATTCTTCTTATATTTCCAGGATATTTTTCTATTTATTCTATCAAGGTGATATCTGGGAACTTAAATGAGCGTTGTCATAAAATGTGGATTGTGTATTTCTTCAATGAGTTTCAACCTTGGAGACAGGCAACTGTTTGACTGTCGGGGACACGTTTATCAAGCAACATTCTCTCCCCACCCCTCACATCCTGATAGAAGTATCTTGTATCTAACACGTGTTTGGGAAGCAGAAGATGGTTCAAAATCCATTCATATGATTCTGCTCCAACAAATGATATTTCCAGCTCACTAAGTCCATGGTGAAGGATAGAATTATACTTCCAGTGGAGAATTAATGTTGCTAATCTTGACTTATAATGGTGCATCCCTTAAACTTATGTGATGTTATAATGCAATGCTACTTCTCTAAAATTAAAAATAAAAATAATTAAGACTGAAGCCAGGAAAAGAAAAAAAAAAAAAAAGAGAATACACCAAGTCTATACTCACATGTTGTGTTTGTGTGTGAATTTGCTCCCAGCCCTTCACCTCTTTCTCCTTTTATCTGGCTCCTTTCTATTCCAATTTCCCAGTTGCCACAAATTTTACTCGTGTGTCTATCACCCACCTGCTGAAATGCTCCTCTCCACAGTCTGCAGCCACATTGCCCTATCATGGCTTTTGCTTTTAAAGACAATGTCTGTGCTCATAATATGAAATATGCTGATGAGCTCTGGTGCTCAGTGAGCTGACAATCCCTAGCCAACCTCAATTGGCAGGCACCATGCTCTCCATCCTCTCCAGTGCCTCCGCTTGCCTCCTGATGCCAACTGAATTGTCATATTCACCAAGCCCCCATAGTTGCAAATCAGCTGTTGCTGGCAGAAGATCACAGGTTGTTTCCAGCCATTAACGTGTGATCTGTGCATTGATTTCCTCTATTCAAACTGAAATAGCACAGGTCTTCTGATTCTAAACCCTTACTTACCTGGGCAGCTTGATTGGAAAAATAAATCTAGGTGGGATTTTAGCAATGTCTATTGTCTTGCAATCATCTTCATGATAAAGGGCATTTACATCTTGGATTATTTTACTAAGAGTATTCATTTTATTCATGGCATTGATAGGGTTTCTCTACAGGAAGGGGAGATTTTTCTGTATCCAGATTATCTGAAGAGTAATACTATCTAATGATGGCATCCAAATGAGAGTGAGGGGAGCTCAGAAAGTCAACGTTTTTTCTATTTTATCTATTATTTCATTGAGTTTTTAGGGACCAGGAATGGAAAGTGAACTATATTAATAGAAAAGAAAAGAATCCCATAGCAATGTGTTTCACCCTGATTTGCTTTTTTAAATCCTTAGGACAAGCCTTGAAATATTACTATTTACAGGAGCAGTTAAAGACAACATTTTTTTCATACTTTGAAAATAATGAGATAAACACATACGCCTTTTTCTCTTTATATCTCAGTCCCTCTAAGAGGACCTGAAGGCAAACAGCAGATGTTCAATGAACACCATGTTGATATAAACTCTGGAAAGGCAACTATTCCACAAAGAAACAACATCAGCTTTGTAATTCCAATTGAGTGACTCAGTATTTCTCATGAAAAGCCTAGATTTTACAGAACCTCTGAGGTGAAAATAACTTTTCATGTTAAACATGGAATCTCAATGTTGACTCCATCTCTCTTTCCTTCTGCCTGACACACACACACATGTGCATACACCTATACTTTGAAATTCTAGATTAATATTTGGATTTCATTTTACTCTCTATAAGTCAAATATGTGTTGAGCCCAGCAGTGTTGTAGGTACTTTGGGTATAGATACAAACAAGATGGGGAAGCCCTCTGCCCTCATGGAGCTTACCTTCTGATGGAGAATTCTGAAATGACCTGGGTGTTGAGCTAGAAAATAAAAAATATCACACTGAAGGTAATGAGATGGTTCCATGTCTCCATATCAGTCAATACTCCTTCATGTTAGGTCATAGTATATTGCCTCTAGTTAATATCTAACTGTTCCACTTTGTATGCTAGATTGTTTTACTTCTCAATTACTCTATGCCATTCAAATAAACCAAATGTGAGACTAAAGTTAGCCCACAAAAGTTGAATATTGTCTATTTATGCCATACAAAGGGAGAAAACATTCTCCATTGACAAAATTCCTTAATATATAAAAATATATATATAATAATAATATATACATATAAATAAAATAATAAATATAAAAATGTTAAAATTTTCAAATTAACTATGCTATCTAAATCATGAAATAATTAACTTATAAGCAGAATAATTCTGTAACCCTATCCACTGTGTCTCATATGCATTCAAAGAGATGTTTTAAATAAACATCCTGGCCAGCCTGTGGTGACTCTGTAAGAATCATGATTTTCCCCTATGGTTCTTTAGTAACTTTCTTTTTAATATAAAAGTCTGCCTTGTGGCTTTGCATAATAATCAAAGAAAATAAAAATATTATTCTTCAGGCATACACCAAGTCATGAGAAACTGTCTTCTTTATTCCCAAGATAGGGGAAAAATACCTCTTTGCAGGTGTAAGCTAATATTGCCAATTTCAAATGAAGCTCATTTGAAGCCTGGGTTATATATAAACCATTAGTATAATAGAGCAATTAACACTTCTCCCAGAGTAAATGAATGTAGCTGATGCAAGACTTTGTAAATGCTGTCACTAAGCAACAAGTAATATGATATATACTATATAAATACATGTCTATATGAGCAAATGAGTGAGTGGAAACACATGTGCATAAACACTCGTGTCACATGCGCCATTTGGAAGTGTTTTGCTAGTTCACATATGGCGGGACTTGGACAAATGAGGGGGTGGATTTTTATAGTTTGTTCCTTCTTTTGAATGGTTTAAGTAGTCCATCTTTCGAAAAAGAGTTTAAACTGTGCCTGAGGTGAGCCCGATAGTAATTGAAGCCTTTTTCTTCCCTTAATGAGTTGAGAAAATGGTAAAGACCAACTGATATGGAAGAAAATCTGGGGTGAGGTCTTATTTATAGAAGAGCAGAAAACATGTCTACCCAAAGGCATATGAATTAGACAACAGATTGCAAATCCCAATTCTTGCTTTGGGAGTCTGCCTCTATTCTCAGAAGAACTATCTGGAAGTGGGAAAAAATATACCTATTGCTCTAATATAAAGTCTCCAGAGAATCTTCTGTTTAACAGATGATCTCTTACACTAAAAAAATAAGAACCAGAATTTCTACTTACTACCATGGTGTCTGCATATATGGCATAGTTAAGAGAGGGAAATTAAAAGGCTGAGAGTCTGAACAACTACTGGAAGTCAATCTAGAGATGAAAAGTGGATCTCTTCAAATATTTGAAAAAAAAAAAAAAAAACCCTTTCAAAATTAGTAAGACAATGAGTGAATTTCTCTCCGTAGAGATGGTTAGGAGAGAGAAAAAAAATCACAAAATATTAGAAATGAGTTCACTGGATTCAGTTCACCAATACTGCAATGGGGCACAATACCAAGGAAAGACTGACCTGAGACAAACAATAGACTCCCTGATGAACAATTGGGAACAGAGAACGTTGATAATACACATGTTAAAATAAATGTAAATTTATTTTTCACCCCAAGCTGATAAAATTGTACATTATCTTTATTTATCCTATGATAACATAAATTATTAAACAAAAATAATCTTATCATTCAAAACAACTAGTTGTTTTTACTTTAAAGCTATTCCTGTTTAGAAAATATTTGTATTTACTGATCTTACAGGGAGCCTTTGTTTTTGTGTCCGTGTGATGGTCACGGTTGTCACAAAGGTGTTGTTTTTGCAAAGTCTTTCAGAAGGGAGACATTTTTGTTGGATCTACATCCTTAGCTCTTGTAGGGCAGCATAGAGAAAACAGATTGCTGGTTGGTAAAAGGAAACTGAACAAAATCCTTGTTTCTGTAGGTAAAAGGAAGAGAGATAACACTGATGAAGAGGCAGAGAATGGAAACATGTTCAAAAGCAGGACTTGGACTTGTGCGTAAGAGTACTAAGGGGAAAGCTGACACAACCAGTCCACTGAGGTCGCCATCTGTATATTCCCTATTGATTACTTCCTTTTCCACTTGACATATTTTCTTCTTGCATTTGTACCAGGAGAGGGATTCAACTAACCACGATCCCCGCTTTTGTTTAGTATTATCACCTGATTTTCCTCTAGGGAAACAATCTATTCTCAGGCTCTGTGGCTTAGATGGAGCTAATTCAGGGCAGTTCTAGGCTCAAACATGGGTGGTCTTTGGCCAACCAAGTCCTTGGGATTAGGGTCAGATCGGATCAACCTTCTAGAGATACAGAAGATGGTTTGAAGACATTTTCTGGAACCAGTGGGGTGTCAGTGGGTCTTCTCTCTCTGCTAAGATCCTTAACCTGGTAGCATCAGTGCCTGAAAACCATAGGCAAAGAGGGCTCTCAGAACAAAGCATATGAAGAAAAATCAGAGCCAACATGGAACATATGTAAGAAAACATTCCTGGTTCTATTGCTTGAGAATCATTCCCAGTGACTTTGGAAGGTAAGTCTGAATATTTCAGCACTGTGGTGTCTCACTAGCCTGTTGAAGACAGACTGAGTTGTTGGCTGGTATTTCTACTACTTGCAACCCCTCAAAATTACAGGATGTTTTTATCCCTAGATAAGCAACAAACTAGCAAGAATACCAAAGGCACTGGAGGGTACAAAAAGGAAGATTCTGGAAGGAAATTGACAAGTGAAGGGAAGGCAGAGAGAGTTTCTTAATTGTGCAGTTGTTAGCCAACCAAGGGTTTCCGGTCAGCCATAGAAGTAGCTAAGTCTCTGATAAAACGTATGTGATCAGAGAACTAGAGATAGAGATTTAAGTTTCAGATATGTTACTTATTAGTTGTGTGAATGGGGCACATGCTTTGAGCTTTCTGAACTTTAATAACCCATTCCCAAATGAGGACTTTAATAATTATCCAGATCAGTTTCTTTTCTCCTGTTTTAATGCTCATTATTTATTTACTCATGATAGTTATAATGAGAACACTGATACCAGAAGTCATACATATTACCATCTCTCATCCGATAGTATAGACAACTGTTTGGGAATACCTGATTGACTCATGATAACAAGAGGTCAGTTTGAAAATAAAGGAAATTTTCTTTTTTCACCAAGTATACATCATAAGTCACATTCCTTGTAGTGCCATCAATGAGCTGTATTCTTTAGGAAGAGAAATTCTACATATTGGCAAGAAGGATGGCAACAGCGAATGCAGTTTCAATGGAGGGATTTTCATTTGTATATACGTTTTGTCTAGGTTTCGTAATTATTGATAGGACACATTTCCGTTTGTCTAGTTCCTCAGAATATTAGCCAGACTCTCCCACATTTCCTGTCTTTGCATATCTGCCTTTCTTTCATCTACTGACTAAAAAATCTTATACATAACTTCCTTTTTCTTCTGCAACATGTGCTTAGCTAGTTCCCCAGGGATTCTCTGGATATGCCACCACCTTGGAATGATTTACGATCTTCTTCTTCTGCCTTTGCCAATAACTTCATTATGTTAAGACTCCTCTGGTCTGGGAAGTAGAACTGTTCTTTGAAGAATACTCATGAAAGGAAAAGTCAAAATTCTCATCCCTCCTCCACACTCAGAAATTTAATGGAAAGAATTATTAGTCTACTGAAAAAAAAAAAAAAAAAAAAGAAAAAAACAAGCTGCTTGAGATTTTCCAAATTCTAGCCAGTGTACAAATGACACTCTTTCAATTATGTATGAATCATCATTTTTGTAGAGGAAAAAGGGAGGCATACCAGAGAGTATAGTACTTTCTCTGTGGGATTATCTATTAGCCCAGCAACTCCCACAGTCTGACAGTTCCTGCATTAGAAGTCGTCAAGGAAACACAATGGATCACTTCTCTTTGCCTTCAGATTGGACAATTGTCAATAGGACTCTGGAAGTCTTCTGAGGTATCTCTGTGTAAATTGAAGACATGGGTGGCAATGAAATTGTCCTAATCATTAAAATGGAAACAAAGATTGAACAATGACCCTCAGGAATTATTATTTCAATAGATCTCTACAACACCCTAGTGGCCTAGTGGTCTAGTACACCCTGGGTACAGTTCACATAAATCCCAAGGTCCCGTGTTCAAGATCCGGAGTCAGGGAACAACCAATGTGAACGACTACATAAAAATAGAGTGTTTCTTCCTCCTTTCTCTTCCTGCCTGCCTGTCTACTCACCTTCATTCTTGCCAATTCCTTTCTTTTAAAAAACCCAAAACATATTATTAAAAAGTAAGAAACTCTAGACTCTATACATCTATGTTTACAGGTTGACTAACTTTAGATAGAGTGGACCGTACATATGTATTTCCTCATGACAAGGCATTACTAAAAAGAGCATAAAAACATGCAGTAGCAATTTTTAGAATATTTTTTGTGTCCATAGGAACCACCTGACATAAAACCAAACAGTAGGAAATACTCAAATCACATATACAAGCATGTGCGCACACGCACACACACGCGCGCACACACACACACACACACACTTACTCAAAACTATAACAATAGGAATAAACAGCAACCAAGAGTGACATGATCGGATTGTGTGAGTCATGATTTTGATTAATTTTAATTATTAAAGCTTATTTTCTGCTCAATGACTAAGCCAAAAATGATTAAAATAGAAATACGGGAATTTGCTCAAGGAATGGAACCAAAACAACACACATAAATATAATAATATAATAAGAATAACCATAATTATAAAAGCATAAATATATTGAAGATTTGTAATTACAAAAATATATTACAGAACCGTAATGAATTTAGAAATTGTATTACCTTTCTTATTGTAAAAATGATTTATGCTTAGTCCCAAAACATTCCAATACTACTGAATATTATAAAATACAAAGTGAAAATCTCCAATAATTCCCTGTGCCAGAAGCAAATCATTGTTAATCGCACAATTACTATCTTTCCTGACTTTTTTACAAGCACACAAAGATGCATAACATTATTGGGATTATGCTATATATCAGGGCTCTCGCAATCTTTGTAAAAAACATAACTAATCATGCATACATCCACATTCACACACACATAACTGTTTTAATTAAGAATATTTTTATGTAGTCCTATAGAATATGATATTTTTCTTCATCGGTATATGAATATATCCTCTTTTTATTCTTCTTTTCTTCATAAGTACATATACGTAGGTATATCCTGATTTTTGAACAGGCTATCTTGTACTCCACTTTTATTTAATTCATATTAAAGGTACTTTAAGATGTGAATACTTTTATCTTGAGTTGTTCTATAAAGGAGAGCCTACTTTAAAGTTGGACATTATTAAATAACCCTCCAAAAAGAGGTTGTGTGACTTCAGAAGTGTATAAAATTGCCTACATCACATATCTTCCTAAGCACTGTTATACATGTTTGCTAATCTGATAAATAGATGCTAAGATATCTCATATATATTTATGTATTTACTTATAATCCTCTTATTATTTTCAAAGCTGGAGTTCTTTGTGGTGATTAATATTACAGTTTATTGTTTTGTATATTTTTATTGAATTAACACTATTATGACATGCATGTTTCAGGTGTGCCTCATTATAAATCATTATCTATATAAACTACATTAAATTCGGCACTACAAGTTCAGTTTCATGATTTCGTCTACAGATTTTTTTTTGGTCTATTTTTCTAATCTTTCAATACACATTTATTTAAAAAATGAGAACTGGTTTTCTACGTAAAATTTCATTGGGAATATAGAATGATGCTGCTCATTTTTTCACTACAAGTGGATGATAAAAAAGTTGTTATAAGTTATTTCATACATACTTGTTAAAACACCAAATATTTACTGGGCACTGATCTCTCCTTCAGAAGGTATTAGGAGCTGAGTAAATGAAGTTAAATCATTGTACATCAGAATTAGACAAACCTCTCTTGAAAATTGACTCCCCTATTCCTTGAAGAAAAGAAATTTCTCGAAGTTTCCTAACGGAACCAGAAGAGAAGCACATGGCCGAATTCGGATCTTTATTGGCGTTCTGTGGACACGGTTTGCACAGCTCCCAGTCTGCTGCCTGCTGCCTCATGGAAATGCACTGTCTTTCAACTCCCTGCACAGCTCACATGGCTTATCCAGTCCCATATCATGAGAGTCACTGGTCCTTTCTAAGTGAGATTTCTGTTTTAACTGATTTTTTTTTAAAAGGAATATTGCATTAGAAGTATAAGTAGATGTAAGGTTTGCCTCACTGTAGACCAACATCTATATGATACAGTAATTTCACGACTTCAGTTTGTCCTTCACTGTACAATGAATTTTACCCTGTTTGCCCGGGCCCCCCTTCCCGCTTCCTTGCAACTGTTGATTTGCCTTTTTTGTTGTTGTTGAAAGTCTACTTTCAACAGTAGTGCATTCTAAGGTCCATTTTTGTTTCACTTAGCTCTTCAGTTTGCTTGATATCTCTACACATGCAAGTGATATCATAGGACGTCTGTCTTTCTCCCTGGCTTCGTCCATACAGTTGCTCACATTGGTTGCCCACTTTAACTCCCACCAATAGTGTGTGACAGCAATTGCGGTTTAGTGAATTCCTCACCCATGGCTCCCTGCGCTCCTCCAGCTCTTCTCCACTGCCCCTAGCGGTCATCTCCCGGAGGTTCAACCGTGGTCGTCCTCAACTCTTCCACACTCACAATCACCTTTCAGGTCTTTTTGAGCCAGTTAACCTTACAGACATGTTGGCAATTGCTAATTTTATTATTCCCCCAATAAAAAAAACCTAAATCCAAATCAAACAAAACCAAATAAAAAACTGATTAACACATTTCATTCCCCATATTATCAGTGATATTGTCTTCAAAGTGAGCACTTTTCCACAGAAATTAAATGATAACATTTATAAAATGATTCCAAATTGGTCTAATTTTAGCCTATATTCTCATGTTATAAAATCAAAGCAGTAATAGTTGGGATAACTGTTATCCTTAACAAAATAAAGTTTTTGGAAAAGAGAAAACTGTAGAGAATTAGATATTGAGTAGAATTTTCAAATTTGAATTCTTTTGCCTATTCAAATAGACTTCAAGAGGGAAAACATAGAAGTTTATATAATAGAGGATTATGTTTAAAAAATTTTAATCTCTTGGATATATGAATAAGGTCCTCATGATTCATTAATTTAAAAATACTGAAAAGAGAAAAATATTCTCTAAAATAACCTACCACTCTTTGAGTGATCATATGAGAAGGGAATATTTTTCCTAATAATAAGGGCCATTAATCACCCCATGTAACGCTTTTATTACTAGACAGATGAAGCCAAAAAAGCCCGAGTAGGCTGGTAGGACTGATAAACAGGTATAAAGCAGAAGGCTGTGTTGAGAACATATGTTACTTTGGGTCCGTGAAGAAGCAGACACAACGGTTAAGGTTAGAGGGTTCTTGAGTTTTGGTTTCTGCCTTTAAAAGGATTTATTGGAGAAAACACCTTGAGGGAGAAGGGGGTGAGCCAGAGTCCCTGGGCAAGGCAGTCAGAGCTATCAGATGACAATACAGCTGCAAAGAACCAGGAGTGAGCAGGAAGGAAGGTTAGACAAGTGGATCCTCAGACTTCATGCGCATCTGAACAGCTCTTATCAGATTGTTGGCAAGTCCTAGAGCAAGAACTGCTTATCAGTGGGGTCCTGTAGCTCCTTCCAAAATCTGCCGCAGTGAATTCGCTAAATTTGCTCAGTCCTGCTAGACATCGGCCCTGGGAAGTGTGGCTCCGTGGAACCAGGTGGTGAATTCAGGGCAGGGCAGCGGGCGGCATGCATCCATTGTGTCTCCACAGCAGGACATTAAGTGGTACATCTTTAAGGCTGCAGAGGACACCTCTCTTTTTCTGTGGTTATATCCTACAAAACCATGACGTTCAGGAAGCTGGAAATGAGGTGTGAGAATCAAAGTGTCATCGGGAAATTGGAGGTACAGGGGACAATCCAGGAACCCCCAGCTTGAACGCAGGATTTTCTGGATGGGACAGCAGGTGGCAGTCCGCTGGTAAGGAGATAAAACACTCGGAGACCTTTACAGTGGTCCTAACTGAAATGTGTATGGATGGACTTTACAGAAGACGGAATTCTGCAGATAGGAATTGACGGTGCCACTCGCTGTTGGGCAGGCTTCAGTGCGCCATTTCTAGCTGCTCTCTAGATGCTGGACATCCTCTTTCGTGTGGGTGGAATCGAATTCTCTCTTCATTCTTCTGGCTGTGATTTTGGAGCAGTCGAAAATGAGGGAAGTGGAAGTCAGACAGGAAAGGATGACAAAGAATTCCAGTCTGGGTGAAAGCGCAGCTGCCTTAGAGCAGAGAGAGGATCCACGTAGAGTTCTTCAGAATTGTCGCAAGAAGACTCACACCTGCTTTTGATTCTGAATGTGCTACCCAGGTATCTTTCCCTGTTGGGTTAGAGTCACAGCCCCAACATGAAGACCAGGACCTGGTGATATGTTCATAGATTTAATTAAAAAAAAGACACCAAAGCATCTGCGTTCTGCCATCTTATATTAATATAAGTTGACAGCTTCTTGGGTGAAACATTTTTCTCATGTTCTGTTTGCCTCCTATGCCCCATGGTGATAATTGTAGGCATTATTTCACATGGGTGGTCCACAGTCATTTACACCTTATGTCATGTAGGGATCTCTGGAAAAGGACACATTAATTAAGTGGACAGAAGATAAATCTATCTGTAATGGTGGCAAGAAGCCAAGGTTTTCTCCTCTCAGGTGTTCAGAGAAGTTGCTAGAAGCCAATCCATCTTCAGAGACTGACTAACATGGGTTCAAGAGGGGAAAATATGAACATGAAAGAATGCTATTTCAAATAATCATTAAAAATGAGACGGATTTACTTACTCAGATGAAATTCTTTGAGATAAATCTCCTGAAAGTGTTACTAAGCAACAGTCCTGGAGCTGATACAGCTTCCCTGAGAGTCCAGTAAATGCTTTGCAGGATATTATGGTCATTTTATTATATTTCAAGATCTAACAGCAATGAAGGCACTCATAAAATAGGCTAGAATTCACATTCATTTGGAGAAAATTAGGGGGACTTTTGTGTCTAGGAAATGAAATCCTTTGAACAAAAATGTTTTGACTCATGTTTCTCTTTACTGGTCTTTGTGTATCTCAAGTAGTGTGACTTTTTTTTAACGGTCAATGTCTGTGATGTTTTGAATCAATTTTTGTCTGAAGATCAGGACACCAAGTTGAGTTCATAATGACTCATTTTCTATACAGTATGTTTTTTTATCAAGATGTCTGTACAAAATAAATCTTTCTCTTTATATATAGTATTCCGTGGTATATGGTAAAGTCTTATTGTGTACCATGAGATACTACACAGTTCTTAGAAGAGATGAAGCCCTGTCATGTGACTCAACATGGTTGGAACTAGAAGGGATGATGCTAAGTGAAACAAGTCAAAAGTATAGAGACCAGATGACCTCACTCATAGGTGGAATGTGAACAGACAAAACAAAGGAACAGATGAAACATAACCAACCCTGAAACATCTGCAACAGAACTGAGGTGACAAACAGGGAATGGGATGAGGTGGGGGACAAGTGATGGTGGAGACCGCTGGACATTGGGGAAGAACTCTTGGTGATTTGGTGGAGAGCAGCATGTGTTGACATATATTTGAGGAACGGGGGAACTGCACCTATGAGTTTATATTAATCAATGAAATACTACTTTGAGGAAAAGAATAAGGGTTTCCCTTGACATAGGATAACTTGTATGGAAATGGTGATAAAGTAAATATAAAGTAAAAGCAAGTCTGATTATAGAGTGTTGGCTTAAATGGCCTGAAAAAATGAAATTTGGGAGGTTTTTTTTTTTTTGCTTTTGTATATCTTATAAATATATTTGAAGCCCTTAAGTTTACTGCAACCAGTTTTAGAAAATCAAGCTAAGACCCCTGAAAAGTTCAGATCTGGGAAATTGGTGTTAACTGCGAGGATTGGCACTGCTCCAATAAAGTAAGCACAGAGATATCAGAGAGAATAGAGGAATACGTTGCTTTGATCTTGAGGAACTTACTCTTCTTACTCTTTGCCTGATTTGGGATATAACCATATTGCTATGTAAATTCTACTGCAATCAGACTTTTGTTCTCAATATTGTGAATGAATCAAGCACTAGGGAACTGCTGTGCTGAGAGCGAGGTTTAGCTATGTGTCGCTCCTCTTCATGTGTTTGAAACAGGGGTGTGTGTGACCGCCAAGGGCGAGGGCTTGTTCTCAGCCTCCTTATTTCACCTTCACTGTATCTCGTTTACAACCAGAATGAAAACTCTACGGATAAACAGTTGCTTGCAAAGCCCCATGTCTTCCTCAGGTACTTGAAAACGAAACTCCCCAGATGTTCAGGGCTTGCCATGTTCAGCCCTTACCATTTCTGTTTTCGTATTTATCTTTTTCACCAACTAAAAAGAAAGACAAATCACGATGTTTAAAACGAATCCTTCTCTCTCCTTTTTAAAGGTGCGCCTTTTGGAAGAGAAATCATTCTTACCTTTTAAAATATCTGATGTTTTCTTTCTTTGGAAGGAGTTTCAATTTTTATGTGGCCAATTTTATTCTTAAACTGCATGACATTGTATCACATTTAAAAAATTCCTGCCAGTAGAGATGCTCTGAGTTAAATTGTCTTTGACTAATAAGATACACTTTGAAATCAAAGAAACCAAAGAAGCTGTTTCTCAGCTGTTTTCTGCTTAGAACAAAGGGAAGCTGTAATGTCTGCTAAAGATTACAGAGAATTTTGGGAATCAGTAGGAAGAAGAAAATCAAGGTTAAGGTTAATAAGAACTGTATTTTAGATACAAAGACAGAATAGCTCTTTAAAAATTCTTCATATTTTGTAAAATTTTAACCGACATTGGGTGAACTCTCACTGGCATTATTCCCCCAAGTGTATCAGAATGTATTTCTTCCAGTATTTCCCATTTTGATTTGTAGTTCAATCACAATGCCCAGTCACAAAGCGAAGCTACTGGAAATCATTTACCTTAGCAAGGATGTCATTTTATACATTAACTGATATATTTGATAAGCCCCTTAAACATACTTAATTCAACACGATTTATTTCGCACTCTCGTCAGTCAAAAGTATTTTTGACTGGTAGCCTTCATGCAATATTGACTCAGAAAGGTGGATCCATGTATCTTTTGTCCCTGACTTGAATGTTTGGCTCCCAAGTTCACGATAAGGATCATTTCCATCCATTTCCATCCATTTTATGTTTAACCAATCCAAAATATTCATACTAAATTTCAATTTAGCATGCATTTATTTTAGTGGTCCGTAGCAATGGAAACTTACTTTTCAGTCTCAACATCTGTGAAATATAATGGACATTTAAGAGGAAAACTAAGAGTTACTTTACTGTGCATTATGCATCCATTCTTTGTAAATTTTCATTCTCAGTCATTTGAGATGCTTTGCACATTTCTATCTGCAAATAGAGAGCTGGCATGCTGCTCTCCTTGGACTTAACATGCCTTCTGATTATGTCTTTTCATAGTGAGAGCAGAGAAAAGAGAAAACCATTTCATCTCTCTTAATGCCAGACACCTGCTTCAATGGTCTAGTTTGGTTTGCACAATTCAGCCATTGCTAAGATTATTATCGACTTACACTGGGAGCAATTTTGGCAAAATACACACTTTCATGTGAAGAGCTGGCTGCTGGTTTTACCTTCAGATCACTCACTCGCCCATTACCTCCAGCTCTTTCCACTTGGTTCTCACCCTTGGGCCCCTCACCACCCCGTTCATATCCAATCCTGAGTTTCCTACCCTGTGAAAATGCTAAGATTTTTATGGTTCACATATGATATGTCTCTGTTTGTTCTGGTGATAAGATGGAACGGAAAAGATCTTATTTCAGATTATTCCCAAGAAAACCTTGAGACGACTAGTAATTCACAGAAATCACAGCAGCCTAGTTAGCGGTCTCTGACCTGCACTGAAATGGTGCTTTCTATAAACACCTTCCCATACCTCAATCTATTTAGCTTTTACAAAATCTTGTGAGCGAAGTAGATCCATGTAGTTATTCCTATTTCATAGCTCAGGATGAAGCAGAGAGAGGATAAAAGAACTGTTGAGTGTCTCAGTCCTTTTTTCTATTAGTTATCACAAAATTCTGAAAATTCTGAGTAATTCTTCAGTCTTAAGAAATCTGAAATAAGTATGCAAAAAATTAAATAATAATGTTCGAGTAAATGTCAAGAGAAATGGCAAAAGTGGAATATTCACAACTCAGGTGGATTCCTAATAGTCTTTAGTAAAAAAAATGCAAATTTATTTTCCAGATGTTTTTCTGGTGTCTTTGATTTATACTAAATACACGTAAACCCTTTGGTTTATAGTAAATAAATTAGAAAATATGTCTGCATCTGAGTTCTCAGTCCTGTAAATGCTATTCTTATATATAGGATTAGAAATTAAAAAGAGAACATGACACTATAAAAAAATGAAAATATAAAACTATTTATTGTAACTCATAATACCCATCAAATGTCATGATTGATACATTTTTACTTCTATGTTTTAATGGTGCTATAATTTATTTATATAACTGATACGATACTCTCTTTGGATAAAGCTGCCCCCTAGATAATTACAACCACATAAAGTCAAGCTTTTTAATAGGATGTCTAGAATTGTAAAATACAAAATCAGGGTCACAAATGCTATTTTTAGTAAATATTTGAAAAAAATGGACAACCTTAATTCATTTTCAATAAAAATGTGGGGCCCTCTTTTTCATAGCACTTTTTATTTGAATAAATAAAAAATATTTTCTGAAAAACATTCTGGTTAGTATTGCTGGAAAGTGAGTATTGCTCATTATGCAAATGCATTTGCTCACCTGCCAGATGACAGTCCTTATCCCCTCACTGCTCTGTTAAGTTACCACTGTAACAAATAAAGTTACAGACACATAAGGATCCTTTGTGATAGTAACTTCCAAAGCAATGGAATACTCCTCAGAGTTTCATGAAACAGTTGATTTCAAACATGGTTTTCATCAAGCACATATAAAAAAACTCCAGAGTTTCTGAAAATCTGACTTTGGCATTCTTACATTTGCTATGATCTTCATGAAAAGCACCATCTATTTCACTAAATACAAAATTTCAGCCCAGGATTATTTCCCAACCCCAATGGCAAACCACTACTATGTGGAAAACTGATTGCAGGTTTTGGAAAATATATTCCTCTCCAACTTATATTTGTTCTAATTTGTGATACAAGACAGGAGACAATTAACATTCACAAAGAGAAATGCATTTTCCTTTTAAGGATGCTAACTAGCCCACTCAGGCTGCTCTAAGTACCGAAGGCTGGAAGGCTTAAACAACAGAAATGTATTTTCTCACAGTTTTAGAGACTAAAATCTAAGATCCAGATGTCAGGAGGATCCATCTCCTCTGCTGCCTCTCTTCTTAGTTTATAGATGGCCCCCTTCCTGTATCTTCTCCTGGACTTACCTCTCTGCCTATGTCTGTCACAATTTTTTGTTTTCTATCTTCCCACACATGTTGGATTAGAACCCACACTAACGACCTCATTTTAAATTAGTTGTCTCTTTAAAGATCCTGTATTCAAACCCAGTCTCATTCTGAGGAACTCGGTGTTAAGGCTTCCAAATGAGAATTTTGAAGTTACATAGTGCATACCATAAATGACAATATCACCAATCAACATACACACCAGGGAGGATCCATCCTGGGATTTTCTCGAAGTATCATCTCTTGTCTTTCTTAATCTAAAAAACCCATTTATTCTTTACCACACCATATGGAAACTTCAAGCATCATTGTCGTGGAACGTATGTACTCAGATGACTGCACTGATTCTACATTGGTGCAGAATTCTTTGGTATTTATCTAGTTTGCATTACATCTTATACAAGCCAGGAGAATTTTGAGATACTTTAAGAAATAAATTCTGAATATTTAGAAAAACTGTATCTCTAGTTTGGAATCTTTTTTTACCTTTTTTCCCTTGGAAAACGAAGTCCCTCTAATTTCCTTGGCAGAATCAAAATAATAAATCAATAGTCTGAGTTCCCTGACCACTTAATAAGTATGTATGTTCATGTGTATGTGTGTATGTGTGTGTGTACTTTTTGACTAAGATTTTCCTTGTAGAAGGAATTTAGCAAATCTGTTTTCTATCTCTGATTGATCTCATTAAAAAGACAAGCTGGGCTTCTTAACCATTCGAAAGAGTAACAATTTTCTGCATGACTATATTTAGAAATTTACAATTTTCTAAATGAGGCCTCTAATCTTAAGGTAGTTCATAATCTTCGTGCCTAATTATTTTCTTCTTGTCTATCTTAATGTGCTTATTGAGATTCACAAATTTTTTTTACACTAAGCAACTAATCACATGCCCAATATTTCTTCCCATAAGATTCAAAATGAAAATATTTAAATGCCTTATCTATTGCAATGAGTACAAGAACTCCTTTGACATTTTCTTTTCCCTGTCAGAGTTTTAGCTTGCCGAAATAATTATTTCACATCCTTGTGAATTCTAAATTTTTTTAAAAATTGTTCTTTACAGTGAATAGATGTTCAAGCCGTTTTTCCCCTTTTATCAAACAAAACACAGTTACAGAAAGAAGGGGACTCTAAACTTTCAAGCAGGCTGAGCGTGATGTTTGGTTGTGTTTTATCATCACGTTTTTCTTAGATTAGTAAACTCAAGCAGCTATGAAAGTATGAGACAGCCACTGGATCTAGACTTTACATGCAGGGTTTTTTGGTAAATCTCCAAACCGATGTAAACTTAGTAGGTGTTTAATGAAAACTTTTCCTTGCTGGAAGCACTTGTAGTGTTTAATGAATATTTAGAATGAGCATTTAAATGAGAAGCTGGCATTTTTTATCAGACAGCTCAATTCTCATCAATGAACTGGTCGTGAAAAGCTCTCTCTCCTGCATCTTGCCTCTTCAGCAAAGCCCCAAGAACTCCTAGAAAACTCTTAAGAAAGGAATTCCTGTAAGTTGATCTCTATCAATTGACAGCTTATACTTTCTAGGGTATCCCTCAATTCTGGAAGGGTTCTTGGCTTCCTTTGGATTTCCAGAACAGGTCTCATTCCCACAATTATTATGACACTTGTAATATTAGACATTAGACATTTTCAATAGCTCATCAAAATTAGATCATCTTATCTATGTATGACATTAACTTCAAACATCTCTGCTATAGGTTTTCTAGATTGGGTTCCCGGACATAGAGATGATGTCTGCTGATGGCCACTAGAAACGGAAACTTGAAAACCAGCAAAGGTTCCAGCAGTTTGCCCACGTGCCCTGGAGTAGAGGTCTCTTAAAGCTTGGGGCAACCACATCAAGGTAATGGCATTTCTATAGCAATTTAAATTTGATGAAAAAAAAAAATCATCATTATTTCTTCTCTTGGTTGAAGGAACTGCATTTAGGGTCATTGAAATGATTACTTATTGCCCTAGAAATAGTAGGGAAGAGCTGAGAGGTGAAGTGATGTCTTCTGGCTCTAGAGAGTATCAGAGAATTGACACAAGTGTAGGAGACATAGAATTACAGCAAATTCAATGAAGAATTATTACCTACTACATTGTCTTGGCAAGTCAGTCTCAAAAACATTATCAACAGTAGCAATGACACGATCCTAACTTCTTTATGGTACGATGCTACTTCTTAATCGCTCTCTCCTGAAGAACCCAAAGTACTGATATGAGAACAAACCTCAGCCAGTTTTCACAAATAATGGCTTCCTGTCTGAGATGGAAAGACAATATTCCAAGGATGGTATTAAATTACCAGCACGGCTCAGTGTGCTGTTCAACTTTCAATCCGTTGTCAAATGAAATTGGTATCGTGTCAAAACCCATCAAAACCCTAACACAACAATTTCTCCCTGGAGAAACATACTGTAACTATTACAAGGCACTTTTAAGGTTTATTGATTTGGAGAGAGGATGCACAGCTAGATGGGAGGATGACAGAGATGAAGTGCATTCTCAGACCAACATAATAAACATGCTCCCAAGTCAGAATCATAAACAGGAAAAGAGAGCATCACTTAATTGCCGTCTTCTGCTTTCACAGCTGTATTTGCACCAGATTATAAATATCCAAAAGACAAAGCGAGTGCTTTTCAAGATGTTCCTACCAATATAATATTTGTTTTATGTCTGATAGGAAAATAAGGATGATCACTTCCCCCAGAGCCTAGGTTCTGTGTAGATAAAGACATCACAGGCTAGCCTGAGGACTCTGCATAATATGATAGTAGCATCAGCAAAATTCAGAAAGTGGAACAGCCAATTTTCCATTTTTGTTTTCTCTTCCTGCATTGCGGGACCTCTGTAATGGGTTTCTGGGTAAAGGCAACTGTGGAATTGATTTTTCCCAGAGTAGAATTATCAATACAATTATGCTTGTTTATAGTCCTAAACATAATGGCAGTGGGATAGAGGGTGCGCTTAAATACTCTCTATTCAAGAATATTCTAATATTGTCCATACATTTTAAATACTGTCACCTCAAATTTATTTGATTGTATTCAATTCTGTATTAAAACGATCAAAGGAATCCGTGCCTTAAAAATAAAAGCTATATTAACAGATGCATCACTACTTTTGATTCAAGAACTCCCATAGTGTATTTTTCATTACATTTCAACTTAATGATCATTGAATTTAAAAGTCTAAGCAGATTATGTGTATATACCAATAATAATAGAATGAATATGCTTCCTTATTTTACTTATTTCTAGTTTAAATTTTAAAAAAGCATTACATAACTATGAGGAATGAAAAATGCCAATATCTAGTAAATCAGGGTAAAAGGTCCTTGAGAGTCTCCAATAAACCTCTGAACTTTGTCAATATGGCCAGAAAATTTTATGTCATCATAAAAAATAAAATTTATAGCTGCCCTGAGATTTTTAAACAGATTTATGATCCTAGGACATTAATAATTACCACATTAGAGTTAATTTTACCCTGTCCAGAACACAGATGCATAAGACATCACCTGTATATCAGATTGCTCTAAAAATTATATTTTATGTATGAGACATAGCAGAAAAATCAATGATGAGGGGTTTGTGTCTATTTATAGAAGGTATAACATGCCACATATAGTTAAATAAAAATTATTACATCTTTAAGTGTAGTGCAATAGATGAGCATTGAGCGTGAGAAAAATTCTGACATAAAATCAATAATTTTATGAACTGTAAATAGTAGATAGAAATATAAATGAAAATTTCTGTTTTTCGCAAGAATATGTATATATAGGCACAAAATAATTGACATGAACTTAAGAATAAAAATATAGGTCATATATAAAGAAAACAAAACAATAAAGACTATTAGATATCAAATATATGAAAAAGGAACAAGGAAATTATAGCATATTGCAAGACAGAAAGGTTAAACATTTGTTATGTAAGTTCTTAAAAAAAATAATGCAAGTCTAACCTGAATCATAATTTTTATTTTATTTTAGAAATTTGAAAAAGTTATCTCTTAAATTGCTTTTTGAAAATTGAAGCCGAGAAAAAATAAAACAAAGATATAATAATCTCACAACACACAATAAGCAGAAAATAATTTATGTATTAGAAACTAATGATAATACCTCATATGATTAAGGAGACAACAGGGTCAATTGGAAAATGAGCAATTTTTTAACACATGTTGTTGGAACTCCGTGGTTAGTTAAAAAGAAGCCCACTGTAGACAAATAAGTCATTTTTCTGTATGTCACTATTAAAGAATTTAAACATATATTAAAACTTTAAAATAACCTTAAGTCTAAGAAAACTGTAAGTTATTCAACGAATGTTTTTCTATTCGAACCATATCAAAAATTCCAGATGGTTTGAAATTAAATTTAAATTCATCTAGAAATGTTTTATGACTTAATAAACATAAATGTATATAGCTATTAACTATATATATGCATATATATGTGTATATATATCTGTATAAATATGCACACACACAAACAAACATTCTTCTTGTGAGGGATATAATTTAGAAAAAAAATTGAGAGTAGAGAAAACATTCTAAGTAAACACTTAAACCAGAAATCATAAAAAAGATAATAGATGTGGCAACACAAATGATTCTCTCTTGTAAGTGCTATTACATTCACTGTTGAAAGGTCTACAAATCAATAAAAAATTTAAAAAGATAAACAGCCTACTCCCAGAATAAAATATGACCAATACATTTATAAAAATATGACCTAATACAATTATTCAGGGAAATTTAAATAAAGCAACACTGAAAAGTCATTCTTTTCACTTAGATATTAAAATATTAATCAAAAGAAAAATATGCTACTGCAGTGTTAATACTATTATAAAATGGTCATGGCTTTTAGTGAATAATTTAGTAGTATCTAATAATTTTCATAAATTCTCTTACACTGTCCTAGTAATTCCAGTTACAAGCATCCTACAAAATTTCTTTTCTCTACATAAACATATATACAGTAAAATTTTAATTCTTGATGAATGTGAAAATAATTGTAAAGGAACTACATTTCCATCATCAATCTTAGGTTAAATAAACTATCGAGCACCCATACATTAGCAGAAGGTCTACAAAACAAAGTGTCTTCTATACACCGACTTGGACCAAACTCCCCATATACTGGTAAGAAAGAAAATAACAGAATAATATGTAAGACATATGTTCATTTCTGATGAATCAAGTTTAAAAAGCCTAACTCTTATGTATTTCATCTCATAGTACCTGGGAGAAAAAAATAAACAAAGCCTGTAACTATGGTTGCCTCTGGAAACAGTAGGATTTGAGAAACATTAAGAATAATGGTCCTGAGAAAACTGAACATTTAACCCACTATACTTATCTATTATTTGAGATAAAATGGATTTTTAGTATTAAATACAATTTTCACAATGAAAAAATGGTTAATTAAAAACTGTAATAAAAAATATGCCAAATGAAAGAAAGAGAATCATGTGTGTGTGTAGCAACCAAGGAAAATATTGATAGATGGAGCAAAATTAAATTAAGTACATAATTTTTCATATATAATAGTAAAGAAAAAATTTGAAGAGTAAACCATAATTTAAGAATATGCTTGAACCCAATACCTTATAAAAAGGGTTACAAACTTTGACTTTGTACAAAAAAATAAGAAAATATTATGAATCAATTGGCAGTAAACAAAGGGTATAAAGATAACTCATGATATGAAAACTATTACTCACAATAAATTATTCAAATGTAAACTATGCTAATTAAGAAATTAAGTGTATTTCAGCAAGAGAAAAAACGGCTGAGTCAGCAGTCTTCTCCTCCACACAAGGGAACAAGCATGGAGAAAGGCCCAACAAACACCCTGAATTTATGTTGATATGTTGTTTCCTCAACAGAGAGAACACTGCTAAGAACAGAGTTTCAAACAATAACTGGTAAAGGAGAATTGACAAATTTTTGCTTTGTATTTTGGTGATTTTCCTAAAACTAAGGCTAAGGTTGGAACAGTGCTTTAGAGAATGAGTTTCGGAAAGGTGGCTGAAATGTCTTTCCAGAGCCAATTGTGTCCTTAGAGAAATTCTCAGGAAGAATCCCGAGAATTTATAGTCTGTAAGCGTTAAGATTTTATTTCTTAGCAACGAAAGACATGATGCTGAGAAATATCACGTGTGTTGAAATCTCTCAGGAAAAGGGGTTTGTGACAAGGTAGGGACTGTTGCAGATGCTGTGGACAATTCACCCCCTCCTTGGTCCACCTGGGTTAACCTGGAGCGCTGGACCATCTCCCTCAATACCAGCGGTTTCCTCATGAAGTACCTGCCTTCGTCTTCTCTATCTGAGGTCTGTCTAGCTCACCCAGAAAAAATAAACAAAGGATGGTGGGAGCCCTGTGTCCAGCTGCCAGGGGTACAGTTTGGAGACTCTTCTACAGTCTATCAGTCCCTCCTGGGATTAGCTCCATTGATAGTAAGGATCTGCATGCAGCTGCCTGGTCATTCCAGGTCTTTATCTTCCCCTGTATGACTGCACAGCCTCCTTCTTCATCTTTTTTATTGTACATGACCATTTGTTCCTTGAATAATGCTGTTGTCACACTGAATCTCAATTTTCAAATCTTTGAAATGGAGATAAATACAGTATTGGAATCAGAGTTAGTACAAGAGTTAAAGTAAAAGGCTGAAATCAATGCTTGTTAACTAAAACTAAAAATGATAATAACAGTCACTATTATTACCACTACCATTTTCAAAGTTATTGGAGCTGTTATTACTCAAATGTTCGGCATTTTATCTGGACTCTTAGAAAGTAATCCCCATTTCCTCAACCAAGATTATTGCTTAGCCCTTCATCATTTAAAGAATTTGCTCAAAATTTTCCTTTAATCATACTGTAATTAATCCCAAGCTAATATTTTTTCACTCATTTAAAATTTTTGAAATGTAATTCATAGAATAAAAAAGTCATATAAAAAGTGCACACCTTGATGAATTATACCAACAGACATATACCTGTGAACCCAATGTCCAGATGAAGAAACGAAATATTGTTCATGTCGGGTGTTCCTGAAGACCTAGGACACAAGCTCAGGACTTTGAGATGTATGTGGACTCCACTCGACCACCACTCCACCAGGGCGTGCCAACAACAAGCCATTCTGTTACGCTGGTATCTCTCCTTCACTATTGTGTTTGGGGATTTGGCTACATCTTTGGTTCTTTCTAAAACTATCATGGCCTTGTATTCCAAACATATTAGTTGCTTAAGAATCAGGATGGAGACTTTCACTTGGATTCCCTTAAACACTCAAAGTCCATCCCAACTTCCTAGATGCTCAGTAAGCCCTTCTTGAATAAATATTTTGGCTTTTTCTTTTGTAAAACAACAATTCCTCATGAAGAATTTCCACCTTCCTGCATTGTCACAGGAAACTCATCTTCATGGTTATCTACTGTAAAATGCCATTACCCCTCCCGGACCTCTCCTACTCCCTTGCAAATATTTTTACATGATGATATATACTTACAATGTGAATTTGTGAAAGAAAAATATAAAGAAAAATTCAAAACATCCCACTAGATAAAGACAGCCTAGCATGTTAAAATGTACTACACTCATTTTGGATTCTGAGTTAATTTTAACTTGACCACAGATATTTTTACAATTTAATTAGATTAACTCTCAGGTATCATTGAATCACCTTCTGTGTCATCTCTCTCTTTCCCATTACTGGATCAAATATGTAGATCATCTTCTTTATTCTTTGCATCATTCATCATTGATATTTCTAGCTGATTGAGTAAGAGATAGAGGGAAAAATTGGTATTAAAAAAGACTGCTCCTTGTAGATGATTCTACTTCCTTTTCAGAAGCATTTTTGAAAGGCCATATAAATTTAGTTTATAAACTTGATAAGTTTCTCAACAAGTTTTACATATTGCTTATATATATATATATATTTGTTATTTTGATGTGTAGAATAAGTTACAAATATATATATGTATATAGTAATATATACACACACATATATAGTAACTTATTCTACACATTAAATAACTTCAAATGTATAGACTCCCCATTCCTCAGATAGATGTCAACGCTCTCAAATCACCACTATTACATCTTAAAGTACTTCATAAAAGTACCTATTGAACTCTAGAAAGGAAAATCAAAAACAAATGATAGGAGATTCAAAAACAAAAACAAAACAGACTACAGATTTTAAAGAACAGGAGGATTAAAACCATGTGGCTGAAGGACAATTATTTCTCTTCATTCCTTTTTTTTCAGAAATGATAGAATGTGTGAAGTCAATGGACGCTACTTTCGCTTGTGTAAACATAGCACATGCACATCCTCAAGTCTGTTACAGCTCAGATAAAGAAGTTAGTTCAAAGTGACAGAGGGGAAAAAGTACCACTAAGATTTCATAAATCTGCTACCAAACTAACATTCCAAACACCTGGTGAACTTGCATATTTGAGGAAAGGTAGAAAGAACTTCTAAAAAGGAAACAGAAAATCCTCCGATTGCATGCAGGTGTAGAGACCAGAATATAAAAAAAAAATGTGATTTTTAAAGTACACAGAGATCTTGGAAATTAGGCCATCATTATTTAAATCATTTGAAACATTCTAGCGGCTCCAAAAGTTCCTCAAGTAGTTGAGAAAAAAATATGCCTTCTTTGATTTATTCTTACTGACTCTTTGAGCTCTACCTTGAAATTAATATGCATTTTGAGCCTGAAGATTAAATTATATATTAGACAATGTTTTTTCCCATTTGTAATGAAATCTAGATAAGGATTTTCTTTTAGTTGAAGAAAATATCTTCATGCATAATAGCTATTCGTATATAAACTATATTGGTAATGCTTATTTATTTTATTAATGAGAAAAATCAGTTTTGCTCTATTTTGTTGTTTATCCTTAGGTTTTCTACAATCGTTAAGCATGTTGGCATTAGTTACCTTTGGAGAACTACTGACATCGATAAAGCTTTTCCACAATTTATACTGGGCTGAAGTTCAAGATAATTATTTCTCATTTCTAATGTACTTAAGCTTTTCATCTGTATGAGAGCAACTGAAACCTATGTACCTTGAGAGAGCTTTGAAATGCACACAGATTTGAACTTAAAGTAGCTGAATTTTCTCCTAACAACTTCTTTTCTCCCCAAATCAATATTTCAAAAACAAGAACTTCTCTTTTAATATTGACTGCCTGTTCGAATGTCAAATATTGTGAGCTTTCTCTCTGTCAAGACCTTTCTAGCCAGGTGGCTGCAAAAACTTACTCTGGTTCCAAATAATTCATTTTAAGTGTTGGTTCTATGCCTTTACATCTACCACCTTTACATGTTTGAAAACACTGAGGAGTTATTTTTTTCTCAGAAAAGAAATTAAAAAGAAACCTCACTAAACAATTTGAAAACTTTTTTGAAAAGTCTAATGAGAGATGTAAAAGGCAGATATTGCTAGTTTTTGAAACTTTTTATTTTAGAGATTATTTTGAAGTTACGTCAAGTCTCTGAATGAGTACATTTAGTTATATCAATATACTGTACAAAATGTGGCTGTTAGGCAGCTTACTTTTAGCAACTCTGCATCTTAAGTTAACTTGTTAGAAACAAGTTAGAAGGACTGCTCTGGCGTTATGTATATAATAGCCAAGAATTGGAAAACTGCCTAAGTACTTGTCATCAGATAAGTGGAAAAAGAAGACATGGTCTTTATATACTGTGGAATACTACACAGGCCTTTAAAAGACAACACCCTATCATTTACAACAATGTGAATAGAACTAGAAGGGATTAGGCTGGTTGAACTGAAACAGAAGGAATAAGTCAAATACCTAATGAGCTCAGTCATATGTAGATTATAACGAAACAAAGCCCAGAACTTGGATATTGACAACAGAACTGAAGTGACCACTGGGGAATGGGGAGGGGGCTGGGGGCCAGGAATGGCCCGCCTCAGTGGGCAGTGGTGAAGAACTCTGGGTCACTTGGTGGAGGGCAGGGTGTACTGACATATGTTTGAGGAATGGAAAACTGCCCATATGGGCTTACATTATTTTGTAAATCAAAGTTATCTCAATCAATATTAAATAAAAGGACTGCTGTGCTGTCGTACTCTGAATAGATCTGCTGGTGTTCCAGTGCTCTCTACCAAAACATCTTTAGCAGAGAACTCATGGAAAGTACTTTCAAAAAGTCCCTTTTAAAATGTTCCATGCCTAAGCCATAGAAATTTTAAGGACCTGAACTGAGAACTCCAGATGTTTCTAAGAACCCGCCTTTGATGGGAAGCCTGAATTGCAGATGAAATCTCTCCAGGAAAACAAGATTGTGAAATCAAAACCAAAAAACAAAAACAAACAGAAAACCTCTACAGCTTTGTTCCCTTTTTTTGCTCCTTTAGGAAGTGTTCTCTGCCTGGTGCTCTGCCCTTGTCCTCCGTATGGGCATTTGGCAATGACTGCAGGCATAATTGCACTCAGCATGTCAGGCACATTTCTTTTTGATTTCTTTTTCTCTGGATCTGGTCCTGTAAGTCCTCCCTTTCTGGGTGCTTTGGTTGCTTTCCAATCGACCCTTTAAAAAAAAATTCCTGCTTTCATAGTTATTCTCAGCTGGAGGCTTAGTTTGATACAAACTGCTCCAAATAGCCTGCAGCAGTCAACTAGAGATATGATTTGTTTTAATGTTAAATGTATAGATTTTGTATACCAGGACAGGACAGGGAAAATAGGACTCCCTGGTGAAAGTCTGATTTTTTTTCTAAGGCCAAGGGCAAGGTAAGAGCAGTTCATTCTGATTATTGTTCTAGATGCTGAAAATTATTTCATTTTATCCTTGTTTACTCAAGTTTTCTTAAAAGGGGAATCTCTGAAAGTTGATAACACTGCAGATGTTTTAGGAAACATTCTGACTCTTGAGGATGAAATCTATTCATTACCCCCAAATCTGTAATCTCTCTCTATTGTATGTGTATTCTCTGGAAAGAAGTCCTTCAGAGTCGTTAGTACATGTGTATAATCATTTTCCTTCTGGCAATCTGAAATTTCTTATGGGGCACGTATACTGATACTCTCAGACCTAGGACATTATTTCATTATCATCAATTTTATAAAGATTTTAAAATTTTCCTTTTGTTCATAGACATCTATAACTATAATTTACTAAATACTGATTCTTTGGTATCTATCTCTAATTTTAATAATTCATGTTGTAGGAGGAAGGAGCAACCTAATAGTTTGCCTTATGAAAATGGACATTCCAGAAATAATACTAAAATAAAGAGGTAGAAGTAAGTGTGGAGAAAAAGGAGCACTCTTCTATGTTAGTGGAAATGTAAAGTCATGTTACCTCTTTGGAAAAGCTTGGAGTTTCATAAAAATAAATAAATAAATAAATAAACAGAACTACCATTTGACCTAGTAATCTCAGTTCTAGGCATATACCCAGAGAATACAAAACCAGTAATCAGAAATATATCTATACCTCCATGTACATAGCAGCACAGTCCACAGTAGTTAAGACATCAGCACGATCTAATACTCTCCCACAGATGACTGGATAAAGAAGCTGTGGTGTTTATATGCAATGGAATTGTATGCAACTTTAGAAAGAAGGGACTGTGCCTTTTGCAGCAAGGATGATGGAACTGGAGTTGATTAAGCTAAGTGAGATAATTTAGGAAGAAAAAGAAATAGATGGTTTCACTCATGTGGAATATAAAGAAGAAAAAAAATGAAATGATGAAACACTAAAAAAATCACAAGACAGAGGACTGTGGTTTCCAGAGGGGAGGGAGGGACAGAAAGGAGGGGGGGGACACACTGGTGGAAGGGGCACTAGAACTCCAGTATCATGTGTGGCACAGAGTGTGAGGCAAGAATTTAATATTTTGTAAATCACGTAACAATGTAAACAAAGAAACAATACAAATAAATGAAAGGGGTAGCTTTTGTATATATTTTATATTTTAATCTCTAAAAGAAATTTTAATTACATTCCTGAAAAGAATTCATATATAAAATATATGATACAAACAAGATGGCATAATTACATATAAATATGTACATGAAGATAAAACATGCATGATATATAATATAGTATATCATTCATATCACATACACACATATATGCAAATGTACACAACAGTACTGTGGGCAGGGAACCACCAGATACTGTTCTCACTGTATATTCACTCCTGCCTGGATTATTTCAGAATTTTTTCTAGAAAGCATTAGAATTCAATTCACAGAAGTTGCTTTGTTTTATGAACAAACTGTCCCTGAATATGAAGATGAGTATGAAAGACCAGTTGTAAGCACTTTTCCAGTTTTATGTATATAACGCTGCTGCATTAAAATGAAAAATTGTACCTACAGTGTTAAGTATTTTTAATATATGAAATGTTAAAAAAATTTTTTTTCCCAAAATGCTTTCCATGACTTATTAAAATTATACTCAAGGAAAACTCATGGATAGTTTCTCTAAACATGGTTTTCAATGTATAATGGCTCCGATCACTCAGCAAAATCACAGACCTCTATCTGTTGCTCAGACCTTATCAGCAAACCAGGTGAAAATGTGGTCCTCAGAGGAAGACAATAACATCCAAGGACTGTAAATGTCTCCATGCACAGTTTGTTCATCATTCAGTTAAAAAAACAACATATAACATGTAATAAAACAAAATATATGACCACAGAACAAAAAATTTTGGTTAAAAGTCCTGCAAATATAAAAACATCAGAGTATTGGATATTGGCTTAAACATTTTTATGAAAAAAGTTCAAAAAAGAAGAAAAACAGTATGTTGCCGGTACCCTATGAAAAATGATCAACTACAAGTCATCGAAATGAAAAATACAATAAAACAAAGAATTCTGTATAACGTAACAGCAGAGCGAGGTGTAATAAACTAGAACATGTCTGAAGAAACTCTCCAAACTGAAGAAATGTGAAAAAAATATTAAAAATACAGGAAAAAGTGTTAGAAATACAGGGTCTATATGGAAATGATCTGACATGTAATTGGAGTCCCAGAGAATGAGGAAAAAGACAAAGGGAAAAAAAATACTTCAAGAGGTAATATTTGGGAATTTCTAAAACTAATGAAAGATACCACTCCACATATTCAAGAAATTCTGTGAACCCCCAAAAGAAGAAATATAAAAACAATAACAATAATAACAAACCTAGACATGACATTGAAAGTACTGAAACCAAAGTCCAAAAGAAACAATTTTATGGCTCTCCTTGACAAACCAAGCAAGCACTATCTTTGGAAGTATTTTAGGCAGAGTTACTATGTGCGGGCTCAGTGGGATTCTTCCACAAAGGCTGAGCACAGACTTCTGGTTAGAAAACACTTACATAGGCTCCAGCAAGCATGGGAAGAGAGGAATGTAAATTAGGGGAGAGGGATTCAAGCACAGGAAGTTCTTTGTCTGCTGGCAACATTCCAGCAAGCTCAGGTCACAGGATGTTTTTATGGCTTTGCTTCATGGCTGCTGGAAGCAGTGAGCAGGTCTTTTTGCCCCACAACAGCAGACAGAAGGAAAAGACATTGCCAGCAAGTTGCAACAACAGAATTGACAGGTAAGTTTTTGAATCTGGTGTAAGCAGAGCTCAAACCTATTAGACAACAGTGAGAGACCATGCAGGACACAAATCGAGTTTTCTCAGAGAAGGCAATTGTGGAAAGCTGAATTATTTATTCATTTTTCCCCATTGATTTAATTATCAACTCCCTGGCATTTCTGCCTCCTATGTGAGCAGGAGGTTTGACAAAGAAAAAGTCCCCAGGCAAAGACTCTGATGCTTGCCATTCGAAGATCGTTAGCCACCTGAGAAAATTTGCTGTATGGGATTTAAAAAGTGTGTGTGTGTGTGTGTGTGTGTGTGTGTGTGTGTGTGTGTGTGTTCAAGAAAAGATGTAAGCAGTAATGAAGGTAAGTAGGCAGGCAGGAAGAGAGAGAAGGAAGAAATATTTTATTTTACTTCCATTTAATTGTTCACACTGGTTGTTTGCCCACCACCAGACCTATGACTCAAGCCCAGGGATATGTGACCTGTGCTCCCTTCGGAAGCATTTGTAGTAGCTAGGACTTCTATTCCACCAGGGTGGAGTATAATGACAAAAATAGCAGGAAATGAGGGAGGTAAAATATGGAGATAAAGTATTATAATGTCCTGCATTGGCAAGAATATGGTAAAAGCATAATTGAAAATACTCTGTAATAAGTTTAGCTTTAATCTCCTCCTTTCTTTTAATATAATATTCAATAATAAAAAATAAGAAGAATTTAGGCAATAATAATAAAAATAACTGTGAGTGATGAGCTCATAGAATAACAAAAATTAAATAATAAGAAGTGATTCGCCCCAAAGAGAGCAGGAAAAGGAAAAAAGAAGAACTGATGATTATAGATGGTAGATTTCTAGATGGAACTTGTAAATGGTAAATTTAAACACAACTATATTTACTATGTTAAAGTTACTGCGTTAAATGCAATAATGAAAAGACTTTGGAGTAGATCAAAGGAAAAATAACACCAAAATAGAACAAGAAATACAGCCATATTCTACTTGTAGGAAGCATAGAACAATGTAAGACTATAGACAATTTGAAATTAACATGAATAACAGTTTTGTGAAGAATAATCCAAAAAGTAGTTTCTATTTATCATCTATCTTTCTAGGGAACTTCAAAGCAAAAATATCTTGAAGATAAACAGTGATATTTTATAATGTCACAACCTGCATAAATGATCTAGCTGAGAATTTCTTAGTAGGCAACTACTTGACATATTTGAAATAAAATCTTACCCAATGAAATTAGAAATAATTGATTAGGTCTCAACAATAAAGGCAACAATATAACGGCTTTTAAAAAGTCTTTAAATATCACATATTTGTTCAGAGAAGTACACAGACGCATTCTTCAGCCCCCTGTTATTCATGGATAAGCATGGATAGTACTATTTATTGACAGGTGTAAAGCACCTGCATGTAGATCATTAAACGAAACTGTTAAACTGCAGTGGATAAGATAAGGTTCATTACTTCAAACTTTTCCTTACCACTATTGCCCACTTTTTTGGCATGCTTTAATTTACCTTTGCCATCTACTTTTTCTGTAACATCTGACTCACGAATACAGTACAATTTCTTCTCAACAGTTACTCTCCAATCACACTATGCAGGTTAAGACAGAAATGCACAGACACTGCAGTGTCTGTGACTAGGAATTCATGACATCCCAACATGACAGGACCCTCAGCTGCCTGCAGATTATTACCAGTCTCTCCCCGTCACCACACAGGGCATTGAAAATAATCACCACTCTTCTTAAAACTCTGCAAACTCTGCCACTGTTACTTTTAGAAGTTACCTCTTAAATCACAAAGGATATTGAATCCAGAAGTCTCACTAGCTTCCTGCCACACAACTTGCACATACAAGCATCTTTCCTCTCGCTTTCTCTGTGGAAAAAGCATTTGTCTATCCCTGGGGTCAACCTCTGGAATGATACTCAAGATCCCATTAAACTTTTCCTTCCTAATGACTTCACTCTATATTTTATTGCATCTGACAACTCTAGTCAACCTCATTTTCTCTGTTGCTTTCATTTCATCACTGTTTAGATAACTTAGAGGATTTTCCAATCATTAAAACAACAATAACAAAATTAAAATTTCCCTTGATTCTCACTAGCTTATCTTCAATTTCTTCCTTTCTTTCCTAGTTAGGTTGAGTTAAAGAGTTATACATATGCTTTCTCCACTTCTTCACTCCCCATTGCTGAACACATTGAGATCAATAGATTGTAACATCAATACCTCATACAAGAACATTTTCATCTAAGCTTGATTGCAATTGAACTTTTTCACGCACGTGTGTAATTATCTTACTTGGCATTATTGTACAAGCATTTTAGATTACTGTATTACTGATTGTATCTTCTCTGGAATCCTTCCTTCTCTTACTTTCCATAAGCATGGTCTTCTAGAAATTAACCTTCTTCTCTGCCTTCTTACAATCTTTTCCCTTTATAGCAAACTCTTTCCCTACAAGTATTCATTATTTTATGTTTATAGAAAATTATGAAAAGATTGGATTTTAGTGGTGAATGCTATGACAGATATGTGCAGATGTAGATTCATAATGATGCACACCTGAAACTTTTATAACACAATGTTACTTCAATAAAAATGTAATGAAAATCCATGTACTCACTACCAAGTTTTGTCATCCCTTGACATTTTTTTCTTTTTCCCAATTAGCGAATTCAAATTGTGTGTATGTATACACACACACACACACATGTACCTATATCTATATCTATAATTGAACTGTAGTGTGCCCCCCCACTTTAATCTCATTTCTTTATCTTCCTACCTCTTCTTCAACAGCATGTATTTTTAAACCAATATTTTATTTTTGAATATTTTAATATTTAGACATCACATATGCTTGCAAACAATGCACACACTTCCTTGTTGGCATAGTGAGATGCTTATGACCATAGATAAATGGCACGTGTTCAGAACTTCAAATTTCATGTTAATTTATTCTGTTTGCTCTGTCAGTTTTAGAAAGCAATCTATTTACACTTCTCAGATATTAGGTTTCATAAATTTCTCTTTATACTTTATCAATTTTATGTTAAGAAATTTGTAGCTTTGCACTGGCACTTAGAGGCTAGAAGTTTTCCATCTAGTATCTGGTACCTTTAAAGTAAATGATAAGGTCCATAGTGGTTTATTCCTGGGTTATCTCTTTCTGGCCTAATCTCAAGTCTTCAACTCACAAACTATTTACCACCACATCTAGCTAATGTTAGCCTCTCAAACTCAAATACTTTTTATTTTGGAAAAATGGCTCCCTTCTGTGTAGATGAGAACACAGATTCTTACCACTTCACACATATTGTCTGGTTAATATTTAAAGTTTTTGTATTTCCACTTAAGAGGGTCAGTTCAGTATCTCTAGAGCAGGTGTGCTGTTGCCATCTCCCAACTGCCTGACTTTGAACAAAAGAACACTTAGAATGATTTCTCCTGAATGTTTTCAGTTTCTTAGCCTTGGAGTTCTACACGAAACACTTAGTCATATAAAAGGAGCTTCTTAAAGAACAAAGGGATGAACTGAAATAGGTCTGTTCCTGTCTTGAAGAAAACTTGTAGTCGAGTGTTGCGTGTGTACGTGTGCATGTGTGTGCGCCTGCGTGTGTGTGCGCACACTGGTGGTAAAGATATGTTTGGAATGTGCATTTATTCATGGTTTCTCATGACTCCAAACAAAAACACTGATATAAAGAAGTTAGTCCTTTTTGGAAATCTTACCTATGGACCAAAGGGACAAGGATAATATTTTTTTATTCCGCTAGAATCAATGATTTCTATGCTTTAAAAGATATGATGAAGAGAGTGAAATAACAAGACAAAGATTGAGAGAAGACATTGAAACATAATGCTGACAAGGCCCAATATGCAAAAACTATATAAAATACTTTTCCAAACTAACATGAAAAGACGATGCAAACAAGAAGACACAATTTACAAGAGAAAATTCAAAGGGTGATTCAACATGCAGATAAGTGCTTAATCTTATTCAAAATAGAGGAAAATGCAAATTGATACAACAATGAAACAGAGGAAAATGCAAATTGATACAACAATGATACCACCATTCTCCAGTAGCTTGAAAAATATAAAAGGCTGGAAATGCTAACATTTGGGGAGAAATAAGACTTTTACATACCGCTTTTTGGAGTGAAAAACATCACAACTACATTGATAAACGACTTTAAATTATGCATTCCAGTCCTGGATACTACATTGTGGATATCTACACCAGAAATAATGTGTAAGAACATTAATGTAGGAGATGCAGCATTGCTCTTAGTAGCCCGAAACAGGAAACTAAGCAAATATCCAACATCAGAAATTATACATACTTCTTGGCATGTTCCTATAATAGAGCACACTATATGATAATGAATATAATATGACTATAGCTACTTACAGCAAAATACCTGAATCTTTTTCTCTTTTCCATTGTAGTATTTATTATTTATTTATTTCCCATGCTAAAGTCCATTTAGGATATTGAAATTTCATCACAGTCTGTTTTCATACCACACCCATCATCAGAGTTCCAGTGTCCCTTACCATCAGTTTTTCCCCTTAGCCCCACTACATCCATAACCAGTTCTGGTCCTGCTATTTTTTTTTTTTTTTTGGACTTTTTATGTTCATTTATTTCATTTCATTATATTCCACATGAGTGAAATTATCCTGTATTTTTCTTTATGATTTATTTCATTTAACATAATCACTCCGGTTCCATCCAGATTGTAGCAAAGAGCAAAATTTCCTTTTTTTTTAATAGTAGCATAGAATCCCAATGAGTGTATGTACCATAGCTTCTTTATCTGCTATCACTTGACAGGCATTTAGGTTGTTTTCATGTCTCAGCTATGGTGAATTGTGTTACTATGAACATAGGGCTGCAAATGTTTTCCCTGATTAGAGATTTTATATCCTCTGGGTGTATGCCTAGGAGGGGGATTGCTGATGAAATGGTGGATCCATCTTTATGTTTGAGGAATCTTCATACTGTTTTCCAAAGAGGTTACATCAATTTGCATTCCCACCAACAGTGTAGGAGGGTTCCTTTTACTCCATACCCCCTCCAACACCTGCTATTTCCAGATTTTTGATATAGGCCATTCTCAGTGGCGTGAGATGGTACCTCATTGCAGTTTCATTTGCATTTCTCTGATGGTGAGTGATGTAGAATATTTTTTCAGGTGTCTGTAATCCAACTGTGTGTCTCTTTATAAAGGTCTCGATTCAACTCTTTTTTCCACTTTTTGTGTGGGTCATTTGCTTTTTTATTGTTGAGATGTGTGAGTTCTTTGTGTATTTTGGAAATCAAACTTTTATCTGACGTATGTTTTGTGACTATCTTCTCCAATTCCATGGGCTTTTTGTTTTAGTGGTGGTTTCTTTTGCTGTGCAGAAGTCTTTCAGTGTGATATAATTCCAATTGTTTAGTTTTGCTTTGGTTTCTTTTGCTGTGACTGTTCCTTGCCCAAAGATCTCTTTGAGGTTGAGTTCATGGTTGTTTTCGCCTAATTTTGTTCTAGGTATTTTATGATTTGGAGTCTTAGGTCCAGGTCTTTGATGCATGTTTGAATGACTTTTATACTTGGCAGTAATGAGAAGTCTAGTTAATATTTTTGCAGATATCTTTCCAGTTTTCTCAATACCATTTTCTGAGTAGACTTTTCTCCCTCTTTTGTCATAGACTAACTGTCCATATAGTTGTGGTTTTATTTCTGGGCTCTTTATTTGAAAACACTAGTAACTGTCTGTTTTGCTTTATTATGCCTTAGTTTTTTTGCATAGTCCTATAATAGAGAACTGTATAGCAATAAACATAATGTACTATAGCTACTTACAGAAAAAGAACTGAATCTTAAATATGCAATGTTGAAAGGAGACAAACATGAAAGAATACATTGATGACAAACCTATATTGGTAAGGTTCAAGCTCAAAACTGTTCTTAATTTAAAAAAACAACTTAGCAAACATTATTTTAGAGAGAATTCTACACAGATATAGTCTCGAGAGCTTATTGTATACAAAAAATATTTTATATCATATGATCTATCTATGAATGTAATTCTGATATGCTAAAATGCTATTAATCTATAAATATAGCTCTTGTTGGAGCACCTTGGTGGGTCAGTGGCTAGGTTTGCTGCCTCTGGCTGAGCGCAGTCCATATGCCTCCCTGGGTTCACATCCCAGGGCCAGGGAGAGCATCCAAAATGTACCACTAAATGAATAAATGAAAGTGCTTCTTCCGACTCACTCTAAAAAAAAAAATAAAAATAAAAACCAAAAAATAGCTCTTGTTGAAAATTGTTTAATTCCTGTATATCCTTCTCAACTCACCATCTTAGTTCTAGCCTTCCTGAGCCCCCATGTAGATGTGAGGACTCCCTTTTGTTTTGTGTTTCTTTGGCATTTATTCTCCCAGGTTCCCTTTTTCATGCATGCAGCCATCTTATTCAGCAACTGAATTATTAATTCTTAGGACAGTATTCCTAAGGCAGTAGCTTTTCTGATTTATTCATCTTTTTATTTCCTCCAAGAGTTAGCACAATTGCTTGCACATCATCGATGCACTGCTATGAAATTAAATCTGAATTTGTTTTGGACAGCACACTGGGCAGTAACGGATGTATTCATTTCATACAAAACCCACAGAAACATCTGATCTCTTCTACCTGTCAGTCTAATACTTTTCACTGGACAAAAGGTTTTTGAAGAAATATGAACACACAACAAAATTTAACTATGATTGACTATTAAAAACAAATCAGTTCAGACTATGATGACATAAACTTTAGACCTTCTAATTAAGATGACTCCAAAAGCCATTAGTAATCAACATTATTTTATTTAATAGCGTGTGTATTGCATTGTATAAAATATCACTAACTCCTACGTATTTTCCTGACCGCGGGGTTATGGTCACTGGGGGAACTATAATTTGAAATTCATAATACATATTTAATAGTTCAACATTTTTGCTGCTCAGATGTAAGGGTTTGCACATAATAATTATGGGCTTTTTTTCATTTTATTTTAACAGTAACATTTACACCCCAAGTCTAACTATGAACTACCCAGAAAGGATACTTTCTCCCATGTATCTTTTAGCCTTTTGCTTTACAGTGAATTTGGGCCTAATTCACACTGGTTATATGGGGCATTCTAAAGTCTTGGTTTCATTCACATTGTTTTTTTTTTTTTTTTTTTTGGACTGGTTCTACAGCATCAAGAACTGCTTCAGCTCACATTAGAAAACATACTGCCATTGCACGGTGATGATGACATGTTGGTTTTTAAAATGAAATAGCAAGGGAACATATTTGAAGTTTCTTTTATAATAGAGAATTGTTAGAGACCTTTGAATCCAGAGTCAGCATTAAACACAATTATTTAGTAGTAAAGTTAATTTGAGGTCAGTTATCTAATATTAATCATGTTCCTACCTCTTGCTTCTTGTCCCCTGTCTCTCACCTTTTACTGTCAAATACTTTATTTTCAGCTAGGGAAGAATGATTAATGATGGGTTAAAACATTACCCCTGGAAGGATACATTTTATTTTCACAGAGTCATAGCTTCTATTCTGCTAAATGTAAGCATTTGCATCTATGTACAAATGTGTGTGTTGGAGTCCATTAAGTTCCTTTGAACTTCAACATTCAGCAGGTGTTTGGGATTTACTATCGGTGGGGCATGGTGCTAGCTCAAAAAAATATAAGGGAACAAAACGGACTGGGTTCTGCCATCTTGGAATTTATACCTTATGTGAGAGTAGGGGGTGGATAAATTAATCAAATGAACAAGGTTAACAAATAATCACCAATACCACATGTATACATACTCTGTATGTGTGTGTGTGTGTTTACAAACTTCTCTATGCGATGTGATGAGCATAGGAGGATGATATAACATCATATTATCAGGGGACTAACCTGGTCTTATGCAACAGAAAGGATCCCTGTAAAAGTATGGCCAGAATTTGCAGAATTATTTTCTTACTGATATTACCTAATAAAGCCATTCTTATTCATATGACACTAAGGCTAAAATAAAGTTACTTCAAAAATAAACTTATCAAGTAAAAGGAGCTTAATAATAAGTCAAATGAGAACAATTTAAAGAATATTCCATTGTTAGAATGGCTCAAGAAGCTATTTGTAATCCGGTGTTATAGTGAAACATTTACTTATTAAAAATCCTGATTTGAATCAAAAGTCAGATTTATTGGTATTGTTTTGTTGTCTTCTTGTTGTTTAAATTTATTAAGCTTTGGCTAGTCCAGGTGATTCTTATAACTTGCTGAAACATTCAGAAATAGGTGACCTGAAGATAGTGGGGATTAGAGAGAATCCTTGAGAAGTGCAGATTACTATAAAGTCATTGCTATTGAGCAAGCAAAAGCCAGTATCAAAGATTTTTCAGTATTATGTAAAATAACCACAGACTGGGGTCATTAATAGACCTCAAAGTAGAGTCTAGTTTTAAATTTCCCCAAGTATAAGCCCTAAAATACAGGATCAGGATCTGTGATAAATAACACGAACTAAGTTTGGGAAATAATGTTGATTTCATAGCCAACTCTCTAGTCATCTTGCTTGGAGAGGAACAATAAACACATTTATTAATAACACTTTATTTATTTTCCATTCCTTTGCATTTTTCAGTTCCTTCCTCTTTTGTTTGATTTCTAGTTTGATGCCATGTGATCCAAAAAGATAAGAGACATGATTTCAATCTTACTAAATCAGGAAAATTTAAAAATACCTGGCGTCAAATGAAAATGAAGACAAGACTTATCAGAACCTTTGAGACAAAGCAAAAGCAGTAAAGCAGTACCAAGAGGGAACTTTATAGTGATATATAATCCTACTTCAAGCAACAAAAAGAATCATAAATAAAAACTCTAAACATTTACCTAAGGAAAATCTAGTAGAAGGAAGAAAATAATCAAACTTAGAGCAGAAATCAGTGAAACAGACATGAAAAGATTATTCAAGAATTCAATAAAACAAAGAGTTGGTTTTTTGAAAGGATAAACAAAACAGACAAGCACTAGTCAGATTCAAACAGAGAGGAGAGAGAAAACACAAATATATAAACTCAGAAATTAAAGATGAGTAATCATAACTGATGTCACAGAAATACAAGAGCATAAGAGAATGACATGTACATATACATGGTAACCAACTGGAAAACCTAGATGAAATGGACACATTCCTGGAAACATGACATTTCAAGAGTAAATCAGGAAGAAATAGAAATCCTGACCTGATTGATCAAAGTAAGGAAATTGAAACAACAATGAAAAGTGCCCCTAGAAATAAAAGATCCCAATCCAAATGGTTTGAATGTTCTACCAAAGATTCAAAGAAATAATGCCAATCCTTTTCAAACTGTTCCTCAAAATTGAGGAAGGCAAGCCTCCAAACATTTTTATGATGCCAACGTTACCCTGATTCTAAAACTAAAGACATCACCATAAAAGAAAATTAGAGTCATATCTTTGATAAATACTGATGTGAAAATCCTCAATAAAATGCTAGCAAACTGAATTCTATAACTCATTAAATGAATCATACACCACATTCAAGTGGAATTTATTCCAGAGATGTAAGTGTGGCTCAATATATGCAAGTCAACTATCACTATTTACAGATGACATAACATATGAGAGAAACACAAAATCTCCAGTAAAAAGCTGCTAGAAATAATTTTAAAATACAGTAAAGAGGCAGGCTACAAAATTAATATTAAAAAATCTGCTCTATTTATATATGCAAGTAACAAAAATCAGAGAGAACTCAAGAAAATACTTCCATTTACAACTGCATCAAAAAGAAAGAAGTAACTTGGAATACCTTAACCAGATAAAGATCTATACCCTGTAAATTATAAGACATTGTTAAAAAGAAATAGAAGATGACACAAAGAAATGGAAAGACATTCCATGCTCATGTATTAGAAGATCAACATATTTAAAATGGTCATTTTACCTAGAACAATATGCAGATATAATGCTATCCCTATCAAGAAACTAAAGACATTCTTCACAAAAATAGAAAAATCAGGAAATTTATTTGTAACTACAAGAGACCCTTATAGCAAAAATAATCCTGAGGACAAAGGACATCAAAGGAGGTATCTGACTTCTAACTCTACTACAAAGCAATCCTAATCAAGTCAGTATGGTATCAGAATAAAAACAGATATGCAGATCAATAGACTAGAATTGAGAACCTGGAAATAAATCCACACATATAACCACAACTTATGACAAAGTAGTCAAAGACTTACAGGACTGTCTCTTTAATAAATGATTATGGGAAAACTGGACAACTATAAGCAATGTTGAAACTAGATCATTACCTAACACCACACATGAAAATTCATTCAAAATGGATTAAAGAATTAGATGCAAGGTCATAAACCATAAAATACATAGAAGAAAACAGGCAAACATTACATGACGTTGATCTAAAAAATGTCTGGGAATTTGATTCCAATAGCAAGGGAAATACAATACAAAATAACCACATGAATTACATCACACTAAAAATGTTCTGCATAGTGAAACAACTTCTCATCAATACAAAAAATATCATTCTGCTGAATGAGTTAAGATAGTTACACATCATCATCTGACAAGGGGTTGTTATCCAAAATGTGTAAATAACTCATAAAGCTCAACAACAAAAAAACCTAATAATCCAACTAAAAATGGGAAGGTGATGAAAAGACACATTTTCCTAAAGAATGCATACAGATGGCTAACAGGCACATGAAAAGATGTTCAATTTCTCTTGTCATTAGGAAAATGCAAATCAAAACAATATGATATCACTGCACACCTTTGAGAATGTTTACTATCCAAATAAATCCAAAAAATAGAAACAACGAATCCTGAAAAAAATGTGGAGAAAAGTGAACACTTTTATACTGCTGGTGGGAGTGTAAAATAGTGCAGCCATAATGTAAAGCAGTATGGAGATTCCATATGAAATTGAGAATGGAAATACCACTTGATCCAATTATTCTTCTGTTAGGTATTCACTCTAAAAATACAACAACACTGCTAATCTCTGTACGACAATCTCTGCTAATTAGCAGAGGTATGTGCATCCTCATATTTATTGTGACATTATTTATAATAGCCAAGAGCTGGAAATGACCTGAGTACCCATTGACAGAGGAGTGGATAAAGAAGATGGGATATATATACACAATGGAATAGTGTAGTACTCAGTTTTCAAAAAGATGAAACCCTGCCATTTGCAGCGACTTGGATGGACATGGAGGTAAGTGTGAGATAAGCCAGGAGGAAAAAGACAGACATTGTATATAATTTATATGTGGTATATAGTGATAACAAGGAAATGAATGAACTAAACAAAAAGAGACTCTTAAAAAAATAAATTAAATCAAATAGACATTTAGTCAAAAAAAACCAAATCAATGTTTGCATGAAAGAAGCGGGAGGGTGGGTGGGTAAACAGGGTAAGGGTGATTAATTTTATAGTGCAGGAAACAATGAAATGTTGAAATTCATATATTATAGATAATGATTTCCTATGATGTATACCTTAACCCTATGCTGTTAGAATGCAATGCTTTTCAATTAAATTAATCAAAAAAGAAATATTTGTAAAACATCTAAGTATATCAAAGTCCCTGTGAATTTCTTCAATTAAAAAATCTCTTTAACCTTTTAACAAGTTGTTTGACAACAAGCAACTTGTTTTTTATCTTAAAAAAAAAAAATTTTTATGGAATTATTTTACTTCATATAATATGATTTTGAATTGTTCACTTTTTTTAGTCATGTAAGTTATTAAATGAAAGAATGATATTATACTTGGAACTTAAATAATTTTCTAGTATATACCTATTTAGTGGTATACCCACTATTAAAAACAAGATGCCCTTACTTTCATACTCTCATTCTTGAATTTCTTACATCATTTTAAATACACATCAGTAGCATATTTTGTCTTGGTATATTTATATTTTCAATTATAATTATTGAATAGGTATCCTCTCATTTTTAGGTTTCTTGCACCATCTTAAATATCTATTAGTGATATATTTTGTCCTGATGTATTAGTATTTTTAATTATAATTCTTATTGAAGTAACACTGCATTATTAAATTATGTTTCAGTGTGTATGATTACAAATCAATATCTGTGTATATCACATTAAGTCCACCACTAAAATCTAATTCTACCTTCCCCCATGCAATTGACCAGCTTCTCCCCTCCTTTCTGGTAACCACTGATTTGGATTTAGATTCTAAAAGCTTACTTTTGTTTTATTAATTTATTTCTTTGTCTTGATACTCTATATGCTACCTAAGAGTGAAATCACAAGATGTTTGTCTTTCTCCACCTGACTTATCTCGCTCAAGATAATACCCTGAAGGCCTGTCCATGTTGTTGCAAATTATAGTATCTCATATTTTTACATAACCTATTAGTGGTCCATTGTGCATATATGGTCTTGATCTATTTAGATATTTTTAGTAGAAAAGCAATCTCTATTTAAATATAAGATGCCTATATTAACTGTCATAATCTGTATCCATGAAATACTGTTATTTTATATATAAGAATATTTATGATCTATGTACTTGATTGTGTATAATTTTTCATCTCTTCTTGTGGGGGAAAAGGAGTCAAATTGATCTTTCTTCATTAAAGCTACATGACAAGCTGTGAAATGTCAATGTACTTTCCTCATTGTACTGTGACTCTGGCCTTCTGAAAGCTTTTAGACTCTTTGGAATATATGCTGAAGTATAATTGGTTCCCAAAGTGGTCATAAAAGTAGATACTAAAAAATAACCAGTTACACTCACATATTCACAAACATACATTCCTTTGGCCATTAGTTGTCAATAGAGTTTGTCAACAGAGAATTCCTCCTTTGTGGTCACTTGCTTGTGTCTGAATTCAGCAAGAATATTTAAAGGAATGGAAGAGCGAAACTAGTCAAGGCTTCTCTGAAACTGAATATTCTCTGCAGTGTTTTTTCAAAACATTATTGTACCTACTAAAGACAGAACCCAATACAAATCCAATGACGTTAATTGAAATAATTGCATGTTGTATCTTCTTAAAAAGAGCTTTGCTCTAGCATCAGAGAACAATTAAAGTTTCTGCCTAAGCCAGAGGAAGATTCGGAAGATAAAGAAGCTGATTAGCTACTGGCATTGGAAGATAGTTTACCAAAAAAAAAAATAAAAGGAAAAACAAAACCAAAAACTGATCGAAGCCTACTTAAAGGCAACAGTGAAATTAATTGGTGTCTGAATGTGGATGTGGCCCCATATTGTTAATTTTCTACCATATTAGTGATTTTTTTAAATTATCCCTTTTATCGCCATCCTCTGAGCCCCAGTAACATCACCATCATCTAATAATTCATATGAGCAGACAGTGGTCTCTGACATCATGTCTCGAATCCCTTGACTTCTTAAATGAATGCATAGACATTTTGATAATATTCATTTATATCTTGTCTTCTTTAAGAACTCCATGGCTTTTTTAACTTTCTTTCCTGTTTGCCTGTGCCTAATTTGTAAATTAAGCCTTATCACAAGTATATGCATAAAGAGCAAAAATATTTTCATTGCATCAACATTGTTAAGTTGATCTCTTCATCATTTGTTCCTCTGTACTAACATTTCTATGAATGTCGCCGTTTATCCACAGTTCAGTTACACACACAGCTGACCAATGTCTGAAAATGTTACAATGAGATATTTTGAGAAAGATCACATTCACATAACTATTATAGTAATTATTATAATTGTCCTAATTTACTATTATTATAAACATCTTTCTGTGCCTAATTTATAAATTAAGCTTTATCACAAGTATGTATAGAAAGAAGTAAACATAGTATATAGATAGGGTTTGACACCATATGTAGAAATTGCTACACGTAGTTTCCGGTATCCTTGGGTGGGAGAGGAGTTAGAACACACGCACCTGCAGACAAGGGGACCACTGTACTGATTTCTAGTTTCTTATCACACCCCAATCCTGCCAAACGTGTAAGATTCTCCATGTAATTCCTACATGTTGTCAATCTGGATCCAGCCTGGGTCTCTAGCATATTTGCATGCACTGATCGAGTTGTCCATTTCACATTCTCTGTAGAAATTTGTATTTGTTTTCCTTTGTCCCCTTTGTTTATGTTATGCATGTCTATTAGTTCAGGGGAAAAACACTTATTCCCGCTGGACTTCTGTCTCTTCCGAATTTTGTCCCATTCAAATGTATTCTGATTATGCTAACACTTTTTTTATATTAACATCCCTAACATTCCATAACCATATCGGCTCTTCAAGAAGAATCACCCTTTAAGAATTTGCTTTAACTTTCTAATGACTTCCTATGTACTATTTTGAACTCTTCCAGCTCATCTTCTGTGTCTCACACTTCCTTTATTTATCATGTATACACTTCCCCCATATCAGCATGATGAAGAGAAAATGTGTGCTCAAAATCCCTGTTGATTGATTGAAATAATTGCATGTCATCAGGTGGTGTTGTCATTAGCTGACAGACTCAAGTTCTAGAGATCCAGTTAAATGCCTGCCTGTCACCTGCCCAGAGCTGAGGCGACAGATCATCATCCTGGAGTCAGACAACTCATTAACTCGAAAGGAACTGCCACCTATTAAAAGTTCTCTTCATGGGTTCTGATGAATTGCAATAGGTTTGATGCTTTCTTTTGTATTCAAACTATATTTATGATATATCTAGAAATAACATTACTTTTTAAACTGTATTAAAAATGGTCACTCATTTTCCTTGAGTTGTCATTTTAGTTTACTGTTTGAAAAGCTGAGGAAAGCAAATCATGTGACTTTAGCCAAAACCATTTTCGACCTAGTGCAGAAATGCAATGATGTTTAATAAAACTAAAAATACAGTGCGCTTATTGAGACAATGATGTTCCCTGTAAAAATAAATATCACATACCAAATGAGCTTAAATGGAATGATAGTAGTATGATATTTGTAAAATATACTTTTGTACTTTATGCCCATGATTTTAAATTTTAAATATATGTATGTGTGTGCATGTGCTGGTGTGTTTCTGTGTGTGTGTGTATATATATATATATATATTATCTAATGAATAACTATGAGTTTCAAATGAAAGGAATCACATCTGACCATTTATTATTTTTATTGATCTTACACATCTCTCAGAATAATGAATAAAATGATTAAATCTGTTATGAAATTTTGTTTCATCACTATTTTCACATTTTATGGGAAGATATATGATGATTTACTTTCCATCAGCTGTGAATTTTTTTGGTTGGTTGTATTTCTCCCAAAGATTTTCCTGATCACTTGTTTAACCTTTAGCGATCCCTTTAATTCCCAACTGTTATATGTTAACTCTGGGAATCATTTTCAGTTTTTGTCCTTTATCTTTTACAGACATCTCATTTCTCTGTGAAGACAAAAGCAGCAGCTTTCCCATAGCTTGGAGACTCTGTTTATTTTCTTCCCACACTTGGTATTTTTCTTGATTCCTCAGGTTTTCTTTCCTCCCCCAACACACCCCATACCCACCCTGCATTTGTCTCCATAGACTCCAGATGATTAGGACTCACTCCTAATAATGCACATACTCAATGAATCACCAGGAGACACCTTTTATACCTTACAATAGGTGTCAACTATTTCTAATACATTTTACTCTTTTAATTAGGACTTCATTTAATTCTGTTTCAAACAAAAATGAAAGGCGGTAGGAAATGATGCCCTATTGGACCATAGTTTTGTCAGACTGCCTTTTGCAGATCCCACAGGAAAAGAGGGTGGTGAATAGGCAGGTCAGAATTCAAGTTCAAATGTCAATGCTGGCAGATTGTCACACTCAGTGGGGCTCATCAGGCCTCCAAGTAGACTTATCTTGAGTTCTGTTTTCTGTTGCTGTGAAATAGCTAGATCACTTATCTATTCAGTGTTTTAAAAACTGAAGTTTGAAACCAGTTTAAATGGGTAACTTAGCGGATTTGACAGGATGGAGACGATCTAGAGGGAAGGACATATTTTTATCACGTATTTCACAAATATGTGCAAAAGGTAAGGTCAAGCTGTGAAGGTCTCCTGTCCTCTGGTGAAGGATGTTGTATCAGGCCTACTGTCTGTGGGCTAGTATTTCCTCTTCACGTGACAGGGCTCAGCACCCATCACTGCTACTTTTTTCTCTTTGGGGGTGATCCAAGAACACAGAAAGACAACATCTGGATTCCCATCGACTCCAGTCATGCCAAGAAGTTCGCTGTAGTGTGGGTTTGTTTTTATAGACGCGTCCACCTTCTCTAAAGTTATTTTCCAAATCAACCACATTTCAAAATCATGATTTATCTCATGAAGGGTGACTAAACAATATGTCTTTTAAGCTCCCATTCGAGGAAAAAGTTCGAGTTCTGTAAATCAACTTTTCAAAACACACGTTTCATGCTTGATAAAACTCTAATTCCCCTTCTTCCTGGGAATCATGTCAGGACTTGGAGAAATACTCTAAAAATGTCAGTGTTCATTGTTTAATGATAATTAACAACCCTTAGGTGGGTATTTTGCAGTTGTTAGAAAACAGAAAGTCCTATTTTAATGTTTTTTAAAAAGGTACATGTGATAGGTCTTTGAAGCACTTGACGTTTCTGAAGTTTAAGGTGCTTGTTTTAGGCACAGAGGGGGTTGGAAAAGAGAGAAAAGCAATGTCATTTTCTCCAATTTGTTGAGTCAGTCAACCTGAAATCTAAACAGATAAAAAGTTTCCATTGAGGATTTTTTTAAGTTTCAATTTCTTGGCTGATTTTTAAGGTTTTAACTTAGGTTTAAACAAGGAAAGCCATGTAAGATGAGTGGGTTTGCCACCAATGTAACTGCCTTTTCTCTGAAAACTGAACAGAAATAACTTTTAATATTGATAATGACATCATTGTGAGGGCTCCCTTGAGCTCCCTGCTGACTAGGTCCGTGTGAAACAGAAGAAACCAGATTTAAATGTTTTCTAACATATTTCCAGTCCCTGTAGTAGTAGATTGCCAATTTAAATAATTTATATAATATTTGAACATGAACTTAAACCATAACCGATTTAGATCATCTGGGAAGAGCTAGGTCTTAAAATTCTCCATGTATTCAGCCCCAGTAGTAAGCTCAGTGTTCGCTATTAACAAGTTGCAAGAATTCTTTTTCCTGATGTATGTGAATAATCTTTTTTATAACTTTAACAGTTTTGCAAACTAATACCATCACTCTCATTTAAACATTTCTAACATTGTTTCTGGTCCACGTCTTTCTAAAATAAACCTCGGTGAAAGATTTCATTATTCATACTCCTCCTTCCATTCCAAAGCACTCCATGATTCATTATTCTCTTTTAAGACGCATTTTATTTAGCTGTGTGTATTGAAAATCCAGGTTCTTGGGATGTATATGGACTGAACCCAGCTGGAGGCAGTGGACGTAACCACTAGTCCCCCAGGGCTCTCCAACGATCATTCTATTTTATGTTTTTTAATTAGTCCAACTGTTATGGTATTTCTAAGAGGAGGAAAATCTCCCAGTTACATAGTAACTGGAATGATGACTTTCTAGCTAGCAATGCTTCACCTACCCCCATGCCAACCACATATGTTAACAGAAGTTCATTTGAATCCTGCATAACATCTTGGCCTGTTTGATCCACAGCTTGTAGTAAAACATATGGCCAGTGGCTTTGGAGAACAATCTTCAAGCTGGCAGGCAGCTATTAATGTCTCTGGGCTCACAGGCCCTATTTAAGGCTGTGCAGTTCCAAACAGGAGCTGGGCCTTGTTGGCTCATGTTGAAATGCGAGAAGGTCCAGATTTTTTACAGCTTCGAAGCCTCCCAACAAGTATAATTATCAGCATCAGGACCCCACAAGAGCAAGCCTTAGGCCAGGGACCAAGGTTCATATATCAGGGCAGTGAATTGTCCCTTGTGCCAGCTAGCCAAGAGAAGGAATGCCATCATCCAGATCTATAAGGAAGGCCCATGGACGAATCTGATGTGGGATGTGTTCCACGTGTAGGACATGACCAAGGCAGACTCTCTGCACAAAGGAACAAAGGAACGGCGCTGGTTGAAGAAGCCTCCCAATAACTTAAAAGGACAATTTCACCTTGCCCAATCTGAAACCTGGCCTGGCGACGCTTTCTCCAGCCTCCTTCCTCACCATGTGGGTTTTTTCATTAAAAACCCAGGCTGCTGGCACAGCAGACCACGTCTGGACCTCCCTTGGTCGGCTCCATTCCTTTACCCTCTAATTAAATCTCTGCTTGTTCACTCACTTAACTCTGTCTTGAGTTCTTTGAGCAACTGGAAACTCCACAATCAGCACTCCAAACAGCTAGGAAAATAAGCCAAATGCAAACAAACTAGGGAGAAAGAGCAGAAGAGCTGCAGCTGTTGGGTCAAGTTGGGTGCAAAATTGTTTAGTGTTTGTAGAAATGGGAGGATTTCACCACAGTGATCTTTCTGTACTCAAGTGGACATGTTTGTTAGCGTCTTTCTTCCCAGTTCTGGAGAAATCCATTTAAGAGGAGAAGAGCAGGAAAGTGTGGGTGCAGCAAATTTTGGTAGGCAGAAATGGTAAAATTTTGGAAGGTTATTGCACATTTTCTTGGGGAAAGATAGGCAGAGATGATAATACTAAATAGTTATTTTAAATGTTATATTCTGGGGCCAGAATTAGAAAATCTACTTAATCGGAATTAGAAAGAAGTAGAAATTCTACTAAAGTTAGAAAACTTGCTTCACCTTTTTTCCCCTCAATGATAGTATTTCTTTTATAACTGTTCTCTGAATGTATATTTTCTGAATCCATGTTCAAACATTTTTGTGAATATATCCTACCCAGTCTTGGCATATTCATTACATGGCGTAGCATGCAGATGAAGGAATTGTGTTAAACTCCCATTTCCAAATTGCACCATTTATTCTCTTGTTTGGAGGCACATTGTGTTCTTTGATGTCTTTGATAGTTTCATGTCGGCAGTGCTGGGGATTGCTGGAGTCCCGGGGAGTCAGTTAGGTAATGAAGCAGAGAAGATTCAGGAATGGGGAGAATTCTGACTAAGAGGGGCCATGCACCCAACTAAAGAGAGTTTCTAACAGTGGGCACCAGAGGACTTTTTCTGCTGATTAGGTTAGCATTCAGACCCTAAGTCTCAGAAATATGGTAATCATGAAGATGCAGAATTTTTAAATAATGACCATTGTTTTCTATTTTAAAGAATATTGATATTCTTAACAATACAATGTTAGGAACAAAGTTGCCTGAAGGCCACATTAGCATATGATTAGGTGAGCATTCAGACCCTAAGTCTCAGAAATATGGTAATCATGAAGATGCAGAATTTTTAAATAATGACCATCGTTTTCGATTTTAAAGAATATTGATATTCTTAACAATACAATGTTAGGAACAAAGTTGCCTGAAGGCCACATTAGCATAAAGTCCATCAATTTACAATTTTTGTTCTAAGACAAAACTCCTTACCAGATTAGATTACTACCATGCATCCAGAAGTTTGGGTTGGTCCTAAAGAAATTGGCAAATATTCTCTGACATGATCTCAGTTTCTCTTTATAAATTCTTCCTAGGAAATATTCTTAGCACACCTTTATACACGAGCCTTTATTTTGGGTTTACTATGCAAACTAATCTCATCAAAAATATCATTTAACAAGCTCTTAAATTTCTTCTGTCTTTTATGTCTCCACTGCTATTATTTTCCCTCAGGTGCTCACCATCTATATATTTGCACCTATAGATCTTTTCTAATAATATCTTAGCCCTCCCTCTATTTCCCTCTTAGGTGAATTTGTATTCCTTTCTCCTAGCAGGAGCATCTCCTCCCAACTCTTAGCAGGTCCATTTGTGTGGGAAAATGTCTGCCTGCTGCTTCCAGCAGCCATGAAGACAGCTGTGAAGCCACCAAGCTAGCAGAGCCATAAAACATATTGCGATCTGAGCTCACTTGATTACTGCAGACAACTGATAAGTCACCAACAGATAAAGAACCTCCTTAATTGCTTGCAAATGGACTCATGTGTGTCTTGCAAATTGATTCCTGTGTGTGTATGGCCCAAATGAAGAATTTACAAATGACTAACTTGGGTTCACGCTTGTTATCCCACTCTAATTTATACCTCTCTTCTCCCCTGCTTCTTCTAACCTATATAAGTGTACCCTCAACTGCCATCTATGCTCAACCTTTGGGGAAGGATCCCACTGAGCCCTTGTATAATAAACCTGTCTAAAATACTTCCAAAGAGTGCCCACTTGGTTTATCGCCAGGAGAGCCGCGCAAGACATTGCTCTGTTTCATACTATTCATACTATCTCCACAGCAACTGGTCTAAACCTCATTCTACATACTCAGTACAAGAAACTCCCAACAGTCCATTTCCTAAGCTCCAACCTGAGCCACCATCACAGGAATTCAGCCTCATCTATGAGTTCTTTGTCCCATTGCTATTGCCAACTTTCTAGAGCGCTCTAAGGTGGTGCCAAGTCATTTTAAGACCCCTCAGTCACTTGTCATTTTAATTTCCTGCTTAAACATTCTTTCTCCCATGCCCACGTTGTCTTTATGTCCTGAACACAGGATGCAAGTGTCATAGAGAGGGTGGAAAACTCAGTGGTATTCCCAGAACTGGTCAATCTTTCTACTTCACTATGTCTCAGTTTTTCCCCCACCATATTTCCTCCATCTATCTACATTTTCTGTTTGTATATTGTTTTCATCTTTTGAAAGGCTTCACAGTATCACAATATCTAATATTTTTTTCAGCACTCTAGAACTAATCTTTGCCCTCTTGGAGCAATATCAGTCTTATTGATAATGAGTGTACCAGACCTACTAAGTAAGCAGCCACCCATTCTGGAGTTTTGCCATGTTCTTAAGTTACCGCCAAGAACAGAGCTTAGATTGTTGACTTCTTAGAATAATACATTTTTCCAGTCCTCCCCCAGACTGGGCAATCTCTTTATAAGCACCTTTCTTGCACCTTCAGTTCTTTTCCCTTTTTCCTTTAAATCATCTTTATTCTACAGTGTTTATTGATGAAACATTAAAATAAGATATCAAAGTATTTGCATAAGTCTGTATATCCTTTTCTAAAAGCAAGAGAAGGCCAAATCTTCAAACTCTCCCAATGGAAAAGAAAACATATTTGCCTTTCATTCTCATGGGTTATAGATAAAATAAGGGGATCAATATATGAAATCTATTTGGAAACCATAATATAGAAGAAGTGCCAAATGCATATCTGTCTCTTTCAACTAGACTGTAAGTGTTGATAAGGGAGACATAATGATTTTCTCACCTCTATCATTCCAACATTTTATAAAATTCCTGTCTAACTGTAAATACATAATGTACCTGAATAAGTACATGACCTAAACTTAAGATCAATGGATTAATCTATTCAAGATGCCATAACGGCAATGACAACCATAGAATGAATGGCTTAAACAACAGACATGTGTACCTTCACAGTTCTGGAGACCACAAGTTCAAGATCAAGAGGCCATCAAGGTTCATTTGAATGGCTTATAGATTTTCACTGTGTGTACCAGAGGCAGAGTGAGCTCTGTTTTCTCTTCCTCTTATAAGAAATCAATCCTATCAGCTTAAGACCCTATCCTTATGACCTCATTTTATCTTATTTACCAACCCCATCCATTTAAATACAGTCACTTTGGGACTTAACTACTGAATATATGAATCTGAGATGATAGAATTCACTCCATAAGAGTCAGCAAACATTTTTGGTAAAGGGCCAGGTTGAAATGTTTTAGGTTCTAAGGTCCACATTACAACCACTCAATTCAGCTGATTAGCATGAGTAATATGCCAATAAAACTTTATTTACGACACAGGCAACAAGCCAGATTTTGTCTATGGGCTATAGTTTGCTGACCCCTGATGCTGATTTCCAGACGTTCACTTTTTACTTATCTATATGGTGATCCATTTTTATAATCATTTCATAAGATTTCTCTTGCAGCCTTTTAATGCCTTCTACTGATCTCCCGAATATGACATACATTCTTGGTCATGGGAGACTTTCTATACTGAGTTGATGACTGCTCAGCAAACTTCTTTCCTACTTAATACAGTAGATCACATCCATTTCTCCACAGAACAACAAACACTTGATGTGGTGTCTGTGTGCAGGCAATTCTGATCTGTCTGGAATGTCCCTGTCCCTCTCATACCACAGTTTCCTGGAGATTAGTCACATAGACTCAGTCATCTTTGGAACAATCAAAATTCCAAAGTCATGCATTTTTTTTTTTCTTCTGCACTGACACAGAATCTTAATCACTGTACAACTGGGTGATATTAATTTAGTTTACCCAGTGATTTATTATTTTCCTATACATTTATATACCTCCAGACAGCATTTAGCATTTTGAAAACCCCTAAGGACTCTCTTCTTTGTTGCAGCAAATGTGTTTTCTCTGTCTAGAAGCCTGTGCTCTAGATCAATGCTTCTCAGCTACCAATGGTTTTGTGCCATAGGAAGTTTGACAATGTCTAGAGAAATTATTTATTATCATAACTGGGCTAAGAAGGATGTGTTGCTACTGGCATCAGATGAGTGAAAACCATACATACTACTAAGCACCTTAGAATGTAGTGCACTCTCCCCATAGCAGAGATTGATCATTCCAAAATGTTAGTAGCACTAAGCTCCAGAAGCCATGATCTAGATCCTTCAAAGACACTCCTTTCCATTAAGATTTGCTTGTTTTGTAAGTACTCTCTTAGGTGAGTCCATGTTTTGTTCAAATGGGTTTAATGGCCTCTGTATTGCTTATGTATTTATCTACTTGCTTTTATAAAAGGAGATTGGGGACAGACATCTTAAAGAAATCAAAGTATAGGGTCTGCTGTGGAACCATTTTATATTTGAGTCCACAAAGTACATGGAGGGGAGACATTGAGATGTCTGACAAACAGACATAGATAGAATATGTCCTGCTGACCATGGACAAGGAGCAAATTCATCCAAATTTCTATCTGTGTGCTAGGGATCTGGGAGTGTGGGTGTGAGGACACTGATTTTTGAACTATTCAGGATGAATTACTAGTTAATACTTGGCCTCTGTGTTTCAAGATGGTTAGAACAAATGAAACTGTAGAATACCAAAAGTAAATTATGTGAATAAATCATGCAAAATTTAAATAAGGATAAACAATATCTTCTTTGAGAAAGAGATGAGAGAGAGAGAGAGAGAGAGAGAGAGAGAGAGAGAGAGAGAGAGAGAGAGAAAGAAAATTAGGCAGAAGAAAGTTTACATGGAGATTCTAAATTCAAATCCAATGAATAGTATGACCTTGGACAAATTTCTTATTTTCTTCTCCTTCCTCAGTTCAAACACAGAGATAGTACTGTTGTTATGGAAATTAGATGAAAATATATGCAGCAAACATCCATCACTGTATCAGGTACATAGAGTGCTTAATATATGTGTAAATATAATGTTTGACAATCTGTAGAGCATAACTTCCTTAAAGTAATAGAATGTTTCAAGATAAAGTATTTTGGGGCCAGGCAGACCAAGATATGATTTCTATGAATATATTTGTCCTGGTAGCAGTGAAGTTAATAAAAATCTCTATTCCTGCCTTTCCCCAAAGAAACTCAAGAATTTTAAGTGAACCTGAGTTCAGTTTCTTCCACTGCTAGTTCCACATTTAAAATAAAATGTGTTATGGAATATGTTATTGCTCTTTTACTTTCTATGACCACAGTGGTCCAAGCTGCCACCAGAGGTCACCTACACAGTACAGGCTTCCCCAGGAGACTTCTTATTCACTCCCTGCATCCCCTTAGTCTCTTTCAGCTTAAATAAAATCCTTTTTTTTTTTTTTTAAGTAGAAAGCATTCCTTTACCCTCTGCTTAAGATATTCAGTAGCTTTTAAATTTCATATGAAATCCATGCTTCTTACCAAGGCTCATAAGTTCTTGTAGACACCAAACTTGTCTGTCTACCTCCTGCCCTCGCTTGTCTCTTCACCTCTCTCTGGCTCTCTCTTCCCTCCCCTGCCTCTGTCTGTCTCTCTGTTCAGCCACACAAGTTTCTTACCTGTCCTTCAAGTTACTCAAGACTTCTCCTCCCTCAGGACCTTACAGAGCTGCTTCCTCTACTGTGAGTCTGTCATACCAACTTCTGATCCTTCAGGATTCAACTTAGCAGTCACTTAACTGTGGAAGACTTCTCTTCCTTCCTTTTAAAGTAGGTGCTAGATAGCTGATCTCAAACTCTACACTCTCGTTGATCACAGATTACATTTATACATTCAGGTGTCCCCTCTATCCTAAAGTAGCTTGTCCCTACTTGTGATTTGGTAGGTTGTTTTGGGGATCTGGAAATGTTATTACCATTTATATGAAAAACATTGGGCTTTCCCAGACCATAAAATAACCTACAAAATGATACAAAATAGGAAGTTCTATGTTAGGACAGTGGAGGGAAGCCTATGCATGAAATTATTTACCTACATATATGCTTTTTTCCCTGTTAGATTATAAACACCATGAAGGAATAGTTCACATGTGTGTAATTTACAACCATCTATCCAGAATCTACTGCCATGCCTGCATAAAATCGCTCTGTAAGTATTTGTTGGATGAATGCTTGGATGAGTGAATGGAAGAACAATAGAGTATAAGTTATGATTCGATTTTCCTTAAAAGCTTATCAAGACCCTCTTTAGACTTGTGGGAGAGTGAGGGTTACTATAATGGATATTTAACAATGTCTTCAGTTACATTTCAAGTGTTGATTTTAAATTTATTAATAAAAATGCATGCAAGGTAGCACAAAAATGACTCGATATTTCTATTTCTAGAGGATTTCGTTTTTCTTTACAGACAACAATGTTTCTTGTAGTCAGTAGGTATTAAATAAATTGTAGTTGAATTCCATATTGTTGCAAGAAAATTTGCTAGAAGTAAAAGTGGTTCTTGTTTACCTCTTATTCTCAGCCCTTCTCTTTTGGTGGAAAACATTTGTATGTTGTTTCATATTGTTTAGGTAATACAGTGATTAAATTTTTAAGAACTGAAATGTATAATATGTTGAAATAACATATTTCAATATCAAAATAATTCTAAAAGTCTAACTTCATATAGCTAAAAGCACTTTATCATATTTATTATTTAAAGCAAAACCCTGTGGAATAAATTTGATTATCTTACATAAAAAATGAGGCTCAGAAAAGTTAAAAAATTTGTCCAAAGCCACATTGCTATTAGGTAGCAGAGTCAGGAATCACACTCTAATCAGACTTTAAACTCTTTGTTTATTCTTTTACGTGATGCCTGTCTTTTTCTATAAATGTATGTCTTTCCTTATAGACACGCAGTATCCATGTATCACTAAAGAGAATTGCATCAGTTTTCTCTGCTCTTTCACATTTTCTATAACCACCTGAACATCCGGAGAGATTTTGATATAAGGCTATTAACTAGATAACAGTCACCATGCATATATATTTGGGAAAAGTACTGAGGCCTCTCAGTCATTCTATATAATACAGAAGACAGAAAAGAAACATGAGACTTGATGCTCCCTTGTGGCTTTGGCAGCTGACATGCTGGGGTGCGAATCACATACAGCCCAAGGATCAGGGTTCAAGACCCACTGCTGGTGTGAAAAACCAAAATGAACAACTAAATAAAGATGTTTCTTCTTCCTCTTCTTTCTTTTTTCTTTTTCTTCTTTTTAAGAAAGAAATAGGAGACTTGGATGCTGCATTTGATGTGATTCTCCCAGTGTTTATAGTTTCATATGCCATGTAAGTCACAGAACAAGCAAGGGCTGTGATTTGTCCAAGAGAAAGATGGCGGACTGGTTACAACCCTGCTGGGAAACAACTCCTCAATATGTGAACACCAGTACTTGAATATTTGTGGAAAAAAATGGACTGAAACTACTGGGAATAGAGTATTGCTGTGGAAATTCTAGAGATGAAGAGATAAATGTAGATGATAATGGACAAGGTGGAATTTGCTTATTCTATGAAGTATCTGTAGAATGTGTGTAAGCAGACAAGAGATGTCACCCAGAGTTTCTACTGGGGCACTATGCTCTCTTCCAAGGGACGCTGGTGAATTTTCTTTTGAGTATCTCTTAAGTGTGAAAAACTAACAACCAAGCCCATCACTGAGCACTATGAGAGATACTCTTATTTCACCTGGGGGTTTCAGCATATCGAATTGTAAATCTGTGATGCTTTTCGAATTACTCAGTGATGCTAATTAGTTTTCTAGTAATATGTATTTAAAGGTGCATATTCTAACATGATGCTGTACTTTTTAGGTCAATTTTAGTCCAAGGCATCATAGAAAAGTCTAAGAGAGACTAAACTAACAAGAGTTTATATCTGGGTTTCCAGAGTTATGAGGTCACATAACACAAACACATTCCCTAATTACCTTTTCATAGAGGTGCCCTCCCAATGCTTGAACTATACCAGTGGCGCTGTGCCCTGCTGATGGGGGCAACTGCACCTGCCGAAAATACCTTGGAGAAATCAAGCACATGGGTGCTGAGTGAAAAAGCTCATTTTGAAAACAATGGGAAATTTCAAGAATCCAATGAAAATACTGGAGAACTGTTCCAAGAGTAAACAGATGGATAGGAAATCCTCTATAATTCCCAACGTCTGCATATATATACAGGATAGGGAGTATACAGAGCAACTATAATATATATATATAAAGACTGAATTCTCAGGTCATTTCAATGTACCTTTGGTTTCATAAGTGAATTAAGGTGTTTATGATACTTTAAAACACATAATGAATATCACTACCTACTTATCGTATGGATTTCATGTATATATATATATATATATACACATATGTAGAGAGAAATAATGTATGTAACTTATTTAGAAAGAACTGAAAGAATTTGAACAGTACATGCAGTGAATCTAACCTGTTCTCTTGCATTTACATAATTATCAGTTATACGTTAAATGCTTTGGGGAACAAAGAAAATATATTTTCTTTATAAAAGTCCAAAGATACATATATAGTTTCAACAAAATATTTGCTAATGTGAATATTCCTGTTTTATAATAGGATTGTACCCTCGTGGCCTTAAAAAGATATTGATTATCTCCAACGATATAACAATAAGAAAAACAATGATGTGAGTGTGTGTGTGTATAAGTATGTGTGTATAATCACATATTCACGTGATTAGTTTTGTTTTATGAAATCTGAGTATTTTAGAGCACCTAGAATGCTTTAAGTTATAACATGTCTAGGTGCCTGAACCTGTGTATTTATAAATATTAATTTATTTAACTTTCATAATAAGGCTCGAGGTCACTTGCATTCTCATCTTCGTTCATTTTCAAGATAGTGAAATGGAGGCACCAAAAAGGTTACGTAACTTACAAAAGGTGACGGAAATAATAAGGCACAAAATCAAAGCCGGGTTTCTGCCTGTAGTGGCCATTCTCTTCATCACCAAGCAGCTCTCTGATAGATGGTTTACTCTGCAAGGCGGCATGATGCATTAAATTCCATTTTCTTCTTTTGTTACCAATTAAATTGAGGACCAAGTATTTCTCAAAAAAAAAAAATTGTTTGAATCTTAAAAGTAGTTGGCCAGTTTGGGGAGTTCATTTCCCAGGCCTGGTGTATGATAGGTTTCTTTATAATGAATTCTTTAATGTTTCACTTTACTTACGTGACAGCTGCAGGGAAGTATTATGACCCTGTTTCCAAGACTGATCTTTCTATTTAGCTTCCTAAATTGCTGGATGTCAGCAGGACATAAATGCGATCTGCAGGCTCTGTGGATGCTGATATCCTGAATAAATTTCCAGCAGCCTTTTAGAAAGTAATGAACTACAGAAGTGACTTTTCTTTGGTATTCAGAGAAGAGCACTGATGACCATGTCACCTACCAACTCAGAGGTAAATGACCTCAGAGTTTTTCCCGAGCTGGAGTCAGAAGTCTCACCCCTTCAGCAGTCTCCACAATTCAGTTACCTTAGTGTACACAAGGACTTGACACAACCCTCTTCTGTGTTCTTCTGTGTCCTCTGCCTGGCAAACTGTCACCTTACTCCTCGAGCCATTAATCCTACTACCCACGGCAAGTAGTACCTTCTTCTCTCAGAGAAGTTCAAACCTTGAGTGTGACCTCATTTCTCTTCCTGCCTCTGTCTGAACTATTTTGTATACAATTAATTTAGCATCTTCTCTGCTCCTGAAGGAGCTTTACTGTGGCTGAAATGCCCTCATGTGTTTAAGAGTCCACTCCTTTCTGTTTTCTTATAACTTCCTCATCACTTTTCTAGACATTGATTCTTTCCCTTAAGCACATAAACACACACACCCATCCATTATTTATACATTTATATATATTCTTTTTTAAGGAAGTTGCAGGCAGGAATGAAGGTGAGCAGTCAGGCAAGAAAAGAGAGAAAGGAACATTTGTTTTACATGTATTTAGTTGTTCATCTTGATTGTTCCCCCACCTGCATCCTGGAATGGGAACCCAGGTTTTGGGGATGTATGTGGACTGCAGCAGGCAGAGGAAGCAGACATCCTCTAGGCTACCAGGGAATGCCAAACGTATTCTTTTATCTCAAAAAACAACTCCAGGAATGTGGGAGAACACTTTTTTCTTTGGAAATGTGTGACTTTGTGTGACACATTTGTGTGACTTTGCTGCAGCAGCCGCGGGAACCTGGTAAATTTCCTAAGCGACACCTGTAACTTCTAACAATGTGACTCTTTATGAGATGCTTTGAAAATCAGCTGAAAATTGTAGAAATTTCCCAGGAAAGATCACAAACCTATCATTCGAAATTTCACAAGGTTCCAGAACCTCCGACATGTCTCTGTGGTTCCTCTTAGTATGCAAGCATCTGATTAAAAACTCCTTTCCTGAATATGATTCCAGGTTAATATACTGCAGTACACTTCTGATTATACCATCCATTGATTTAAAAGCATTAGCATACATCTGGAGCTACAAAGCCCTGTGCACCGTGATTCCATTTTATATACCACAACTCCCTGCTGAAACATCCATTGTCATCCTCCACACAAATACCCATTTCTAGAACACACCATGCTGTTGCGTCTCTGCAAATGATTCAAGTGCTACTTGGGACTCCTTTAATTCTACGAGCCACCTAATGAATTCTCAGTCATTCTTCAAAATTCATATCGCTCATGTCACCTGTGAATCAAATGATCTCACTGGCAAAGGATGATGTTGCTTTCACAGTGATTAAAGTCCTTGACTGTGACATGTTTATGAAACACCAGAAGCTTTCCTCTGAGTGCAAAACATTTTTAATTACATTGTGATACTTGGTTTACTTTCTGTAGCTATCCATGGTATTACAAATTCCTTAAAGAAAATAATTTCTTAAAATTGTATTATCACATTATATTGTATTAAATATATAATTATATTGAAATTATAGGCTTTTATTCCCATTGTTAAAGTTTCAAATTTTAGAATCACAATCTATGGACTTTGAAGCCTTGAACAAATGCTTAAATTTGATGTTTCCCAATTTTCTCTGTGTACTATAAAAATGTTCTTGACTCATAGGATTGTATGACAATTAAAAAGAAATTTAAAAATTTGACGCGGCATCTGACATGTGGTGGGAGTTAAGTTCTTATCAGTTAACAATGCTTCAGTTTATAGTTAAAACTATAAGCTATGTATTTTCACTTATAGTAAATACCTGCAACCCGTTATTTTTCCTTATGATTTATCTGTTGAAGAAGCTATATACATCAATTGTATACTCATGGTCTAGTTGAATATGAATCTTTTTATCTGATTTCATTCAAAATGACTACCTAGTTATCAGACTTGGATTCTTCGGACATGATTATACATGGTTTGGCGAGAAAGGCAGAAAGCATATGCTATGTAGTTGCCTCTTTTTCTGTGATGTCCACAGTCATTGAAGTTAGTGTCTATATCTGTTAACTCATTAGAGGCTGAAAAATGATGTCATTCTATCGCATCTCCTGTTCGTTTATTATTGGGGATGCTATTTAAAGATGCTCATGCCAACATCAATTTTAAGTGATCCACTTAGTGAACATTTTTGGTTCTTCCACTTTATGAATTAATTCCTATTGTCCTCCAAAGATGACCAGGGATTTTTTTACAAGTTTGTTTTTTTTTAATGAAAATGATGACCGCATGGGTTGATATACATGTGATGGGTTTAACGCCACTGTAATTTTTATCCTCACTCAAGGACATCAGTGGATGTCCCTTGAAGATGAGCCCTGAGTTCCTGTGTCAGAACTCTTAGAAAGTCTTAGTTTTCTGATGTATTACGATGTGGCTCATAGTGAATCTGTCCTATCCCAGACTGTGATTAGCCAGTCTATCAGGAAGATTTTTAATGAGAACAGCTATTTTAAGACATTGGAGCCGAATGTAAGGACATTTATTATTACTGCATTGGTCATTGGTTCCAGGTCTTATCAATGTACGCAGAATGAAAACATACATGTGCATATAACATAGACACATATATGCACAGAGTTAAAATATATCATGAGATCATATTGAAATTTCCGGTCCAAAATAAAAACTCAAGATCTCTAGTTCATCTCTTCTCAAGGACATCTGTCTTTCCATTCTGATTCTCAGGGGCACAGATGGATACTTTATTGTTTAATCTCCATATTGCCCACAGCTGTAGCAGAATGATGATTTTAATATGACTATGAGAATATTAACTGGTTTTTCACTTACTCTTCCCCATACACCTTCCATTTTTAATAGTTGTTCTCTCTCTATGCTATCAGAGCACACAGCTCTTATATTTTGTGTTCTCTCCTTAAATTTCATTTAGTTTTCATTCTAGAGCTCAGCACCAGTTTCTGTGTTGCTGTCTCTAATCCTTTTGTGTCTTTGAAATAAAGTTTTTAGTTGTCTTTTGAAGAAGAACTCAAAGCATGATAAATCCCCATCTTGCATATTAATAGTTTGCTGTGTTCTTTATTCTACATCCTCACATAATATTACTAGGTTCCAGGAAAATTCATCTTTAGGTAAAACAACACATAAGGAAAACAATTTCACTATATGCTAATTGAAAGATGCAAGGGCTAAGCTCCTAGGGTTATTTATGATCACAAAAACATCACCAAATTTCTAAATAAAGATACGAAACACTTCTAATATTCAATAATTGCACATTTGTTCATTCATACATTTTCCAACCATTTATTCTACTTCAGGTCCGTGGGTGGCTAGAATCACTCTGGACAGCTCAGGATAAGAGAGAACCACCCTGGACAGAACACAGGACACATCACACACACACACACACACACACACACACACACTGCACAAATTTTGGGGATGTGGAAGACCACCAGAATTGATGGAGAAAACCTACCCAGATATCCAGACATGAGAAACACCAAAATATCACAGACAGTGGCCCCAGCCTAATCATTTTATCTCATTAACATTGTAAAAAAATTACTTTGAAGAAAGGACATTATTCCAGGACCTGTTGTACCTGAAAGTTAGTACTTAATATAAAATTATTGTTTCCTTTTCTTTTGGCATAAAGTGTTACTATGTAAAAGTCTGCTGAAAAATGATAGAATTTTTTAATATCTAAAGGATATTTTTATTTCTGTAATACCAATACTTTCATTAGAATGTCTTGATATTGGTACATAGTATATGCCATCAACTTCTAAATTCAAATCTTTTTTTCAGGAAAGATTGTGTTTTTGGAAAGTCTTGAATTATGATTTAAGTGATTGGTTTAGATGAATTTGCTATTCAGGGACTCTTACTGGTCTTATGTTACCAACTTTTATTATCGTTTTCTTAATATATTTGTATCTTTCTATATTTTGATATGTTTTAATTTATCTTTAGTGTTTGCTTTCATTATTTTAAGAAACATTGTTCTCTTTTTTCTTGCTATCATTTTGTACGGTTTTTTGATTCCATACTTTTCTGTTGTTCATTTTTCTATGAAACTTGCTTTCCTGAAATTTAAAGATGTGAGCATTCTAACTTTACAGTGTTTCTAGTGCTTTCCTACATAATCCCTGCCTGGATAGTGATATAAAAATAGATGGCAGTATGGAATACTGCACAGCAATTAGAAAAGGTGAAATCCTGAAATTTGTCATAAGATGGATGGAACTAGAGGGGATGAGGCTCAGTGAAATAAGTCAGAAGAAGAAAGACAAATACCAAATGATATCACTTATGTGCAATTTAAAGAAACCAAGGAACAGACTAAGGAAATATTAACCCTTGGATATTGACAATAGAACTGAGGTTACTAGTGGGGGATGGGGTGGGGCAAGTGTTGGTTGGTTCCATGGACGTGGTGAAGGACTTACAGTATTTTGGTGGTTGGTTGCATGTGTTGTCATGTTCTCATGCTTTTTCCAACCGCCTGAGGCTGCCTACATTCTTTGGTTCATAGAGTCTCCTTAGATCTTCACTGCCAGCCCTGTGGTATCTTTTCTCACTCTGTTGCGACACTCTTGTGTCTCTCTTTCCTCTGTCATGACATTGGCTAATTTATATCTTAGCACTCTTCATTTACTCACATCTATAAAATCCTTTTTGCCATAAACGCATATTCAGAGATGCTGGGGATTAGGGCCCAGGTATCTTGAAGCAGGATCATTAGTCTGCTATCTACCACCATGGCTATTTGCTGAGACTGAAAAAAGATGTTGCCACCATATTGCCAAACCATCTCCTGAACTATCATGCTTTTGTCACCATAACTAAATACTGATGTCAACCTGAAATTTTGAAAGAGGATTGATTTGGAATATTATAATCCTAAAATGCCTCTCTCCAATGAATTATTTTTGTCCAACTTATTATGGTTTATTATTTTACTTAGGTTAGACCAGAAAGTATTTCAAATAAGGACAAGGAGAGTGAAATACTAGATATTGTTGGTGTATGTGTGTATACGTGTGTCTGTTTAAAAACCCTTGACTATAACAAGGTAACGTGCTTTATAAAAAAAAAAAATATATATATATATATATATAATTAAACAAAGCAGGAAGAATGGTTCTCATGCACATATCACTAAATCAGGACCAGAAAAGAAATCATTATTTCGTCTGCACATGAGTCTTAGACAAAAGACAACGGAAAACTCGTGGCTCCGTGTCTGGTCTGAATGAAAGCTTTTCTGAAGAAAGCGTGGAACCATCCAGGGTTGCACATTCTTTTGCATCTTTGTTTAAGGCATGTACAAAGGCAGAATACCTAGAAGGCAGTACATGGCTTTCCAGAAACTAAAAAGTTTAACAACTGTTTCTACTTACTCTCCCTACAGGGTGACCACATGCACAAATGTTCCACTTTCTATTTAAGCTCATGAATTAAAAAAATTAATTCCTTATAAAAATTTAAGAAATGCTATGGTCTGCACATACATTTGTTTCTTCTAACTTTTAACCTTCTAGTTCTGGTCAAATGGATGGATGAAGCTGGGAAAAGACACAGAGTGTCTACGACGATAGCACAGAATCTTTTTAACCTTGGATTAATACAGCCCACATCTTTTTAAAGTTCCTTTCCTGGAACGAAACATATTTCAAGAAATATCGAATCGTAAGATAATGTAAGCACTATTTCAAGCAAATTTGCATTCAACATTTAGGCAGGTAGGTAACTTTTGTATCAGTTGAGTAAGACTAATGACATTTGACATTTCTGACCCCAATGACCTTCATCAGCTCCTAGGATGCTTCTTAAATACATCATAGAAATAGAGATAATACAACGTAGTGAATTGGCCTTTATAATAGCCTTCTGAGGTTAACAATCACATCTTTTCATATTTTTTTTTTACTTGAGGTTCAAAATAGATTTTGAATACTACAGTTGTTTCTATTAATTTGAATTCTTAGCTCCTTGTCTGAGCCAATATGCTTAAGGTCCATTTATATTATTTGCAGTAATAAGTGAAATGCAGTTAGTACCACCAAGGAGGGATTCACTAGCATTAAAATTTATTATCTATAAAGTATCTCAATTTAATACGCATTACTTTTTCAAAGTGGGAATATACCAAGGTGTTCCATTTAGGAATATGCATCAACTCCATTTTCATTTGTATTTATTTTTAAATTTTATTGACGGGAGATTACACCATAACATGAAGAGACTGAAGATGCATAGCATTGTCAATTAGTGACAAAACAAAATGCATCTCTGATGAACTCAATAGCATCGTGGATAAGTAAAGAAGAAATTATCTGTTGCACTGAAAACAGAATTTAAAAAAACAAATCGAAATGTAAAAGAATGGAAAGTATGGATAGGTAATTTAGAAGTCTGAAAATGTCCCTGTTTTATACCACTATTTAAAAAACTGTGTGCTCCCGCCCAAAAAGTAGAGGCTCAGAGTCATAACTTTGCAAAAGCAATTATTATAGCAATAGTGGTAGATGGGTACTCTTTAAAGTGTCCCCAATACTAGTTAGAATTTATTAGTTTGTATAGTTCTAATCAGGAGAAATTCAATAATCAGAACCTCTTTCCTGATATATTTTAGTTACTATGAATTGGGAGGCCAGGATGTAAAAATAAGGGACTGCAAGGCAAAAAGATTCCTATTTTGTGTCATTTGAGCTTTTTCCATCTGCATAGTTTAAATCAGCATAATAGAACATATTAATATGCTTACTTTTGTATGGAACTTCGTAAAACTGTTTGATGACTATCAAAATCTCACTATCTAAATTTTATTAGAACATTTCACAGACATTTCACTTTTGACAGAACAGAGAATTAGTCATCCAAATGGCATTAAATTGCTCTAGGAATTCTATTTAAAAGGATTCCAATCATCCAGTTGCCCTGAGTTCTGGCATTTGAACTTCTTCCACTTCTTCAGTATCTACAGTATTAATTCATTTGAAAGACTTAGACAACACAATGCCACATACAAGGCAGTAAATGCTGTCTGAATAATTCTCTGCTAAATTGAAATTTCTGTTTAATTTACATAATTAAAGGCCTATCTTACCATACATCCCACATTGTATTTTATTAACAATCACTGAGCCTCTTTGAACTTTGTGCTTTTCGAAACCCAAACAGTAAGTAGGATTCCTCCTTCTCTGATTTGTAAAACTCAACACAGCTCTGAAAGTTGAAAAGCCCCTTCCATCACCAACTGAATCTTAAGTAGGAACATTAATTATCTATTTAAAACTCACTGTCAGAAATATTTCATGTTGCTAGAAAAAGACCTAATATTTCACATTGGTCTATTTCAGCAATAGATGATTCAATGTCAACTAATGTGTCAGGCACAATATTTAATATTCTTCTGGGAAGATTATTTCAAATTATAAATCAAAATCCAAATAAACAACAGTGCTTCACCTGAAAATCACAAATAACTGTCAAATATCAATGAATGGTTCATTATGCAGATGTCAAATATTGATAGATGGGGTGACTTGCACATTTGTTATTGCTATTTTCAAATCTGTTCATGCTTAGAAGTCTCTCAATGTGATCAGTAAGCATCTTTATAGGGAGACCAAGATCCTTAGGAAAGACATGGATTTCTTTTTCCCCACCACGCTTCTCTTTCACATTCTTTGCTTAAAATTCTTCAATATCTGGTTTGTAAGCGATGTCAAAAAGGGGCTTAAAGCTATTTATATTCCAAAGGGGAAAAAAGACAACCCTGGAATTTCTGGACTGGGTCTAGCTGTAAATCTGGGGGGCATAGTGTACAAAGCTGTCTTCAATGGGCCCCTTCTGATCATTAAGACAAGGCCCTATCACACTGACACGGACAGAATATCTTCAGCCACTCTCAGCCTTACACTGTTACTGTACTTCAGTGCAAAGCAGAATATATGAGTCCTGTATCTTGCAAGAAAAACAGCAGCCCCGTTGTGGTAAGAGAACACCTCTGCGCTAGGATGACTGATCATCTATGCCATGTCGATCTTCCTCTCCATTCTGATGAGCTCTCATCCGATTATGATTGAGCAAATCAGAGAGCTATTTGTGTCACCTTTCTCCCTTTTCCTTACCTGATAGAGGAGACACAGATACTCCGGACATCATGCAAACTTACAGACATACAAATAATTATGGCCCTATATCACTAACTCATTTGAAAAGAATGCCTACAGTGCAATGTGAAAACGGGCATTTGAGATGCAAAAGGTCACACTTTGACAACAAGGCAAAAGTTAATGTTCCTGTTAGGATTCCACACTGTCCACTTTGCAAGTATCTTTATCCAAATGACACGAATTTTCTATGAAGGATAACTAAAAATCCCCACTTTTATGTATGTCTTAGGAAACATCAAGATATTTTTAGTATCTAATTTTCATAGCAGTGATAGATGATAATAAGATCAAATGTCAACAATAAATAGGAAAAATAGCCTTGTTATTAAGATATGAGATATTTTAAAATTTCCTGTGAAACTCATGGAGGAAGTATTCTCTCTCTCTGAAAACAATTCAGAAATGAACCACAAATGACAGAATGATAGAAATTCATACTATATATGAAACATTCAACACCTCCTATTCCATGTTGGATAGCAAATATATGTTGATTCTATCTATCTGTCTTTGATCCAATTTTATTTTTATCTGAGTCATCACAATCTCTTTTGGGTTCACAATAGTGAGCTGGACCGTTATTCATGTCACTGGATTCTCTACTCAGGACGGGCTGCGTTGGGCGTGTGCTGGAGTCAAGTCTCACTACGAGATTCTGAGTTAACACAGGCAGCAGATGAGCTTCTTAACAAGGAACCACACAGTCTGGTACCTTTATGAAGGTCCACAGGGCTTCTCTCTCTAGTTTTCCCCTCAAAGCATGTATTTGGGCTACTCTGCGCTGTGTAAGAGCCAGGGATTTTCCTTTCCACACTGGAAACACTCTTCCCTGCAGGCCAGCTTTTAGAGAAAAGAGAGCTTGGGTGTGCAATGGAAAAATATCATGCATCTGGAGGGAAAACGTGAAGGGTAGAGATTAGAGAAGATGGTTGGAATAGACTCTTAGACTAATATTCAGTATTAATTTCTCCCAGTAAAGGGGAGTTGCATGTGCTATTATTAAGTGCTTATTAAGAGGTTTTTTTTTTTTTTTTTTTTTTTTACCACTTTGATCTCTATTAAGTATTTGGGAGCAGAACCCACAACTATGTTTAAACATTTCAATAGTACCAAAAAAAGAAACTTCTTATTCTAGGAAATTTCTTTCCTCGGGCCAACTCCAAAAAAAGCCACACCAGGGGAGATTTTAAAGGGATTTTTCCCCTAGAATAAGAAATTCATTAACAAGAATTAAGCTGTCTCTGAGCCAGGCTCAGGATGGATTGTTAGTTTAATGTATGGAAATATATTTTAACTTAACCCAGGATTCAGGATTGGGAGAGTCCAGTCTTAACTGCTGCCCTGCAGGCCTAAAGTTGTTTTATAATGACACGCTTCTGAGGGAAAGAAGGTGAGAAGGGATAATTACATTTCTAATTGTGTCTAAGCAGAATGAAAGGCAGTTCCACTAGTTCAAGCACAGCCAACCAGTTACCAGCACTTTCCTCCTGAGAAAAATCTGCCAAGAGGTCTCAGCGCAAAGCAGGTCAGACAGGTGAGTCACAGGTACCGCTCCACACCTGGTTTCTGAGTGAGTGGTCTTTTCTGTTCATTCTCCTGCAGCAGTATTGACACGGTGATGCACAAAGACCATCTTTCAACATCTGGGCTTCAGAATCCTTTAACTTTCTAAATAGAAAAGGGATAATTCCTTTAATCTGAACTCGGAAGCTGAAGTCAAAAATCTTGGTTCAGTAATTAAGCAATTGCAGAAGACTAAATATCTATGCATTCTTTTGCCTTCTCTTTGTGTGTGTGTGTGTGTGTGTGTGTGTGTGTGTGTATGTTTCTATTTCATTTTCTCTTTCCTCTCCCACCCCTCTTCATCTTTCTCCTTTTACTCCTTCTCCTTAGTCCTTATATCCTTCTCTATGTCTGTTGCTGCTTCCTTTTCCTTCCTTGCTTCCCTCCTTCCTTCCTTTCCTTCCTTCCTGCTTTCCTTCCTTCTTTGCCTCCCTCCCCTTCCTTCCCCTTCCTTCCCTTCCTCTCTCTTCCCCTCCACACCCCTGCCCTTTCCTTCCTTCTTTATCGTTAGAGGCCAGTGAAGAACTAGATGAGGGAGATTATTCAGATCATATATTTTCCAGTTTTCTATGGTCTCGGGAGTTCCCTGGGTTGATGGTAACCTGAAGGCCATCGCACCTTGCTCTTCACAAGCCCTTCTTGCCCTGTTACTGGGTATATGACTCATCCTTTTAAGGGGAGCAGTCAAAGAATGTGCCACCCTAAGTCTATGGTGTAATCTTAAAATACATAACTTTAAATCTGCAAAGACCCTATTTCCAAACAAGGTCATGATCACAGATGCCAGATAGGACTTGGGTGTATATGTTCTGTTGTGGGGTCTGGAGAGAATACAGGTCAATGCAGAATAGAGAGGAGTGACAAGATATTCTGAGAGAATATTAAAGGGTGAGGTATTTTTCTAAGTGCTGTTTTACTAGTTAGGCTTTTATTGTCCCCTGAAATAGTTCTTATGTCTTAAATGTCAGCAGCTCCATGAAACAGAACTTGCCAGAGAAATGCACTTTGGATATAATTCACCAACAAGTTCAAGGAGAAAATAAATGGGTAGAACAGGAAAGCAAAAACCTGAAAGGCCTTACAAAAATAGTCACATAATAAGCTTCAATGAAGATAATTAAAGGAATCAAAAAACAGTATGTGGGATATTTAAATATAAATATAAAGTCAATCGAGGGGAAAAATAATCCACTGAACATGAAAATGCTCGCTCTTAGTTACGATCATAAACCTGCATGTTTATATTGTTGGATTAGCTCCTCACTTTCTGGCTGCAGATAAAGGGGAGGAGAGGTTAGCAGTAGCCAGTTATCAAACTTTTCAATATAGAGCAGAAAATACTAGTTTTGGGAAAAATAAAGCTCTCCCCTCCACAATGTAATCATACAAGTGATTGATCAAATGGAAACTTAACAGAGACAGTAGAGTTTTCAAAATTTTAAGTGCAGACAGTAATAGAGTGCACATAGCAGGATCTTCTGAAATCACTTTATAAAGGCAAAAAGGGAATGCGAAAATCCAGCAGAGAGAAACCCAGTCACCTTTTGTGACTAAATAGAAGGTGGTTTTGTCAGGCTTAAGCCAATTCTTTCAAACTTCCAGAAGAACAGGAGGTTTTGTATCTTTCCAACTCATTATCAAAGAGCCTGTTGGTTTTTCTGGACTTGGAGGGGCGTTACATTGTGCTGGTCCTGCACACTGAAGAATAGGGTCGCCCGGCCTGAGGGCACCGTGGTCCTGCTGACCCAGCTCTGCCAACTGCACAGGCCTCATCACCGATAGTTTCTACAGGCCCGAGTTCCTGAAGTCAGAGGAATGACCTTCACAAGGCCAATGTGTGGTGGCAACAGGTCGTGTGTCCTCTGGGGCTCAGATGAGCATCTACCTCCTGGCATCTGTGGGCTATTGGCGACCTGGGTTCCATGCAGTCGTAGGACTGCTTACCAGCCTCTCTAGATGCCTTAGCCCGTGGCTTTCTTTGTCTTTAAAGACATCCTTGGGAAGTCCTTCTCCTGATTCTACTGCCCCTGTTCATCTTCTGCTGTATCACGGCAGTGACTCTGCGGCCTTTCTCCTCCAACTTTTACTTGTATTTATGCATTTATTTTCAGGGAGAAGAGTAGAGAGTGAACCCGGAGAAACAAATAGAAGGTGTCTAGCACACTAAATCGCGTCCTTCAAATGACTGTTAGAAGGAAAACATAAAACGTCTACCACATGGAGAGGCACATGGCATCCTTACTAGGCACGAAGACTAGCCAGGAGAATCTTCTTATTTAAAATCGGCTGATTAGCAACTTTATTTCCATACGCAAAGTCCCCTTTATTATGTGTGGTAACACACTCACAGGTATAACGTCAGGGGCTAAGATAACAAAGACCAAAATGCAGACCCAACCTTGAACTTATCTGCTTAGTGACAAGGTAGTAGGAAGCAGATGGATAGGAGATGAGTTTATAAATCTTCAGGGAAATCCAGAAACCCAATCTGGCCTCTTTTACAAGTTTTATGAGTTTTGCAAGTGACAGAATGCTTGAGAATAAAGCCAGTTTATTTTCCAAAGCGTTTTGTTATTTTGCTCAAATCAACATATGAATCATTGCTTGGGTTCCTTAAATTTTACTAAGTGATTCGTGACATATTTGATTCTGGCCTGGAATTGGCACGTTACTAGTTAACTATTGCTACACTCGAAACCATTGCGGATGGTTTCAGAAATGGTCAGTTGGGGCCTCGTGGTGTTCCATCCTCCCACCAAATTGTCTTAGTTACTTTATGACATGTATAAGCAAGAGTAATCATCTGTAGCACTTTAATATTATAATAGCAGAGATCAACTGAACTTTCGGAGAGTTAGCACAAAATGATGTGTAAGCTTTAGAATAATGATTATTAAGCTGTTTTTGAGACCATCCATTTTTTATACTGGCTTTTTATTAAGGCACTGCATTATTCCATATACTCTGAAAGCATTCTAATGACCACATAAATCTCTCCCCAAATGTAATATTTTTCAATCCAGTTCCTTATTCTTATGCCTTTGGAATTGTTTCTTTTCTTAAATGTCAGATTGTAGACTGCATTAATATTCCTTTTCAGACATTGAATTTTTTTCCCCTTTTAACTTGTCGCATTCTTAGCTTAGGATACATTTTAAAATGTGAGCTTATTTGCTCCGAGTGGAAAAGGGGAGACTTTCTAGTTGCTTTCCAAAGAGAAATCAATCAGCATGATCATTAATGATACAGGAGAATATTAATGTCACTGTATCTTACAGTATGCACTTGCTCGTCTTTGAGGGTTGACAGATTTAGGGAAAACAAGTACCTTTACTTTAAATAAGGTAAACTTTAAGTTCTTGCTCTTTAATCCACTTGCATAAGGTTCTTTTTTTTTTTCCAATCAGGTATCTGGGAATAGAGACAAGAGTTGATGGTTTCTTTGGGGAATTTTGTGTAAATCTCTGTCCTAAGCTATAAATAGTTACACATCCCTAAGGAAGTTAGGAGGAGCTCTACATTCAGCTTATAAATGACTAAGCAAAGTTAGTCACAGTCTGAGTTCTAAATATATGTACATATATATATATATATATATATATATTTGCTTGTGCACGTGTGTTTATATATTGTTTTAATCTTAATCTGCACAGTAATGTTGGAAAGAATGAGATAATATCTCCAAAAAAGCTTTGGGGTTTTCATGATGGAGATAATCAAACAAAAGCAGGCTATTATTATTTTGCTTTAAATGTAACTAAAGCAAAATGATTCCCTAAAGATATGATTCTTTGCTCCACTTGAATCTCAAAGAAACTTAACTTCTTTCATTTGTTTATTTTCCTCTAAAAAGCATAAGGTCTCTATAGAGTAAGTCTTGAACGAAATAGACAAAAATATCACTTTGTGCACTCATTCATTCATGTGTCACATCTTTCCACACCTATAATATAAGCATAAATTGGTATATTAGCAACAGTAGATTTTAAAATTTTGTGTCTAAAGTGTAAAGTCTCACTCTCCTAGATCTCTTAAACTAATTTTGTTATACTATCGTTGTAGATGTATAGGAAATTTGTAAATATAACACAGAACTCCCACATGTGAATAGCAGTTTCCCCTCTTGTTAACATTTACGTTCAGATAGAGCATTTATAAGAACTAATAAACCAGTATTAGTCATTTATTTAACACAAGTCCGTACTTTCTTGGATTTGCCTAGTTTTTCCAGTGTCCTGTTTCTGCCCCCACATCCCCTTCAAGAAATCACTAACTTTAGTCTCCTTGTCTCCATAAACCCCCTTGACTAAACGTGTCTCAGACTTACATTTAGGTAACGACAATTTTGAGGAGTATCATTCAGGTATCTTGTCAAATGATCATTGACTGGAATTTCTCTGATGGTTTTTCTTCTGCTGAGACTGAGGTAATGGATTTTATGGAGGAAGATCATGGAGGAAGTGCTTCTCACATCTCACCAGCCTCCTGGTGAGCAGGTGGGTGGTGTGGATGTTGAACTTGACCCCTGACTGAGGCCTGTTTGTCAGGTTTTTCTGCTGTGAAGTTACTCTTCTCCTTTCTACACTCTTCTCAGCAGGAAACTCCTATGAGCATCTACATTTAAGAGGTGAGACTGTACACTTCACCTCTAAAGGAGTCTAGCACATAATGATTTGGAATTCTTCTGCAAGGGACATTTGTCACTACTCCACATTTATTTACTTATTCAATTGCTTCTGTATATTAGTCCAGACTCGTAGGCATTTATTTTATACTTGAGCTATCATCTAATATCACTGCATTTTTTTTTTGTTTTGTTTTGTTGCTCAAATTGTTCTTGGACTTTGGAATATTCTTTCAGTTAGTACCTGCATACTTTTGTACTTTTGACATCTCCTATTCATGGTGATTTTTCTTAGAGGTTTTTTTATTTTTTAATTCTCTTTTAAGCACTCCTTCCTTACCTGGGCATGATGAGAGGCTCTTGGTCATCTCAGATATTCTCTGCCCTGAGTCGAGACCTAGTCATTATTTAAACTAGCCCTAGTCCCTGTCACTGGAGAATGATATCTAAAACTAAGCAAAGTGCCCACTATCCTGGGGTATTTCCATATAAAGTCTGTCATAGAGGCAGTAGCTCTGGGGACCGATGTCCCATGTGCCTTTGATTAAGTCAAAAAGTATCTACTCTGAGCCAAAGCAGGATGCCAGTCCAAACAAGTGTGATGGTGGTTTTATGATCTCCTAGCAGTGACGGTCATGAACAGACATTAGTGCATCAAGGATATCATTTTCCAACATTGTCTGTTTCCTTTTCTGTACCAGAACATGGATTCTGAAAGGTAAGAACGATTAGAATGGAGGGCTAAGATCGCTGACTAAACATCTCACTCACTTAGCTCTACTTCAGGGACCTCCCTCTGGCGCCAGATACCAGAATATCGTCCATTTCTGGGGCTGGCCAAACCCACGGCAAAATCACTTAAAATGGCCACAGTCTACTGCATTTATTTATTTGAACAAAAATGGATGGAACATTTACCTTGTTTCAAACCCAATTCTAAGCACTCTGAATAGAGGGTTGAACACAGAGAGATGTTCCCTACAGTCTACACCCATCCGATGGTAACTATGAGGGAAAAGGCAAGGAAACAATGAAATATTAAGAGAATTTGCATAAATGAAAACATCATAAAAGCGTATACAACAATGGTGTACTGGATATGTTCGAGAAAGGTGATATTTAGAGTAAGACCCAAAAGATAGGAAAGGTTAAATCAAATAAAAATTTTACTGATGTCAATTCTAGTAAGTATGTAGAGCAAGTACAGGCATCGACACAAACTTGCTACAAGCCCTGGTGCTTTAGTGGTTTGGTCTACTGCCAACTGCCAGTGCAGTCCACATCCATCCCAAGGACCCAAGTTCACGTCCCTGGGCAGGAGAACAAGCAAGATGAACAACTCACTAAAGTAAACAAAATGCCTCTCTGTGCCTGCCGGCCCTCCTCTGCTAGTCTTCCTTCCTGCATCTACAAGGAATAAAGACTGGTGGAAACAGACAGATAATGTGAAGAGTGGCGCAAAATAGGAGCTCTCAGGAAATTTGGAATCTATTCTCAGGATGACTGAATGTAGTGGGTGACATTAAGCAGAGGAATGATAGGGTTTGATCAGGTGTTGCATCCTGAAGAAATTACCAGAGGACACATGTGTAACTATTACAATTTGTCTAGCACGTGTGACGTACCCGGTACTATCTCACTGACTTTACATATATCATATAGGTCATTATTTGAATAACACTATTAAGTAGGTTTTAATATTCTAATCCCATTTATATTTCAGAAAATTAAGGTTGGAAGAGATTAAAAAATACATGAAGATCAAAGTGATTAGTAAGAAGCAGAGCCAATATTTGAATCAAATTAGCTATCCTTCCAGAGGTTCAAATACAAAGCAAAAATGATGTGACTAGAGGAGGTTAAAAATGTCACATGCTGCTAAACGTTGAATGAAAGGATTATTGAAGGTGTGATTTCAAATGATATTCAGATAATTTTGGCTAGCTGTCCTCATAATACTAATTCTGGTCTCAAATCAACTCTACTCAGAATGTCTTTAAAGAGGGACATTTGCCAGAGGGAGCTCAACCACTTTGTTACCCAGAGTGTTTTCTGAAATCCTAAGGAAGATCTAGAGTAAATTATCTTGGGCAATAGAGTCTTGAAATGAGTACCAGAGTTTATTGCAGTCTCTGCCCACACACAGCAAGAGAAGACACATCTGGCTCCAGTTTTAGGCCTAAACCTTTTTCAGGTTTGGAAAATAGTTCTTAGCATAACACCTCACATTCAGGATTTCAAAGACCCTTTATACACTTACTAGGAGGGAAAGAGAAGACCTAGATTATGCCCATAAGTACTTGTCTATTTTCTAAGAAAATCCTACTCTTAGATAACATGGAGTTACTGTTATATCCTTTCACATTGGAGACAGTTGTCTCTAACAAAGACTTAACCGGGCTGGGGTGAAACTTGGACTTCCCATGGGATGTGACACATTTTGTAGACTGATTATGCACTTAACATATTAAAGACTCAAAGATACATAAAGTAAAGACACCAGCTTAAGCCTCTATTCCGTCCTAACCACATCGAAATGAGACTATTTTCTTCTCTCCATGGAATCTATTAAATATTCCACAGGAAAGGAGAGTTGGGTACCCAAGCTGAGAAATGGTGTCTTACATTACTGAGAACAAAGCCTTCAAGTTTAACCTTGAAGTTAAAGGTAATTCGGGCTAAGTGATTTCCCATCAGAGTTGACCTTAGATCCCACAGTTTTACCTTCCCAAAGGAAAGCTATTATTTGTTGAAGTTGACTGAGAAATATGGCATGAAAACCGATTACATTGCCAGGATTCTCTGTCTTGAGCTGAGGTGGGAATAAGCAGTGGGAGTGTGGTTACCACGGGAACTCTAACACAGGGATCCAAGAGTGTTTTGCTCTGGGATGTGAGGAGAGAACTGAAAAGAAGAAACTGCAGGCCCAGGAGACATGCAGAGTAGTGAGCTCACCCCAGGCTTAGGATGTAGAATGGCCCCAGGAAAAACAGAAGGTGTGACAGTCTAGCAAAGTATAAGAAATTGAATTACAAAAGCCTGATAGTCACAAAACAATGAGGATGATGGATTTTTTTTTTATAACGTTGTAAAAAAGCATTCAATTCCTGAATTTCCTTTGTAAAGTTAGACTTCACAGAGCTTTCTGATATTTAGAGCTAAGAAATATTTGAACTTTTGACACATTATTTTGAAAATACTGTCTTTCTTAGCATACCTAAATATTGATGTCCATATGCTATGTAAATTTATGATATAAATTATAGTGCTCTCCTGTCTAAAAATAAACAAGGCATTGTATATGAAAGAAGTAAGAAAATTATGGATTTATGTTAAAAGTTCAGGTTTTCTTTTTCTTTGGGTTAGGGGGTCTATTAATTTTACTTCCAAAGTAAATATTGCCGATTAATAAGGATCTTATTAAAAATAAAAATAAAATTCCTCCAATAAAATTTCTCTGTTCACTCTTTCTCTATCTTGCACTCCTTTTCTCTATCTTTTCTTTAATAACAAAGTTTGTTCCCACAGGACCGAGGTGTATAGTTAAGATCTCTGTTAGATTATCATTTGTTAATTGATTATGCCTAAGTCTATGGTGAGTGATTTTCAATAGTTTTCCTTCTATGGAAGTTGAAGTTTAATGTTATTTTGTTGACCATTTTCCAAAATTTTGTGACAATTCTTGGCTTCCAAATTTTTTTCTTGGAATATTATTGATACCCAATGCAATACATTTTATTTAGATCTTACTTCTTGATTCAGTAGGATTTGCTTGAAATAAAGAATCAGTATTTTTATTCTCACAATTCAAGTTACTATTTATAAACAAACTGTCAAATATCTGCCTTCTATAGAACATCTGTGGTGACATAGTAAATATACTTATTTTCCAAAGTGTTCTCTCTCTCTCTCACTCTCTCTCTGTCTCACATACACATACACACACACCTATATGTACATAGGTATATATACATAAACATATTTATATTTACGTAAATACATATATGCCTTTTTCAGAAAGTGAATTTAATTTTAATCAAGTGAATTTAGCTTTAGCATTTAATAATTATATTCGAGCAGGAAGTTAAAGGATAATTATTAAGCAACCACTACAGAAAGGTATTGTTTGAGGTACTGAATGTTAACAAAGAAGGACACTAATGCATCAAGTGAATGGATCTATAGTGAAAGTCTTGCAAACTTATTTTTTATATCTGAGAATTGAGTTTTCCAAAATCAGAATTTTGGTTGCTGTCAAGTAAGAAAAACTAAACAGGATGGCAGACGTGCAGTAGCAGTAGCAATGGATTTGTAAAAGACAGAAAAAATATTTATTCATGGTCCTATATAAATATTTGCGAGCTGACTACATTGAAATGAGGTTCCGGGTGGGCTACAGGAAAAGGATGAAATGTGGCAGAATGCAACCAAAACAGAAAGCGTATCTTTCAATATGGGGAAATGGCCATGAACACACACTTATTCTATGGAGTCCACTGTGACTCGGAGTTGACACTCGTTGTCTAACCCGAAATCGTGGCATCTCCAAGCGGCAAGGCTCGGAAAAGGCACAGCTCGGGATGAGTCTACAGAATGTGGTGCGAGAGAAGAAACACCCCCCCAGTCCTTGCTGTCTTGCTTCCTGGGATCACCCTTCAGTTAATACAATAAAGGCCACAAGTTGAATGCATTGGGGGCCTGTTAAAATTTCTGTCCTCTCTGGACACATATTTTATCTCTTTTCCTAGCTCACCATTTTACAAACCCATCCTATTTGTCACCACAGAGACTGGACAAGAGAAAACATAGAGACCTTAAATAATGATGTGTCGGCATTGTTATTATTTTGTACAATGGACCTAAATATCTTTTTGCTATTTTACATTTTTTTCATTTCATTTTACTACTATCAAAGTCTATCAGGATAGATCCTGGACAAACACTGCTGATGGTTGAAATTCTAAATCTTACTGAAATTTCTTTAAATTTCATATCCTTTCTATCATTTTCTGTGGGACAAAAAGCTTTGGGGTTTGCTTTTTCATACTAAGAATGTAAATGATATAAAGTAATAGAAAGGAATCCTTGACTTAATGTTACTTGTATATGAAAGGTAAAAATGCAGTTTCTATCTTTTATTCCTTTACTATAAGTTGCAGGATTTAATCAAATAGTACTATCTTTTTTTCCTACACCTTCAAAAGGATATTCATTCATTCAATTGGTAGTTATTCGATCCAGAGACTGAACTAGACTCTGATTAAATAAAAACCAAGAGATTTTTGACCCTGACTTCAAAGTGTTCACAGTCTAATGGAAAAGATTTTTAACCAGAATTTATAAATAATGCCATCATGGTACAGACTGAAAAATACAGGAACGGAAGGAGTTACATGGTCTCTGTGGAAGGGAGATGGCGCTATTTTGGTACTTGGCCATTCTCCTTGTGTACAATGCATTTCATTATATCTGCATAAGCTGTGTAAGACCCAGCAACAGACACATATTACAAACACTCAGAAGATGCTATATTCCTTGTGCATCTTGATTGTTTCAAATGAAGGCTTTTGCAATATTAAAGATGATGAAATAGTAATGCTCTGCTGGCATCTATTTGGAAGTTTCAAACGGTGCGGAGGAAAGCTCATGCTTACTTGGTCATCTCACTTCATTGTGCAGCCGAGAGGCTGTGTGGATTTCCTGCTCGCATTCAAACACAATTACGGTGTTGCTTGCAGTCTGTAAAGCTTTATTGTCTGAGTCATCCTTTCCTGAGGGACCACTGATCTGCCTTCCACAACCCAAACTTCAGAGCAGTTCTGCTGACACTTTTGCCTCCACCGGGAAGGGGCAGGTGCTGATGAGGCAGCACCTTTGCTGGCAAATGGCTTGAATTCGGAGGCCTCTGCTGCCGGGGCAAGATGGCCCCATCAGTGCTCACACACACGGAAAAGGACGCAGACCTCACCCACAAAGGACGCCTCCATCTGCTTTGTCTTTCCTGAGTGTCATCTCACATAACTCTGCGCACTGACATGTCCTACATGTAAGATACCACTTATTAAAATACATGATTATAAAAAAGCAGAATATGTGATTGCTCAAATAATTGGAGCTTTAAATATTTCCTGAAGACAGAAAACACTAACATAGAAATTTGCCAATAATCAATCCTAGAAAATAAATTCTAGAAAGTAAATTTGTAATACTAAGCATAACCTCAAAAGTCATGATTTATTGAGAAAGTGCTTTCAAGTGACATGTTAAGATAAACATCTAAGTAATTCTAATATAAAGGTAAATCTTTGATGTACTTTCTAATAGCTAAAAATGTTACTGATATAAACTATATTTTTGTAATTCATATGAAAAATGGGCAGAGAATTCTAGAATTCTACTTTCAAGATTGTCTTATTGTATTTCATTAAAAATTGGCCCCAGAATTTCATGTGACATACCTGAACAGGAAGGAAATCACTACTTTAAAAAATTAAGCAATATAGAAAATGGTATAGGTTGTTTTCATTTTTTAATTCTTTGATTTGTTTTTTTATAAAGTCATTATGTCTTTCTATGTTTTGTTTATTGCATATAAGTGATAAGAAAACAAAATACTATTTTGAACATTTATCATGTTACTTTAAGGAAAAATACACTGTAATTTGTATGAATGAAAAGTAAAATGTTATTTCTATATCCTTTAAAATACTCAGAAACTGTGTAATGTTGTGCACATGTACATTGCAATGTTCTAAAAGCCTGCTTTAATTAATTTGATTAATTTTTTCCTCCACAGTCTTAATGACTCTCAGGAAACTAATTCATGATTATGCTATTGCCCAATTTCTAGAACTCACATTAGTGTAATGCATACTAGGCTGTACTTGATTTTGCTTAAGTAAATGTTTGTTTCAAAATGGAGTAACTACAGTTTTAAGACTACAGGTATATGCCAATATTGATTTTGTAGGAAGCGTTACCTCGATACCTAATTACTTCCACTATCTACACTATCTCTGTTGAACACAATCAATTTATTTCACATCCACGGTTATTGCTTTCAGTACAGTGAAGTATGACCGAAGGAAATGAAACACTACCAACACAATTTAAAGGAAGTCAGAAAAGTAAAGAATGGAAATGACAGGTGGCCTCACATAGAAGTTTATAATGATATGTTATTATAGAATTTCTACTCAGTATTACAAGTTGTCTATAGTCACAGAATGACTTTCATGTCAACTTGCCTATGTGTGTAGAATACAGTTTAAGAAATAGATTTAAAAAAAAGTATCTTTACCAAAGGGAAAATTAATTCTACTGTTGAGAAGTTGGATATATGGGACCCTAACTGCTGACTTGAGAGTCAGCTGGGGGAGCTGCTGCCCCCGATTCTCCTCTGTGTCAGTCATTTAGGTGCAAAGGGTTGGCGGCAATCGTGTAGAGTGTGGCTCATCAGAATCGTATGTGACCATCTCGGGAGCCACTTAAGAATGTCATGTCCTGCGAAAATAAGCTAACACTTCAGGAAGATTAACCAGTTTGGTAGAAGACTAATTTTGAGAGAGTCAAAATGAGAAGAGAAGCCTATTATGTCGTGATTATACCCACGCAGAATGCTTCCACTGATGGTGCTTGAACTACATTCCTGGTGGCAGTAACATCAGCACACCCTGTGCGTAGGCTGCTCTGTCTTCACATAACTGATGAGAAACTGAAGTGTGATAAATAAATGATAAAATAACGTAACCAAAGTTACACAGCGGGAAGGAAGCAAAGAGTCAGGATTGACACACTGGATTCCTCCATATTGCACTGTTTCTAAGATTAGGGACGGAGATAAAGTGTAATTCAGGTGGTAATTGTAGGAAGAATTGACAGGAATTAGTCACTACAAGGGCAGCCAGGCAGTAAGTCAGGACCCAGTGAACACAGTCATTCATTCAGTCAAACTGAGGAATCGGTGACATAGAAACTCAGCTGAGAGAAACACAGACGCTGGATTGAACTGGTTTTCTTCCACTGAGGCAAGAAGACTTGTGATCAGCCGATGAGCTAGCAGACCCCCCAATTGGGCCACATTTCTGAAATCACCAGTGGCTATGGCATCCTCCAAATACCCCCTCTTCCACCATGGTGCCCCTCCCATGTGTGTTTGGCCTATATGGTGTCTGTACCCCTACAATCAAGGAGGTGGGTCTGAGACAGAGCAGGTCTTCCACTTCTTCAGCTGGCACCTCTCTACTTCCTTTCCACCAACATGCATCCTCCTGAGTATTGCTTTTCAACATGAGGAGCAGTGGACCTGGATGTAGCAACAGAAGGACACAATGAGAGAGGGAGAACCACTGGCTGGATTTGTTATTTGGGAAACACCAACTTCTACTGGGCAATTCATACTGTGGAAGAGGAAGAGAGAACATGTATACACGAAAAAACAAGCAAACTACATCTAGATATGGCATTCTGGAAAATTCCCAACTGAAAGTTTGCTGGGAGCAAAGGAGTCTATCATGGCAATTAACCCAGAAACCAGGGGAGCGTGAGGTTCCCAGGATGTGCCATCAAGAAAAACAAACTCTAGAGCAAGTATAATAAATAACAGTGAAACTTCCCATGAATTTTTGATTTAATAATAAAAAGGTCATTGTTGACCATGGAAAGAATGCTTTCTAGGTGGTGGAGGTCTGATCTAATTCAGTCTCCTTTAGATCTCACAGGGACTTGAAACTGAGCTTTCTGATTTATATCTGGGAAAGTAGGGAGATAGGAAATATGAGATGTAAATATGTATTTTGAGCATCCGCTAAAAATAGGTGTCACCTGGGAAAGCGAACTAAGAGATCTGTTGGGAGGGAAGATGAACTATCAAGACAGAGTAGGAAATTAAGTACCATTTTGTAAAAGCAGATACATACAGATCTAAAGTATAAAATCACTGCAAAGGACAAGCAGCGGAAGGAGCTGAAGAAACCATAACACCTGAATTACCTGAAAAACTTGTTTGGCTCAAATTTATAGCATGTGGGGATTGTTACGCCATATCCCCGCATGGGACTGATCACTTCTGAAAAATAAGTTCCTTTTCTTTTCGGTATATATACTTCGTCACCCTGGGGTCTTCAAACCCGGTTTGTGTTGACAGATATTTTTGTGCAGAAAAAGCTCTAATTTTCATGGGTATGTGTGTGTGTGTGTGTGTGTGTGTGTGTGTATGAAAGGATTTGAACCTTAGAAGTTATGGTATCTCACCTGAGTCTGTTTCCAGAGCTGTAAGGGTTTGAACCACACTGTTTTCTAAATACTGAGATTTGGTTTGCAGCTTTATGACAGGAAGTTGGTCTTTGGAGCAGGAATGTATGTAAACAAAGAAATATGGCTCAGGAGAAGGTTGAGTAAAATGCACTCTCTAAGGCTGCTCCCACTCTGAGCTGCTTTCTGTATCTTGATTATTTGCAGAAGCTTCTCATGAACTTAGAGATGAAACCTGATAGCTAACCTTCCAAACGAACTCTCAGAGCAGTGCCCAGTCGGCCGCTGTGTCCGCCAGCTAAGCCCAACACAGAGAGGGACTCAGAACTGTAAGTCCGTCCGGCTTGGAGATGCAGGGGGCTTTTGTTCTCCCTCAGGACTCAAACCTCTTGACTGGCCTTTTGCAAGTGAGATGAAGAAAATCAAGTGGAACACAATTGCCTGAAATCAGCGCTCCAATCACGAAGGGTTAAAAGTTAGAGATGCTTGGTCCCTGGATGTCAGTATATCTTCACAGGCCCACTGAGCTTTAAACCCCTTGTCTTCCCAGAAGTGCATAGCTCTGCCTTTTTTTTTTTTTTTTGACTGTAAAAATGTGACACCGCTAAGGGCTGCAAATTGTCTTCTATAAAGTCATGGAAATTTTCTAGACTAAAGCAGAGGGAAAAAGAGACGACATTTTTGTCAGTTTTAGAAAGTTTGTCTGCATGAGGAAAAGCAAAAACAAAACAAAAAAAACCCACCACCAACACCAAAAAAAAAACAAACAAGCCCTGATTCCAGCAACTGTCTCATATAAAGAGGTAGCCCCATCCTTCTGGGAACTTGGAGCTGCCTTCTTTCTCCAAAGCTCAGCAATTAGGGGAAAGTCCTAAGAAGGTAAAACTCATACTGCATCTTGGAAATCTGCCAGTTGTCATGCTTCGTGCTAATGGTGCAGCAGGGAAATTGGGCCCCACTGGGACAGGCCTGCAGAAGGGGCTGGGGGCCAGGTGACCACTCCCTCCAGGAGCCCCCGCTTCCCGAGTTGTGTGGGAGAAGATCCTGCTGTGTCCACAGACCCCAGAATAAAAACTCTGACAGATACATTGGACTCCTACAGTTTTGCTGAGAGGCTCCTGCTGAAGCCACCCCGCCTGGGTTCTGCTGGGAGAACACAGCAACATTCCAGGACCCCACAGAACCCAAGATGTCCTGCCTCTCCAGAGGTGGCACCTTTGTCACACGGAGCCTGCAGAGACAGGGCCCAGAGAAGAGCAAACTGACCACAGCAAATCTGGTTTTACCATGTCTTGTGACCATCTGTTAAAGGATATGTCCTAGCCCCCTGCCCACCCTGTGTCTATGAAGCTGGCTGCAGGAAAAGGAGGGGGAAGAAGTGAAAGATCCACATGAAACCCACCCGTCGGCGAGCCCTTACACCTCCAGTGACAGAACAGAAGCGAAATACTGTCTTCCACTATGAAATAAAGTTTCAGATGAATGAGGATGAGTCACAAAGGCCAAGAGGAGGCTACGGAAACGAAAGTGACTGAAAAAGAACAAGACAGAGCCAAAGAATCAGTAGGCAGGCTTTTTGCCAGTGACATCACCAGCGGGCCCCTCCCATAGATGCTCCTGAAAAAATGTTTACCACTTGGTCACCCCGGTGGCTCCGTCAACTCATGACGTCTCACAGCTCAGTTTTGGCATGAAGACATTCCACTCTCCTAGTGCAGCGGAATCTCATTTTGTGTGTCCTATTCAGTGACATTGAAATCGTGAGTTCTTTGTTCACAGATAGTGCAACTCTATGTCTGGATATTTCTCGACTCTTGCAAGAAAAAAAAAAAAAGAACATTATTTTGCAAAAGATAAACTTTTTGCCTTGCTCACCATGAGTCCGTCCAAAGTTCCCAAAAACCTCGCTGACAGTTACAACTTCACACTCAGCTCGCTCAACCACCCGCAGATTTCTTTTTTTCCAGATCCATCTGCCTAGTGCATTTGCACATGTGTACACACACGAACACACACACGCAGACGTACACACGCCCCCTCTTCTCTCACATCACATGCACAGTTTTCAGTCTGGCCATTCTTCACGGGTACCTGGTCCCAAGAGTGCAATGACTGGGGACACTCAGCATGACTTCCTGTCACCTGGCCACAGGAGACAGTAAACTTGCCTTCGGTACCTTTTCCAGAAGGAAAAACCACAGCAAATCTGGTTTTACCATGTCCTCTTTGGGATGAGGTCTTGCTCTATTGAACTTAGTTTTGTTTTGTTTTTTAAAAGCTATTCTTTCTACATTAAAGATAATTTTTAAAAACAACTAGGACACTTGGCACGCCCTGGTGAAGTAGCAGTTATGTGCCACCTATATGCGTCCTCAGGTCTCGATTCACACCCCATCCTGGGGCAGGTGAGAACCACCAGTGTGAACAAGAGAAGAATAAAACGCCTCTCCTTCCTCTGTCTTCCTGCCTGCGTGCCTGCTCACCTTCATTCCTGCCTGTACCTTTCCTTAATAAAAAAGTTAAAAACAAAACTAGAACATTTAAGAGTGTGTGTGAACCAATCAAGTCTGGGCAAAGAGCCTGGGGTGGAGGAAGGGGTCACATATTGCTTATTCTTGGAGGTAACAGAGCAGTGCTAGGGACAGTTTCACCAACAAAACTTTGCTCAAATGTTTGCTTTGGTTTAAATGACAAAAAAAAAAAAAATGTCCAAAACAAACATCTGTTATTTCAACTCTTTTACTAATAATATTTTACCTCTATTCATTAAGTTTATTTTTTAATTTTTAATTATTATTCATATAATTATTTTTAAATGTATTTAATTTCATTCATTAAATGTATTCTTAAACTATTTCTATTGCTCATATGCTAAAAAAAGTATTTAATTTTCCCATGTGATGGATATAAATGATCTAACGTCACTGTTTTTAAAATATGGTCTGTGTCCCAAAGTTTATTAAAAATCAAAGAATAAAAATACAGTGCATAAAAATATGCCAATTTTCATTTCCTCTGTTTTGTTTCGCACCCAATAATTGTCCTCTTTCTGATAATACACAAATGCTCTTTTTTATTAATCAGATTTGCGGAGGGTCGATTTTTATTAGTCAGCATGTCATGATAATGTGGAATTTTTGATGAGTACTTCGATTTCCACTAGCAACATCTATGCACGTTTGCGAAACTTGAAAAACATGGAGGTTTGGGGAGTACAAAGGAAAATCTTCAAAGTGAATATTTGTATCCAGATTAGAAAGAGCTAGTGAAAATGCACAGGACTGCAGACCAACCTGGCCACTGCGTATTGTTGAAACCGAGCCCCAGGGAAAAATGGTTCTCCTGGGGTCACCCAGTAAGAAACAGATCCTATTATCCTCCTTCTATGTTTGGTGTTTTGGTTTTTCTTTTTTAAAAAAAAAAAAAAAAAAAAATTCTCCCCTGCATTATGCATCAAATCGTCCCTTGGAATGCATTTTACTGGACTTGGATGAATGAAGAGTTGGAGGCATAACAAGGAAAGAACAGCTGGATGGAGACGCAGAGGTCACCAGACGCCACAGTGACTTCTGGGTAGAGTTCAACCCGGCACACTGGGGAACAAGTGCAGAAGTAGGTTTACATTCTAAGTGTCATCCCGTAAACATGACGCAGGAGGAAAAGCGAAATCATCAAAACCATCTTTCTGTGGTTAGAACCTTGGCAGCAGGAGTCCCATTGTTGGGAGGTTGAGCAGAGGACGGGAATCCTGCTTGAGTCAGCCCGGAGAACACATTTAACGCAATGACAATTTCTGAAGTCGTGGAGGCAGTGAGCTTCCAGGATAAACACAGTCATGGAGAAGCTTCACATGTGGGAGAGGTAGCAGCAGGGAGACAAGAAATCAAAATAGAGTAGGGGAAAAACCAAAATGGAAAATGAATTTGGTTTTGTACAATGTCAGAGTAGCAAAGGAAGAGAGAGTTTCAAAGAGGAAGAGATTTATTCCGCAGAATTAAAAATGACCTTTGAATTCTGTAAGGAAAAAAAATATTTGTGAGCTTGCAGACTGTATTTTCATTAAACTACCGATGTTCAAATGTTTTAAAGGGGAAAAGTGAATTAGATTATTCATTTATTCTTTTATTCATTCAGCAAATACTTATTGAGCAGCTCCTAAGTAGTAAGTATACTCTACTTAGTAGTTTCCATGTTACTTTTGTCTAGCCTCTTGGAAAATTACTTTACTTTTGACTTTCATCAGCCCATTCAACACTCCCCTCTAAGCTTCTCAACTGAACCATCCGTCTCTTAGTCTTTCAGTGCAGTAAACACTCAGATAGAATGATCTTCAGCGATTTCTACCTTTGGGGGTGTATTTTGGTTCCACTTAAAAAAGAAATATTTAATAATCTTTTTCAAGTTTATTTGAAGGATTTAGGAGACTAATCAGTGTGGATGATAACAGGTTTTCATTTTTACTTGTTTAGTCAGAATCTCAGAATAAAGACCTTTATGTCTCTTAGAATTTTTTATTTGGCTTGATCAGTCTAGTGGGGAGAATAGCCAGACTCTGTCTTTGACCCCTGAAGCAAATATCACTGTGCAGTGGATACTTCTTAACCTCTAGGTTAGTGCTCTCGAGAGACACTGACGCTCTCTTGGAAAGGATTAGAGGCACAGCTTGAGATCAGAAGGAAAGGATCATTTAAGCCTAACTAAGATTATCTTACAAAAAAACTCTTCAGGTGTAGATGCCAATGAGACTTAGGTCAGGCGCCGCTTCTAAGAGCTTTTCTTGTAGTCAACCCACAAATATTTATTGAGCAACTACCAGGTCATAGTTTTAGAGTCAGGAACAATAAAGTTTATCTTCTAGTGGTGCTTATATTCTAATAGGTGTCATTGTATAGTAATCAGTTTGGGGCATGTTGAGATACTGTGAAGAGAGAGAAAGAAAAAACGGTAAAATGTCTATGAAGATTGTAGTGGTGACTTATTATCGTAGAAGCTGGACTTGAATGAAGAGACAAGAGGGTGATGGAAATATCCAAAGGAGAGAAGATCCACAGACAGATACAGGAGCAATGCCCTGAGATGGTCACACGCTGGGAACAGCAGCCCCGGTGGAGAGGGGCTGGGAGAAAGCACGCTGCCATGGCGCTGGGGTCATCAAAGCAGGAGGACTTGGCTGTCACTGGAGTTTTAGTCTAAGGGTTGGGAAGCCAGTAGAGAGTTATGCACAAGGAAGTAATGATATCTCATTGTCTTTTTAAAATATCAAACAGTGGGGTGCGCCCTGGTGGCCTAGTGGTGTAGGACACATGGGAATAGTCCCACATACATCCCAAAGTCCCAGGTTCAAAACCAACCCTGAGAACAGCTCTGGGTTCAAAGCAACCAATGAGAACAACTACATAAAAATAAAGTGCTTCTTCTGACTCTCCCTGCCTGCCTGCCTGCTTACTTGCCTTCATTCCTGTCTGCATCTTTCCTTTAAAATAACAAATAAAATCACGAAGTCTCAGATGGCTACAATGTGTAGGTAAACTGAAACTGGCTAAGGACCAAAGGAGAGAAGTTGGTGTGTAAAGGGCCATTATGGACGCAGAGGAGAAAGGCACGTGGGCTAAGATGGCAGCTCTGAAGGACATGGGTGACCAAGTTCTGGGGGAAAGCCTTATTCTCTTTTCAGATTTATTGCAAACAGGAGAGTTCTCTTGACTTCACAGTGGTGGTGATCAGACCAAAGCAAAAAAGAGCTATGATCTCATGAACTTAAAGCAACAGGAGAACAAACAGTTACTCAAAAGTAACAGCGTTTCCTTACCTGAATACAAGCCAGAGAAAAAAGGATGGAAAACAACAACTGTAGATTCTGGTAATAGCAGAAGTTTGAGATTGTCTAGACCTTCCAAAGAAGGACATGATGTCTTCCCTTTTTTAAATTCTTCTCTTTTAAATGTCTTTGCAACAACATTTGTCATGCTAACATTACATGAGCTTCAGGTGGGCATCATTCTAAAGCAGCATCTGTGTCTACAGGACATTAAGTTCACCGCCAGCAACTCGGTTCCACCCGTCACTCTGTCATTGCCTTAACCACCAATTTCGTCTCCTAAAATAAAAGTCTGTTTTTGGTGGGTTTGGTTTATTCATTTGTTTGGTTTCTCTATATGCCTTCTATAAATAAAATTATGCGGTGTATGATTCCTCTTTTCATTTCACCAAGCATATTTTTAGACAAGAGCAAAAATATCTCCCCTAAAGTTTGTGTATTTAGTTATACCTTTTGTCACAAACGTCATCTGTTGTCTTCACTGGTCTTGCTAGTCACTGAAAAAAGGAACTTGTTTTTCACTGACAAAAGAAAGTTTTGTTGCCCCCCAAAATACTACCTCATCTTCTAACGGTTGACAGAAAATATCTTTTGCTTTGCACAGTATTAATTTTGCAGTCAGTTTAGTCTTTACAGAGTACTAAGTGAGAAAAAAAAGGCATGCTTTTATATAAAACGTTACATGACAATTAGAGTTGCCAGATAAAATATAGGATAGTTACATTTGGCAAGAAATTGATTTTTACTATTCGCGTGTGTCCCCAAAGTTTCATAGGACATACTTATCCTAAAATGATACTGGTGATTTACCTGAAATTGAAATTTAATGCAATGCCCTATATTTTTATTTGCCGATCTGTCCCCAGTCCCTTCAAGAAGTTCCACTGTGCATTTTCATTGATAGTTAGAACTGAATTGCTTACTTTCAAATGTATCTCTATTTTCACCAAAAATATGTTACAATTTCCAGAATCCTAAAAAGAGTATTTTCCTAGCCCTTATACCAATCTGTTTCCTTATCAGCATTTTCTAGCAAGTTATTAAATTAATTCCGTTTATGTACTGAAGTGGAAGCATTCACTTCTAATCACTGTCAGGAAAAGTGCGGTGCTTAGGGAACTGAGACAACAGCATTGATTCATCTGAGGTCTATACGCCAAGTGCTTAAAGGAAAAGCATCTTTAATTTTTTTTAAGGAAATGCATTACCTTCAATAGTTTGACCAAGCTTGTGTATACAAAATGCATTGTCTTTCTTCTAGGATTCTGTGTACAGTCTATACCCACTGCGAGACTTGAAGAGACTAGATGCGTATTGTTCAATAACTGGAATGAAGTGAATTCTTTCACTCATGCTCACATGATCAACGTACAACTGCCCTTGGTATTTCTTTGATTATTTTTCTGCTTTACATTAAATGATCCTACAGTGAAGCATTTGGTGGCCTTTTCAGCTAATGGGTAGAAGAGACTTCTAATTCTTCCCAAGAAATATTTCCAATCTGAAATGACCTCTGCATTTTTTTGCATCTGATTCCATTTTCTATTTTTAAATGACATTTTTAATGAATTTCATATAGAGGCAATCTCAATCTCCACCGGAGCTTTTTTTTTTTTTTTTTGGTAGGAAAGGAGACAACTATTTTTCTAATTATACTTTTTCTTAAAATCAATTTGAAATAGAGCCAGGCAGTGCATCTGGAAGTCTTTGAAAAGAGAGACAGAGACAAGAAGTGTGTGTGTCGGGGCAGGGTTGGGGGGGGCAGGAGAGAGAGAGAGAGAGAGAGAGAGAGAGAGAGAGAGAGAGAGAGAGAGAGAGAGAGAGAGAGAGAGAGAGAGAGAGAGAGAGAG
>RJWH01002578.1:0-21275 GCA_004363575.1 Solenodon paradoxus | reverse complement strand
GTTTATAAGAAACTCTCTCTAGTAAACATGGGAATTTCAGATGCAAGGAGAGATTGTGGTATCTGAAATCTGAGAGAGGAAATAAATAGCTATTGGATAGACTCATATGTGGTAGAATACAAAACCCTTATATATAAACTTATGACCAGACTGGTCGGCATCGAATATGGGCACCCCTTTCAAAGGGTGGAGTCTTAGATGAAGCACATTAGAGGAAACTGGACAGAAAAGGACACAACTTGAAAAGAAAAGTCATGTACATTCCCAGTATTCTTATTCAGGAATGCACAAAGAAAGCCCCGAATTTTATGCAAGATATAAGCCCTACCATTTCAGCACCAACAAGAAAAATTCATGCTTCCAGTTCTCCAGAATAAATTTCTCCTGATATGAAAGGTAAATATTGGAACAGGCAGTTTAATGGTGCAGAGAGATTAACACATTTGTATGCCATCTTTGCCATTTGGGGAACTTTAGCTGTTTCAGTTCAGTTCTCCAAAGAGAGCTAGAGGACTAGCAGGAGAGAAGCTTTATTATCAAGAATGCTGTGCAAGAGAGGGGTGTCCAGGCCCCACTGTGCTGAAGTCTGTGCCAGCGCGCGCGCCATGCGGGAGACAGCGCCCCAGGCTGATGGCGAGAAGCTCCTACCCACCCGCAGGGAGCTCCGCTCCAGGGCCGGAGAAGCCTGGGCCTGCCACTCAGCTGCAAACTCAGTCTTCCTCTAAAACAAACAAATCAATAGATGTTTACCTCAGGAGGTTTTCATTTTTTTTATTCTGAACTATCAGCTCTCTTGGGATTTCCCGCAATAAAATTCAGTTGATTTTCTGTCTTTTCTGCGAGGACTTGGGTGAAGGTCCACTACCGTTCACACAAAAGCATAATCTAGAACACTTGCAGGCCCCTGAAAGCCATCATTTTGCCCTCATTCCTTCCCTGGAGCCCAGTGCTTAGCAATGACGGATCTGCCTCTTGTCACTAGAGTTTTGACTTTTAAAAGACACGAGTAAAGGGAAGCATTGATTACATACTCCTGTGTCTGGATTTTCACATAGCAAAATGCATTTAGAATTACCCACTCCGCCGCCCCCACCGTTTATTTTCAAGGAAAGGTGCAGGCAGGATTGAAGGTGAGCAGGCAGGAAGAGAGAGGAGGAAGCAGCATTTGTTTATTTTATTTTGCTGTTCATCTTGGTGGTTCGCCCTGACCCCGGGATAGGAACCTGGGTCCTTGGGATGTGTGTGGACCACACTGGCCAGAGCTGTCAGGCCCAACGACTGCTCCACCAGAGCAAGCCAAGAATTTGCCTCTTTTAAAAATGTGGAGTTATGTGGGTTCATAACATAGATGCATAGGTGCACAGAATGATAGCTTGGCATTGGGACGTATTGCATTAGGATCCTCACCCAGACTCCGGTTTTAATTTTCAGCTGTACAGCTGATTCCTCATTCCCAACTTGCCTATCCAGCCATCCCCCCGACTACCTGAGACTATCATCTTGCTTCCCCTGTGGTTTTGTGTGCCAATCTGAATCCATTGTATGGATCTTCCAATGCTATTCTGAACATTAAGCAACCACATTTATGTAGAGGCCAGTGAGCAGTCTCTGATTCACACAGGTTGTTAAGTATGTAACAATTATTATTTAATATACGTTATTAAGGGTGCATGGTATTATGACATATAACAGGTTTAGGATATGTATCATCCTAAGTCAACATCTGTATATATTAAATCCACCATCACCAGTACAGCTCTTCAAACTCTAGACATGTTTCTCTCTTGAGATTTATGAAATATAGTATTCAAGAAGTGACAGTCTGTGCTAACACACAGAGGTTCCAGGTATTTAAAAAAATGAGAAATTGGGAAGTTTTAAATATCATGTGGAAACTGAGGTGGATTTCTTGGATTCAGTCAGCTGCCATATTCTTCAGAGGCTGTACTTAGTGACATGTCTGACTTCTATTTTCACTCCATATGTGTGGATAATGCCACATTTAGAAATAAATAATCACCAGCGGTCCATCTTCTTTGTCCAGACACGACAATTTGTGTTGTTCCAACTCCAGCAATCAAAGAGTCTGTTAATGGCACCATAAAACCTGACACAACATTTTTTTTTCCTCCCAGGAAGAAAATTAGGAAGTTTAATTTCAATATAGGAATGGCACTCAGTCAAGTGGCCACAGATAAATCTAGAAGCTATTTTCAGAAAGAGGTTTCATCTCCAATGTCTTGTACACTAAAAGTCTGTCTCTGAAATTAACTCATTTTTCATGTGTGATCAAACCCAAAGCAATAATCATGTCATGATTTTCACCGCCCCCAACTCAGCATCTATTCACTGCGCAGTGGGGAGGTTAGCTTCAGAGCTAGCCTGACCTATCATACTTTTGTTAATTCAAAGGAGAATGTGCTCAGCTCAGAACTTTAAATTTGAATTTGGATTTTGCTTCTGAGAACTGGGGATCAGGATTTGTAGTTGGCAGCCTCGATTCTTAAATGAATTCAGGATTCAGTACTCAGATCAGCAGAAGACAGCCAGCCCATGCAATCCTCAGCTTGCTACTTACACTTAAACATGACTTAACCCAAAACAGCTTACTCCAGAACTTGGGGACATGTCATCACTTTTTGCATATTAAAAAACTTACTCCGTCAAGCAGTATATGTACTCCGTCAAAATAATTATCTGTTAATTTTACTCTTATTATGCTCTTATGCTCAGAAGGCTTAAGCTCAAATTTTGATGACCTCAGGCATGCGACTGCTTCACACGCCGGTACTGAATGCAGGCCTCACAGTTCCTGAGGTCTGCACGATTGCACGCATGTCCTTATGATCGCAGGCGCCTCAGGGTAAAGATGAAACAAAGGGTTACCAGTAAGCTGACACAGGACTGGCATTCGTGGCAGGGACTGAAGCCCATGTTGATCTGTCTGGAAGCACAGGTCCATTTCACCTAGTGGAAGAGCTTCTGCTAATGAATCTGTGGTCCGACGCCTAGACCTGAGATCCGTTGGACATAAAACCTTCTTCCCTCTTGCACAGCAGCATGACCACAGGTCAGTAACCTCTCTCTCCGGGAAGAAACCATCTTCAGAAACCAAGGACAGATGTTGATGGAGGCGGTTATTTGCATACATTTCATTCTGTTCTTATTTTCTTTTTAGTGCAGTTTGTGGACGATGGACGTGAGCTGTAAACTGGGAGCGCCAAAACAGCAAAAATTACTGGAAAAACAGAAGCAAGGACAGGAAGATGGATGGAAGCGAGCTCGTCTCTGTGGCAGACACTCTTCCCAAACCAAAGCTCAATGAGATGCCTCACTGGGGTGCAGCTAATGAACAAAATAGCTCCTCTTTCTACCTTTCCATTGCCAAAGAAATCTTGTATGAGAATACACACTATTTTGCCATCATCCTATTTTTTGTTTCTCTGTCTTCTACCAGCTTCCATTGGGAAGCTTCCTTAGGGAATTTGTAGAACCAGTGGCTTTAAAACTTTCTTTCGTGTAATTACAATACAAATGCTTTATATTTGAATTATATATACACATATATGTAACTGTATCATGCTATACACATAATTTAAAAAGTTAAACAACTGTTTTACAAAACAGTACTTGCTATGAGTGATAAACTTTGATTTTTTTTTAGTCCCTTCTATTTAATTTTTTAAAACATGCCCTCATGAGCCACTATATCGATCTCAAAACCCACTAATGGTTTGCAAACCACATAATGGAAAACTCCAGCATGAGGGATACATTTAGATCCTCAGTGTCTTGACAGAACCTGTGTCTCCTATCAAAAAGTTGAATTTAGACTTTTTGACTATAGATTTTCCCTGTAGTACAGAACTCTTTTTTTGAAGAGGATATAAAAATTAGCTATTTTTAATTAACTTTTGTCATATTGAGCTTATTCATGCATCTAAACTGTTGTTTTAAAATAATATTATCGGAATCAGGAAGCCAGACCCTAGCTTTCACCCTCCTGCAAAATAGCTGTACGTACTTGGGCATGTATTTAGCTTTCGAGAGGCTCAAGAATTCTCTTTCTCTCTTTGTGTGTGTGTGTGTGTGTGTGTGTGTGTGTGTGCGCGCGTGTGTTTGTGTTTATAAATTTAATAGACACGTGTCTGTCTTTGCATTTTTATTTTTTACCATGTGCTCATGTTATTTTTATAATAACATGAAGAGAAACAAATTTAACTGGATTTTTTTTCTAACTTTACTTTTAGCTTAAAAAATAAGTATTCTATTACTTGACCCCCCTGAGTTGTCACTATGTAATTATTTCTCCATTAGAGGTAACAGAGTTGCTTCCTTGCATAGACTTCTTCTCAACTGGTTCTCCCAGAGAGTTAGGGTTCAGTTTTCTGTCAGATCCCCTTTACAGTCCAGAGGATGGTTGGGAAAGTGTTAGCCTTCTAAGAATCCAACACATAATGTCCATTTAATGTCCAGCTAGCATCTCCTCACCGGTACTCTGAATTTATTTCAGTTTTTTTTTTTTTTTTCTGAAGAGACCCATATTTCTAAAGTGAGGCCTAAGACTTCTCTATAGGAGAGAGTGAAAGGTGACCTTTTTCACAAAACGCTTCCCTCCAGGATAGTAATTTTTCAAGAACTAGTATTGGCTAAGAGACACTAAATGCAGTGTACCCTTAATCATAATCCAAACAGTGGTGACATTCAACTGCATTCTTTCAACTCTCATTTTTCAATGAAGGTATTTAATGTGTTATAAAGTCACATCAATACAGAGCTTCACTCCCTCTGTGATTGAAAACTCTTCCCGATTTTTTTTTTTTTTTGCTGCAGAAGTTCTGATGTAAAGCTTTCAGATTTTCTGATGAATCATACTTTAGACATGATGAATAAGATGTCTCTATGAAAGACATCCGGTGCATTGCTGGATGGCCGCAATCTGCACACGCAGTGGCACAGCTTCTTCATGTTTCCAGCTCTTAGCCATCCGAGATTTGCATTATCCTGATGTGAACTGAACAATCGGGCTAAAGAATAGCCTTTGGTGGAGGAATTGAAGCTTCACAGAAATAGCTGAGTGGTTCTCTTCATCCTGTGAGACAGCAGATTTCACAGTCAGCCCTGGAAGAGGGCTGGCTCTGCACAAACTGCCTCCCACATGTCTACTGGGGTGAGAGAGTTTACCTCAACACAGGCTCGAACAGTCCTGAGAAGGGTGAGATTCTTAATACACATACCCATACCTCTGTCTACCAGGGTGGAGAAATTACATTAGAATCCATTTGGAGATGCAGATGGAATATTTGCCCTTGTAAATATTTGGTTTCAGAATCAAGTTTTGAATGACTGTCTTCATAAAACTAGTTACATGAGGGCTGGTGCAGAAGTGAATGTCTTCATGAATGGAAGTCAGGCAGCTGTATGTCAGAATTCTGGGGGTCTCAGGAGAGATATGTCTCCATCTCTCCATTGCATGCTAAAAAGTCAATGTTTTCTATACTATGTTTAGTCATGCATTTTTACTTGAAAAACCTATTAGAAAAAGGGAATAGAGAGTACATAATATGTATTCAGCATTAAACTAATTCTTTGGCCAACAGGATAGCTAAGCCTTAAATTTTATTTCCATCATGAATAGTTACCCCAAGTGGTGATTATGTTAGAAGTGAAGGGCGATTAGGGAGAGAAGCTGTGACAAGAATTACAGATTGAGCTACTCCAATTTTATATGGCTATTCCAGAATCTTCTATACTATTTCATCCTCTTCAAAGATGACTTTCAGATGAGAAAGGAGTAAAGACACCATAACATTTGAAATGCCACAATTCTAATGTAAAACCAGGGAACATATCGACATAGATTAAAGCATTGAAGTATTAAAAAAAAAAAAAACAAAAAACAAACCCTGCAAGGCTTCACTTATAACTATCAATGATAAAAAATAACCAGTTATCAAACTGATTAACAGTGCTAATGAGATTATTGTTATTTATCAGTGTGTGTCATTAGTGGAACAGGATCCTTGAGGAACAAAGAAACCCCCACAGGTTGTTCAGGGATTTAGAACATGGGCTTGGAGGCTTAGAAAGTCACAGAAAGGCTTAAAGAGAATGAAAACTGGGATGTTGGTGAACTATCACTAGCTGTAAGTTTTGCCAACTCAGTTTTGTTCCTGAAGTTCATAGATGTCTTGCTTCTACCCTCCGTTAGAAACTGTAGGAAACAGGAGCTAATGACAAAACTGACCAGTAATGTCATGTCTGGGTTTTGACAGGGTAAGTGTCATCCAGAGGACCGCAACAAAACTCATGGTCAAACTTCACGTGCTCACGGCCCCGGCTTTAGAGTAAACACAACAGGGGAGGAATGTGTGTGCTTGGTTTAAAGCAAAAATTAATTTATACTTATGAACTAGTTTTCTGGGAAAACAGCTCCACCGTGAATTTTTTTGTATTACTTGTGGGGTATACCCTTTTGTGTGTGTGAAGAACAATCAGGGAAAATATTAATGTTGTGATTGTAAATGCAATCTTGGCCTTTAGCTACACTGGTGTTTAATTGAATGGAATTATCGGTAGCAATTCATTTCTTGTGTTGGATTCATGCTTTATTATTAGATAATAAATAACCACAAATGGAATGGCTTTAAACAAGTATCTTGGAGTTTCCATGAGTCAGGAGTCTTGACTTGCTTAGCTGGATCCCCTTTACTCAGGGTCTCACTAAACTGCGGCAGATGTCAGTCGGAGTTGGGGTCTCATCTGGAGACCTGACTAGGGAAGAACCCACTTTCCAGTTCATCAGGATATTAGTAGAATTAATCTCCTTGCAGATATAAAATATATGAACTTGGAAAATGCCTGCTCTTGCTTTCCTGATTAGGTCAAACCATCCAAGCTAATCTATTCTTTTATTAACTCAAAATCCATTGGCATCTTCAACTGAATTATTCAAACTTTGCCTTATAAAGTCACATGATCCTGGAAATGGTATTCCATCATACTCATAGGCCTTGCCACACTCAAGGAGAGAGTCTTTGTGGATCTTCTTATAATTCTGCCTACCATAATTATTAGCATTTTTGTAATTTATACTTATGAGTTAGTTTTCTGGGAAAATAACTCTAATGGGAATTATTTTTGTATGCTATTTATGGGGCACACCCTTCCAAGGGTGTTCCTGAGCCAGTTCCATCAGAATATTAGGACAGTAAATTTCTGAAGTAAAACATGAGGAATCGTGATGATGATTATTTCTTTTCTCTGCAGCAGAGAGACTGTACATTCAGTTTTAGGTAATAAATACCTATCACATTCCTGAGCAAGCAGGACCAAGGCCCTTGATCAAATGAGCAGCCTCCCACTCTGTTATTCAGTGAGGGTCGGGGAAAGAAATTATGGCGGCAGGAGGCCATTTTAGGGGCCATAGCAGCCACTTACCCCTAAAGTGTCCACCCCGAAGATTGTACCCACTCTTTAGAATCTCTGGTCACAGAATTCCCTTCACTGAAGGCAATCCAGGCTCCAGTCCTTCCTTTTCCAACAATCAGTGTAAGAACAAGTCCTATAGTCCTCCGTGTTCAAAACAACAACAAAACCGCCACCATCTTTTATATTACTCAGTACATCCTAAATAAGCCTCAACCCAACTTTTTGTCTAGTTTAGTGGTTAGCAAATACCCAACTGAACAAGCACATTCACCCCGGGTTCCATCGAACGGAAGTATTTGATTGCTCATAACAGTGAGCTATATAATAAATACCAACTTTTCTTTTTGACTTGACTTCCAGGATGATCAGAAGTTTTGTTATCTTCTTCGGACAACCAGCTGCCTTGGGTCGCCCTATTCTTGGGCTTCTCAGGACACAGACCTTTTAGCTCTAAAACTGGACCATTTCAGTCTCACAATGATGGTCGGTCACCTACTTTTTAATTATTAAAGGAATATATGCTTGTATTTAAGATATTGACATTTATAAAAAATGTTTCGGTCACTCCCTTTTCTATAGCTATACGTTTATAAAATGAATTGAAGATAAAGCTTACAAATGCAGAATGTAGTTGGAGGCACACAATGAGATGGGAAATTGTTTGACTAGCTGGATTAAGAAACCAGAACTGATGCTGAGTGACTAAAGGAGAGGGTTTGAAAGCCATTGATGAGCAGAAACAACTAAAGCGCAGATGGTCCCTTTATGTGTCATGCAAGAGAAACAGAAGACAGAGGCTAGTGAAAGGGGAAAAGAAAATGGTAGAGAAAACAGGAAGAGAGGCTTCTACTATTTATACTATTGACGAACACTCATCTACTTCTTTTAAAAATTTTCTTATCAAGATTTTATGTCCCTGGATAATTTCTTTATTGATTTTCACATTCTTGGGAGTTATTGTTTTTGGGTTTTTTTTAACTAAGACTTCCGAGTCTTTAAACTGTATTCAAAATGAATGATTTAGATGCTGCATCAGGAGAAAATGTCTAGATGAAGATATCAGTGTAAGAGGTGGGGCGTGAGTGGACACTGCAAGTGGAACAAGTCTGAGCAGAGACTTTGGCTGGGAAACCATGCAGGAGTCCAGCCTCCGCCACATATTGCAAAGTGCTCACTGGTGCCTCTGCAGCACCACTTCCTCAGCCTCTACTCGGCCAACACATTGTTTTTCTGTCCAAGTAATTTTCAGGAACACCCACAGAATCCCCAGCAGTGATCGCCTCTAACAGGACACCTGGCAAACATTCAACTTCATGTGAGCAAAATGGAATCAGATCCGAGTCTCATTCTTCCCCTGCGTTCTGCAAGGGAGGAAAGGAAATGAAGCAATCCAGAGTGACGGAATTCAGACGTCTTTAGCCACTAATTCCAACACAAAAGAAAGAAAGCAAGCATGCATATTTTATAGCCTGGTGCCAATATCACTAAGGAAAGCAAAACTGTACAGTTGTACCCAGAGCGCGTCTGTGCAATAGCAGCAGTTTAATAATTAAAGCCAACCAAGCGGAGTTGGTGCCATCAGAATCAAGACACATTCCTGGGGTCTCTCATGTTCCAGGCCGTGTGCTAACTCCTTTCCACCAACGATCGCTGCCTCAGACATTTCTCAATTCACCTTGAATCCTACCATTACCTTAGACTCTGTATATTTGGTTTGCCGTTGACTTAGTTTACTAGTCAAGGACTGCATCACTTCCAACAAAGCAGAGCTCTAGAGAAAGGAAACTCTCCAAGTTGCCGAGACATTTGCACTACTTTCCTCAGCTTCTTTTTAATTCAAGTAATTGCTGTGTAACATGGAAAACTGGTCACCTAAATGTAGATTTTTCATGCACGAGACTTGATGCCCACAAAGCGCATTACTGAATAATAAGATCTATGAGGCCTCGTCTGAAAATGTGCCCCTTAACGATGAGAGCTGAATTTTGTCATGTGTGTGACGGAATGAATAGTTCCACTGTTCGCTAAATCTCCACAGACTGACAGTCCAGACTCAGCTCTGGTTCTTGTGTTTTGTTTGGCTTTGTTTTGTTTTTCAGTTAATCACATTAGGAGCGATTAGAATCTCCCGGCCAATCAGACTCGGGTCTCGGTGGGGCCCTCCTCTCAGCCAGCCCTGTTTTATGAGTAATGGATTTCCATGACATTGATGAGATGACATTTTCCTCTCAAAATGTGCCTTTTTATCCAGCAGTTGATGCTGCCTCTCTGTAACATACAGAAATCTAGAACACAGAAGAGTGTTCAAATACTTGGAAAAAAAAGAAAACTTTCCATACATTTTTAACTTGAGTTCTTGTTTTATTTATTTTATGCTCTGTGAAAACAACTCTCTGCCAGTCCACATTTCTGTATCTTCTGCTAGGATGAAAAAAGCAAACAAACCAACTTTAAAAAATGTACAATCAGAGTCTGATTGCTCTAAAATTTCATGTTCAATTCTGAGTATGAATAAACTATAGTGGTTTTAAAAGATTTATGTCATTGGCTGACTCTGGTTTTGAAAACTGGCTCTTTCTCTTATGACCTGTATAACTTGGAAAGGGACTCAGTCTCTAAATAGAAGTTCACCCAATGCAAAGTATAAATAAAAAAATATGCACATCTTAGCATATTTTGAGGAACTAAGAAAATAATTCGAGCATGGCTGAGGGATGTTTCTGTCACGACAGCTGCTTGCTAAATTGTACTACTGCCATTAGAAGGCATTAGAAAAGTAATGTTTACATATGCAGAAAAAGAAGAAAATTCATACCTTTAATATGTATACACACATATCTATTCACTCTATGGTAAAGCTATACAATTTTAAGGAAGGTGACATAAAACACACATGCAAAGCGTAGAATTCCATAGTAATAAAAATATTTTAATTCTAGCAAATCTATTCTAAGAAAATCTGTTGACATTATTTCTATGAATTCTCTTAGATCATAATGACACCAAGAACCAAACAAAAAAGTTATTGTTTCTAAAGCAACTACTAAATGATATTCAGAGAGACCTGTTTAGTGCTGGCCCCAGGCACACTTGGATATATACTGAAGGGCCCTGGATAAGTACAGATTGGTAGGAGAAGGAAGCAATTCCTCCCAGTAACTTCCCAAGGAAGCTCAAATTGGACCCATTCGGGAAGAAATTGAATCCTTGGAAACATAGTAACGCCTGCAAATACTAGGGCACCTGAGACATTATTTACTTTGTTCTGACAACGCACAAATATTACACACTTTCCAGGAGTTCTGACTCCACTTCTGAAAGTAATTGCAATGGCCCACCACATCCAGCCAGCTAGCCAGTGGTGGCTTCTGACACAGGGCGACAGAGCATCTCAGACCTGCTCCAACAATGGCAGCCGTGATTTCAAAGCGCCTTGGTCCATATCCTCTGAAGTATCCAAAATGAGTCCCATATAGAAATTTCATGGTTGATGGTGTAAAAAGGAAAACAGGTGATGTGGTGTTCTCTGCTAAAGATAGGTCCGTCTGCCTTCTGGTGCATTCTGAGAGGTGGACACTGTCTAGGACTAGGGTGTAGATGTGGCAATGTGAGAGTTCTTAGTTTTTATAGATGAGACAGAAAAGAAAAAAATCAAACAGAAAACCTGCCTGTATTCTACATCCTTATAAATGGAAGAGATAGCCAACACTTAACCCCCAGGTCATTCACATATCTGATCTGAGCATCATTTTTCTTTTTCTCCCTACTGCAAGAAGAACTTTGAGTCGACTACTTTCCTCAAACAAGGCCTGGGGGTCAATTCTTTGGGAAGTCTTATCAGCAGAAATGCCCAGAGGTCCAAGAGCCTTTCCAGAAAAGAGCTGATTGCGTTTGTATCACTCGGTTACCATCTCCTCCCAAGTAGAGGAAGAGGGAGTGGGAAGAAGCCCAGATAGGGATCCTGGGCTAATAAGATTTGAAAGCTGAGAACCAATTAGAAGGGGTGGTTGCTGAGCTTCAGATAACAGGGAAATGCAGAAAGAAAGGAAAATGGAGACTTATTGGAACAATTCTGGAACCAGCAGCCCCACCTTCATTTGACCTTCATTTGGTGGGATCCCGTGTAATCCGTGTGCTTAATCTTAGGTTTTCTCCTATAATGGGATTATTTGCAATCAATTGAGATAACAGATGTGAGACTAGGCTATAAAAATTAAAGCACATTATGAAGGTGAAGCTTTAGTTGTCAGTTATTAGAGTTCTTTTACCAAATGCAGAGCCCAGGGGCAGGGAGCATGGGTTACATTAACAGGGCATTCATTATTATGGAGTTCAATCATTATAGAGAGAAGTATCTGAGTGAAGACATGGAAAATTCCATTTGCTGGAGCTATAACATACCTCTTCATCGCTTAGGCCACACAGCAACTGCCTCAGCCCCTCTTACGTCTTGCAAACTTCACATAGCTGCTGTTACCTGAAAGTTTCTCAAATCACTGGCATTTGAACTGTCTTTACAGGGTTGTAAGACCTTCAAGGCGATACAGTAGGTAGCAGCCGGTCCAGTTTTGAGCTTCCCGGACTGGAGCCCCAGGACAGTGTTGGCTCTTTTCTCTGCAGTTGGAGGTGGCACTGGCTAAAGAGTGCATGGCATTAATGACACCGACTTCCACCTGTTGTAGCGGGCATGCCCTGTGCCATGTGATTTGCAGTTCTTCCTTCCAAAGAATATGGTCTATCTCATTTCCTCGGACTTGGGGCTTGGCCCTGTGACACAGTGGTCAATAGAATGTGGCAGAAATGATGATACGACAACTGAGTTTAGGGAAGGTCCTGGAAGTTTCAAGTTGCTTTCCTGCTTCTCCACCATTACAATTTGCCTCTAGTGAGCATTCAGCTCATCACAGGGAGGGGCAGGCCAGGTGGAGAAGAGCTCCCCCAGGTGAGCCCAATCTGGTTTAACCATCCCTAGTATGTCTCTCGGACGCAGGGGTTAAATCATCACTGAAGTCTGGTGCCGCAGAGAACTGTGGCTGACTGTTAGCCAGCATTTTTCTAGCAATCTTTAGCAGATACAATGGTCCTCGGTGTGAGGTCGGCACCCAACCCTTCAAGCCTCCTTCTTGGTCTCTTTTTACCTGTCTCTCTTTCCTTTTTTACACGGAATCAATATAGTCCCTCCCCTAATCTATCTGCTGATCTTCCCCCTCTTTTATTAGCCATAGTTGAAATACAATTCATTTCAAAATGGGAGATGAGAAAATACAGCCCCCTATTTAAGTCAAAGACTGGGAAAAACGCCCGTCTGAGATTATGCAGCTCTTTGCATGGTCCCTTATAGCTGATCTACTTGAAAGTTTCAGGTGATCCAAATGTATGACCACTAAAACACAACAAAACAGAGATGGAGAACTCGAACTTGCATTTAGCAGTCAAACTTCTCAGAATGGAACAAACTTGAAGGGATTTAGAGAGACTGTAAAGACTTTTGCATGAGCCCGGAGGCATCTCAGGAATTCACAGAACCAGCTTACTGAAGTTAGTCACTAATTAACTACACTTGGGAAGCTAAGTTTTCCAAATATCTGTGCCTTCCTTTGCCAAAATGTAGACATCATCTTATTTCTCAGATTATTAAGAGAGCTAAATGAGAAGAAAAAACAAAACAAAACAGATCTGAGACATTTGATAGGAATCTAACCAAAGATATGTGTTCTCTGCTATCCTTGTTATGCCCTCCTTATTTTTTCACTTAAACAAGAGATATTCTATTTCATGGTGATTACTACTGCTAAGCAGTGCAATTTGCTTTAAATAATAAGGTACTTATTATTACGTTAGGTGGGACTGTGTGAAATTCAGCTGTGGGGACCCAAGTCACATAAAATGCCATGCCCCTTTTCTATATATCCAAGCTCAAAGGGTAACCCCTTGCATTTTTACTTTGATTTTTGAGTTTAAACAAACTTGAAAATTCAACACAACACTCATAAGCTTGTTTTTTCTAAGTGTGACTTTATTTCCTGTGTTCCTCCCTTAAGATCATGGGGGTGACTGAAAAGTGAATGTTGCTTTTATCACTTGCAAAGTTCATGATCTTCAATTTGCCTTTCGACGAAAAGATAAATTTTTCACCCCAAAATGCATATCGTTAAAATTCTCTTGAGTCTCACTGTGAAGAAAAAAATTATGTTCACTTGATTGTATAAAAATCAGTAAATATAACAGCATTTTAAAATATATTAATGTAATGTTTCTTGTCCTAAGACTCGAAAAGGAGAATAAAAGTTGTGGGTTACTTTTTTTCCCTTAACGTTTTTCCCAATAAGCAAGCAAATATGAATAGTTGTATTTCAGGGTTTTCTCTGCTGCACAATCTCCCTTCACCTGCGTTCAAACACTAAAGAATTTTTCGGAGTTTAACCTTTGGTAAAGATGTCTTTGTAGAAAAGAACAAACAAAAGAAAAACAAAAATCTATGTGAAATTTCCCAGAGAAATTCTTTCTAATTTATACTAATGGGTACGCAGGTCATATGAAAAATTAAACACCAAAATTGAAATTTTCTGGGCAAGAGAATGTATGCACACAAATCCTATTACTAGCTAATGGGATTTGTGGGGATCCCCAGTGATCTATTTAGAAAATTTACCCCCTGCTGTTCCAGATGAATATATCATGTGAACTAAACCCACCAGCACCGTCCTACTGTTGGCTTTATGCCCAGTCTGTCAGGGGACCCTCTACAATGCCTAAGGGGTGCTGGCACTGTATCACAGTGCATACCTGTCAGTGCAAAGTGACATCTATATTTTCCTTGTAAGGTCTCCAAACTTGGTATGAAATATTGTTTTCAAATAAATTTTGAAAATTTTTTTTTAATTTAAAACATATTTTAATGGTCCTTCTTTTCTTCCTTCCTTCTTTCCTTCCTTCCTTCCTTCTTTCCTTCCTCCTCCCTTTCCCTTTCTTTCTTTTTTTCTTTCTTCTTACCCCTTTCTCTTTTCCTTCTTCCTCTTTTCACCATCTCACTTCCTTCTCTTCTAATCTCATCTCCTTCTCTTTCATGTCTCCTCCCCCTTCTTATTTTTAAACACAGAAAAGAAACAGTGCAAGCGTTCAGGTCTCTTTTCCCCACGCTTGGCTGAAGAGTTTGACACTGTGTCACAGTAAGAAACACAGCCCTTCCATGGTTCTAGAACTCTCTGTAGACATATACATACACATTTTTTGGAGAACTATCTGTATTTGTAAGTCAGGTTTAGGAAGCACGGAGAAAACCAAATCACTGCAGGAACCAAATGTGTCCTAAAGTTTGTTGGTGATGCTATTGTATTCGTCTTTATACACTATTCATTTTGTAAACACCCATTCTCTCAGAAAATAGACACTGATGCCTCATATGGTCTCTGGCTGGACACAGAATCACTCTGCAGGAGACCTGTCCTAGCCCTTCAAAAGGGCGTCTTTCTACATACCAGTTAATGAAGACACATTTTTAAGTGTAAGTCTCAAATTCTTCTTTGGATTATGCTTTCTGAAGAAAACCAACAACAAAATTTTAAACAATTGAATTATCACTCCTCAAATATGTGAATTTTATGTGTTTTTTTTATAACTAAAGAATTAAGCTGATAATAATGAAACACCAGACATTACAAGAAATGTGGGGTAAGAAAAGAGTTTAGACAAAGAAATCTTGGTATCACTCAGCTCTACACACATTTTCTTACAGAAGATTGCCCTTGTACATACCAGTAAATTCAAGATGGATAGAAATTAGAGTTACTCAAATTGGATTTATGCGAAGCCAAAATAATGGAATACTATAAAATAAGGTTCTTTAACTAAGCTCTTTTTCACTTAACATCAAAAGGTTAGATTACCTATATTTCATCAACTGGGCCTTTAAAACATGAATATCATAATTAGATTATATGTATACAGTTCATTGCAGCATTCTTTATTTATTCCATTGAGAAGATGACTTTTCCTCACAAAATTTAGGACATCCTTACAGATGTATCCAGTACAAAAGCTGTAATCATTTCAGTGGCCATCAACTCTTGTACTTTTCTCAGCTCTTAGCTTCATTCTTTTAATCCTCAGCATTGCATCCAGCATCAGTGGACTCACTTTTAATTGCTGAGCTTCTCTTTTGAGCATTTTGTAAGGTTTGCTATTTAGCTCTGCTTCTTTCTTAAAATTCTCATAAATTTAAAGATAAATATATATAACAGAATAAAACTCATTCTATAATTATCATTTGGCCCCTTTGGACACTTGCATTTCAAAAAATATGAAAACATATATCATGGCTCTTAATAATCTATTTTTTTACATATCTTGTAATATTTTGGTATTCCATAATCCTAGGACTAGTTCCCCTTTACTCTCATGACCCATCATTTATTCTCAGCAATGCAAGAAATACCCTAAAGTACTAAGAATAGACAAGAATGATGATAAAACATTTAGCAGGATAAAATAAATATGCTTGCCTTCAGTTTTGTAGAGTATTGTTCAAATTAAAGTACCATTTTTCAAGAAGGCATGAAAGAATCTGCTTCTCATTGCTGCCGTAGTCTGTTTTAGATTTCATTGGCTGCAGGGAGAATTCTGCTGTATTTTTTCTGTTTTTCTGAATGAAGAGGAGGAAATTGATGAGGAAAGTCTCTCACAATCATTAGACAAATCGGAAGATGAATGCAAAAGGACTGAAAACAGGAATCTGTACTATGTGATGGTGAAATGGGTTGTGTAAGCAAAAGCTCAGATCCTTTAAGAACTGACCCCAACTCAAAACTGATAAATAAGCGATAGGCTTTTATGGACAAAATAGAATTTGGTTTACCAATCCAGTTAGGCAACCAGCTGAAGAACAACTTTATAATGTAAAATTTTTGACAAAACCTACAGCATCCTATGTTTTGAGAAATAGGTATTACTACAGTGTTTTTAAAACTTTTGTGCCTAAATTTACTTGATAGAAGCAATCACGTCTGAATTCTTTTGTTAATATTGATAGTTTGATATGACTACATATGATTAACTTTTTGATAAAATGAAATTTTCATTTAAAGATTCTATGGCTGTCTGGTAAAATGCCTTAAAGAACTGATTCGCTAGAAAGAAAGAATTGTGACTGTGTTTCCTGGCAAAGGGATGGTTAAACTGCATATGTTCTAGATGCGAGAGTTTGCATGTGCTGTCCTTGGACTGGGACTGCAGGATATGAAAAACACTTGGGCGAGAAGCCAATGGGAAAAGACAGAGACCCTGGAGTGACCTAAATTTTCTCTGAATGTATTTGTATTTCACATACATTTTCCATATTTATTTCATATGGAACATATTACTGTAGAGTTTGGCATTTGAAAGACGAATGTTGCTGACTAGATCGCTTAAGAACGTTCCATCAAAATTTTTGGACCCCTGATTTTCCCCAGTTCATCCCAGGGCTGCGACACCAGTGGTCAAGACAGCAAGAGAATCATCTTAAAGGATCCTTTGTTATTTTATGAGTAGCTGCCAAGTTAATTTTCCCATTGCATCTACATAACTAATGATCAAATCACCGTCTCAGTTCAACTACAGCGCACAGATACTTTTCCATATTTGTCAACCTGCAATTACTTGCATTTAGCTCATACTTTCATCTCTTTAGAGCAGCTGTAAAAATTTTATTGGTGGTACACATCTGAGTAGGCCTCATTTAAGCTGTTGAATAAAAAGTATCAGTCCAATTAAATTAACCTGAAAGTCATACTGAGTGACAGAGCTCTAGAAATAGGAGTCCTTTTGATTACGGGATAAAAAAAAACGACCCCCAGTAGTACTCATGTGTATCTAGGACATTCAGCTGTGCAGATAACTCAGTTAAATCTCATCAGTTTGATCTCTGTATATTAAGGTGTCCCTACAGGGACCTGTAAGTAACTGGAATCAGTTGAAAACTTGGGGGCGAGAGTGCCTCCAGGCTGGCTCAATCTCCTATTTCCTGCTGTAAAATTCTAAGTATATCCTTCATCCAAACAATAAACCTCTTGATATCCAGAACTATCAGAATCCTGTTGCTAATTCTAAAGGAGTCAAACTGAATGTTTAGCCTTAAAATCATATCCTTTGCTTCTCTGTGTTTCTCTGGATTATTTGTACAAATCATAAATTTTTTATTAAGACTATTTTGTGGAGCTATTTTAGGTTCACAGCAAAATTGAGCGAAAGGTACAGAGGTTCTCCATATCTCCTCTGCTCCCACACAGGCTCACCCTCTCCATTATCAACCTCCCTCACCAGTGTGGTACATTTGCTCTAACTGAGCCTACATGATATAATATAATCATCCAAAGTCCGTAGCTCACACTTAGTGTGGTATATTCTATAGGTTTGGAGGTCTGTATAATGATGTTTATCAATCGTTACGGTATCATATGGAATATTTTCACTTGCCGAAAATCCAGTGCACTCGGCTTATTCAACCCTTCCTCTGCCTGGTTCCTAGAAATCACTGAACTTTTCATTGTCTCCAAAGTTTCACCCTTTCCAGACTGTTGTAGACTTGGGATAATACAATATATAGCCTTCTCAGATTGGCATCTTTCACTTGATAATATCATTCAAACTTCCTTCTTTAATTTCCATGACTTTTTAATTCGTTGATTTTTAACAGTGAATAATATCTTACTGTCTGATGTCACAGTTTATTTCTCCATTGACCTATTGAAAGATGACTTGGTTGCTTCCATCTTGAACAAAGATGCTATAAACATTGTGTTTAGGTTTTTGTGTGAACAAAATTTTCAGCTCCTTTGAACCACAACAAGGAGTAATCTTGTTGAATCTTAAGATAATTGTATGTTCAACACTCTGAGAAATCGCCAAACTGTCTTCCAGAGGAGACAGACCATTTTAGATTCCCAGGAATCATGAATGAAAGTTTCTGTTGCCCTGTGTCCTAAAAGCATTTGGTGTTTTCATTGTTCCAGCTTTTTATGTACAATAGTTGTGTAGTGGAATCTTACTGTTTTAATTTTATTTCCTTGATAATATATGGTAATGAGATTTTATATGCAGATTTGTCACCTGTTTATCTTTTTTTGGTGAGGTGTTTATTAAAGTCTTTGACCCAGTTTTTTATTAGGTTGTTTGCTTTCTTATTGAGAGCTCTCAGTTTTATTTTTTGTTTTTAAGGAAAGGTTCAGGCAGGCAGGAATGACGGTGAATAGACAGGAAGGAAGAGAGAGGAGAAAGAAACACTTTATTTTATTTAGGGATTTATCCTGCTCATTCCTCCTGTCCCCGGGACATGAACCCAGGTCCCTGGGATGGATACTATGCCAATCATTTGCCCTTCAAGGTATTCAGTTTGCTATTTTTCCCAGTGATGATGAGTTATAGTCTCTTGTGGGGCAGTTGGTATTTTCCTCTTTTCAGATCAGAGTTGTCATCGGTGAAGTCATTCTAAACATTCTTTTGTTCCTTGGATAAAGTAATTTTTTAGCAATATTTATTATTTATTATTATGATGTATTTTATTTACTTAATGAATTACTATTAGTAATATTATTGTCATTTATTTTGTTCACAATGCTGTATTCATTTTAGGATAATGTCATCGCATCTCAACCTACCACACCCTCCACCATAGTTACAGTCTCCCACCTTTACCCTCCTTCCTTCCCTCCCCACACCCCGCCCCCAGCAGCCATGGTCTTGTGTCCTGAGTGTTTTTGCTGGGGGTTCTCTATTTGTTTCATTTCATCATATTCCACATCTGAGAGAAATCATCATGTATTTCTCATAGTCTTGCTGATTTATCTTGACTGATATGATCCCCTCCGGTTCCTTTCAGATTGTGGCAAAGGACACAAGTTCATCTTTTTTTCAACAATGGCACAGAACGCCACTGAGAATCTAGACCGCAGCTTCTTTTTCCAGTCGTCTGTCAGCGGACATTTATGTTGGCTCCCTGTCTTGGCTGTTATACACTTGTTGCTGTGAATCTGTGGGCGCAGATGTATTTTCTTCTTAAAGATTTTGCGCAATCTGGGTGTATGCTCGGGAGTGGGATTGCTGGATCGAATGGAAGATCCACCTTTATTCATGTATTTTTTTGATGTGTCGCCATTCTGTTTCCCAAGGAGGTTACACCAATTTACACTCTCCTTAAGAGAGCAGGAGGGTTCCTTTTTCTCCAGAACCTCTCCAAGACCTGATGTTTAAAAAAAAAAAGCAACTTTTTCTGTGCGTTTCCATAACTAGCCTCACCCTAACTAGAAAAAAAAAAAAAAAAAAAGACTATTACTGAGGGTCCTTTCCTGAGTAAAATGCTCTCATTCAGTCTATCTATGTGTATTTCTTATTCATCAAAATTCAAACTCTCTGTCCCTTGACTAAATCCATACCCCTCATCCCACTTCCTTGCAGTGAACTCTTCTCTTCCTCTTCAGCTCCATTCTTCGCATGAGCTAAGGGGCCTGGCACTTACCTTTGAACAAATATTCGAATTTCATTTTTCTAATATATAACATTTACAACACAAGATCATAACCCTCAATAACCCTGAAAATAGCTCTGTCGTTTTTTTCTTTTTCCTTCTACGAAGGGTGCAGGCAGGAAGAAAGAGGAGGAAGCACTTGTATTTATTTTTGTTTTTAGTTACCCATCCTGGACACCCTCTCTCTCTGCTAGACCCTGGGACACAAACCAGGGTCCCAGACATCTAAAGAGACCACACTTGGCAGGAGGCAGTGGACCAAATCACTGACTCCACCAGCACACCAGCGCTGTTGTCTTTTAAACTTTCATGCTATTAATCAGCTAGTTGAATGCCTGTTGGATTCAAAACATTTGTATGCATGCGCATTTCTGTTTTCAAAGATCTCCAAGTGCCAAATGTAGAAGAGAGATTCCACAAAGGCAAGCTAATTAGTAAGAAATAGCCCAGAGGTAATAAACCTGAACTCAATGACATGGCCAACCCAAGAAAGTAAATGTCATTCTGCCATAAATGCCAGAGAATTTCTTTCCTTTTCTGAGGATCTGAGGATCAGAGGAACAAACGCTGAGAAGGTAAATAGAACCCAGGTAGCTGCAGAGAATGTGTAGACCAGACTCAAGTAACCACATTGGCATCAGACTTCAGTTTTTAATCAGAGGCCAATTGTACCCAACTAAGGACCCCATATTGAGACAGAACCACAAGGGGAAGCTGCCTTCATTTCATGCAAAGCCTTTTTGTAAGTTATCTGGAAATCGCTATTTCTGTAGGAAGGCTTTTTTTTACTAGCACTCAGTAGCTACTGAGTAATATAAAAATATAGAAATAACAATGAACTTGCAAAAAGGTAGAGTTATTTTTTAAAAACTTTATCCAACACTTCAAACAAAAGAATTTATACATGTGAATATACACAATGCATACATTTTTTGGCATGTGTTCTTGCTATTGAGGAATAAGATATAAAGTGAATGATTTCTTTGTCTAGTGAAAATCCACAGTTCCCTTCCAGGCTGTACTAGCATTTAATTCACTATCGAGATTTGGGTGGATTTTAGTTTTTCCTCTTTAGTAATGAGAAATATTCAAAATCAAATTTTGTTCCCTGGAAGCTAAACATTTATTTTGAGAGAAAAATGATTCAGCTTTATCCCAGTAAAGTTTGTTTCCATGTGATCACATTTAAATGAACAATCTGTTTGGTGGATTTGACTTTATTACAGAGAGAGAGAGAGAGAGAGAGAGAGAGAGAGAGAGAGAGAGAGAGAGAGAGAGAGAGAGAGAGAGAGAGAGAGAGAGAGAGAGAGAGAGAGAGAGAGAGAGAGAGAGAGAGAGAGAGAGA
>RJWH01002577.1:0-219923 GCA_004363575.1 Solenodon paradoxus | reverse complement strand
ATTCCTCCTCCCCTTGCTGAGGAAGGTGACCTGTGGCAGAGCAGGACACTTCTTCCTCATGGCTCCTGGTCTCGCTCATACCTGCTCTGCCTGAGCAGCGTCTGTAAGGATTTAGTTGAGTCTGACTGCAGAGCTAGGCTATTAACAACTTAAAGAGGGGAAAGTGTCAGGTTTCCCTCGGAGCCCACCACCCTCTGGTACATGGGGTCTACAAAAATGATGGATGCTGTTGAAAAAGTACAAACCACCCTTACCTGTGGGACCCCATGGTGACCCAGCAGCCTTCCCGACACCAGTAGGGGTGGGGGTCACAGCTCTCTCTTTCCCCCTAGCTCTGGGAAGCCGGTACACCTGGCTACCACTGGCCCTTTTTGTCTGAAATGGAAAGTTCTGGGAAGGGACAGAAAGAGGGAGGGTGGGAAAGGGAGGAGGCTGTGTCCAGGCCCCACAGGGCTTAGGATTAAGTCTCTGATGTCACACCATGGCTCTCCATGGCCACTCAGCTGTGTGGGGCTCAGGCGGTACAAGAAGGCAGTGGTAATCACTCACGCAGGCAGCCGCTGAGGGCCGGCTCAGTGCGTGCCCACACCCCGCCGTGTGTGCCAGCCCCAGCCCTACCAGACGGGGCAGAGGGCTAACTGGATGACCTGGAAAGATCCTTGGTGCTCAGAGATTTGAGCATTCTCTGACAACAAGCCCATTCTGAGGTGCAGGGGGCTCCCCTGGACACACCTACCCTGGCTGGGCAGCCCCGTCCAGCTGTGTGCCCTGGCTCTCACCTCGTTGACGTCGATCTTGTTCCTCAGCATGTAGTCTCTGTCATTGACCTGCCCGCCCTCCACAAACTCCATCAGAAGGACCCGCTTGGTGGACAGATCCCAGTAGATCCGGGGAACCTGGAATAGGAAAGGGCAGGTCAGAAGGGTTGGGAGCCAAGGGAGAAACACAGGAGGGTAGACACAGCAGATGCTCCTTCCAGGAACACAGAAGAGGTCCCGATGGGGCCTCAGCAGTGACAGGTGGGGATGGGGAGGGAGGCCCTGCCTCTGCCAGCTAAGCTCCCACCCCATCCTTTAGAGCTAGGCTGACCCAGCCATACCTTTTTAAATGGCACATTGCCATTTTTTAAATACTTCCTGGCTGTCCCATTGTTTTAATATAAATGTCAATTTTGTCCAGTTTTTAATAAACCAGGTCTGTCTTTAATGTGGGACAAAAGGGGCAGCTGAGCTGTCCAGGACCGAGTTTGTTGAGGGGTGCAAAGCAGATGGTTCTTTTGCCCAGCATTAAAAATGGCCCTTGCCAGTGCTGACTGCAGTGGCCATGGACCATACTACTATTCCCGCCCCTGTGAGGAAACAGGGGCCATGGGAAAAGGATTCCCCACTTGCTGCACCCCTGTTTCTTCAAAGTGGGCAGAACATCGCAGCATGGTCAAGCCACAGGTTAAGTATTATGGGGGTTATCTCTGGCTCTGTGGAGGTTATCAGGCACTGTGGGGTTACTAGACATTTCTGTCACTGGGATGATTAAAGTGGCATGTGTTTTAGGTAGGACATTTAGAGATGGGGTTATAGGGCCACCAAATTTGGTTTCTACCTAAGGTACCCAAATTCCTTCCACCAGCCCTGGCCATTTGTATAAAGTCCTGTAAAACCACACATCGCTATATGATCACCAATTGGCATAGCATAGTACTTACTTGCTGTAGGCCTGGCTGTTCAAACTGCTCTGCCACCTTCCCTCCCCTTAGTCACCAGCGCATAACACCATCCCACTGTGGCCATCCCAATGTCCTGTTTTTGTCTCAGTGAAACATGGTCAGCCTATTTAGAGGCCCCTCCTGATTGGGCATGAGAACACGGCTTCCTGTCTTGTCCTCAGGGCCTTCATGAGCCTCAAAGCCAAAACCAAAATTGGGACTTAGGGGAAATGTGAGGAACCCCTTGTACCTAAGCCAGAGTTGGAGTTTAAAGTTACTTCCCTCTCTCACCAGGCCCTTTTCAGGCTCCTCACATGAATCTCAACCCTCTCTCTCAGTTTCTACATCTATGTAATGGGTACATTTTATGCATGAATATATGTGTGTAGTGTGTGTGTATGTGTATGAGTGCGTGTATGTGTGTGTATGTGTGTAGAGGAATGAATTTTTACTAGATGGTAAATTTTTCAGTCGAGGAGTCATGAGTTTTCTCACTTCTGTTTCCTACAAGACCTGTGGCAGACAGCACTAAATCTTAACGCATACCTACTCCTAATTTTCCCCAGAGATAGGAAAACTAAATATTTCCCCTGTCTGCCTTGTAATAGGCATGGCTAAGTGCCACAGTTCTGACTTCTGATGAAGCAAAAATGGATGCCTCATAGGAATCTAGGAAGCTTTTTATTATCTTGATAAAAAGGAAAGTTTGTAGATGGTACAATCCTCTCACTCTTCTTGTCCTGCCTTGAAAGTGACTATGACACATGGAGCTAAAGCAGCCATTTTGCTACCATGAGGAAAAGAAATCACAGAACTGCTAGTCCTGATATATCCAAACCACTGACAATGTCAGCTGATAACTCCTGCAAGCTCCTTGCTCTGTGAAGAAAATAAATCCTTAAGATACTCTAAATGGGCCTTCCGTTACCTGTAAAACAGATGCATCCTAACAGACACATTCCTGAAACTCCTAAGAATCTGAGAATACCCAGTAACCAAAAGAGAACAGATTTTCCCAAGAGCTGCTAAGAGACTGGTGTATCAAGGGCTGTGGAGTTGCCACGTGAGTTAGTGAAACCCATCAGTACCACTAAGCTAGGAGAGAGGAATTACCAGGCATCCAGCATACCATGTTTCCCTGTTACTTAATAGATATATTTCTACTTACAAATGAAGAAATAAAGGCAGCTAATGCAAGTGTTTTGGAGAATAAGGACTTCCCTCATCTAGACTCTTTAAAACAGTGACCCTCAAGTCAAGCAACCTGTTCCTAGTTCCGCTAACAATTGCTGGTCTTAGTCAAGTCAGTTAAAAACCTGACGCCTGCCTTCCTCATTAGAAAGGAAATTGCTGCTTGCTACTGGAATAAAGAGAGACACACAGATCAATGGAACAGAACTGAGAGCCCGGAAGTGAATCACACATATATGACAACTAATTTACAACAAAAGCAGTCAAGAGCATACAATGGGGCAGGGACAGTCTCTTGAATAAATGGTATCGTGAAAAATGACAGTCACCTGAAAAAGGCTGAAAATAGACCACTCTGTAACACCATACACAAAAATGAATCCAAAATGGATTAAAGATGTGAATGTAACACCTGAAACCATAAACTACATAGAAGAAAACATAGGCAAAACACTCCTTCCATTGGCCAACAAGACACCCTTGGAAACTCAACTCCAATACCAACGACAATAAACAAATAGGATTACATCAAACTTAAAAAAAGCCCTTTCACAGCGAAAGAAACTCATTAAAACAAAGACATCCTACTGAATGGAAGAAAATATTTGCTCAACATACACTCAACAAGTTGTTAATATTCAAAATATATAAAGAACCCGTAAAACAACAACAGAAAAACAACCCAAGTAAAAAATTGGCAGATGATCTTAATAGACACTTGTTCAAAGAAGACATACAGATGGCCAACAGGCTGATGAAAAGATGTCCCATCACTCTTGTTACTAGGGAAATGTAAATCAAAACAACAACGATATATCACCTGTGAGAACAGCTATTATCCAAAAGTCTGGAAACAACAAGAGTTGGAGAGGATGTGGAGAAAAGGCAAATCTTACACACTGTTGGTAGGAATGCAGAATGGTACGACCATTTGGAAAGCAGTATGGAGAATCCTCAAAAAGTTGAAACTGGAAAATCCATATGATCCCATTGTCCCACTCTGGGCATTTACCCTAAAACACCACAACATTAGCTGAAAGAAACAGATGCAGTCTCATTTATTGCAGCATTATTTACAATAGTCAAGAACTGGAACAATCTCAAAGTCCACTGACAGACGAGTGAATAAAGAAGAGGCGGTGCATATACACAATGGAAAACTACTCAGCTATCAAAATAAATGGAATCCTGCCACTTGCATCAACATGGATGGGACTAGAGAGAATTATGCTCTGTGAAATAAGCCAGAAGGAGAAAGACAGACATGGTATGATTTCAGTCACTTCCAGCACACAAATGAACTAAATCTAAATAAAAAAAAAATTTTTAGTCAATAAAATCAAATCAGAGATTATAAGAATGAAAGAGATAAGCAAACTAGGTAAAAGGGATCAATTATATGGTGATGGAAGATTGGACTAGTGGTGGTGAACTTAATGTATAATATACAGATATTGATTTACACCTATATAATGTTATGATGCAATGTTCCTTCAAAAAATTAATTTTAAAAAGAAAAGAAAGGTGATTGGTCCTGCCCCATCTCAGTCAGGAGCTCTCAGGATAAACACTCTGGGCTCCGAGGAATAAAACTTGCAGCCAAAATCAAGGTGTTATCTTCACTTGTGTGCCTATAGGCAAGTGTGCCTATAGTTTTTGCCATTTGAAAATCTGAACCAATAGAGAAATCTGTAAATCTTTGTTACTTTGAACTTAACATTCATTCTTGCGTGGCATTTTTCAAAAAACATCTTTAAAAATATGAGTGCAATTTGATATTTCTGACAAAGGCTTAATATCTAAAATATACAAAGAACTCATAAAACTCAACAACAGAAGAACAGTCAATCCAGTCAAAACATGGGAGGAGGAATTGGAGAGACACTTTTCGGAAGAGGACATACAGATGGTCACAGGCACATGAAATTATGTTCCTACTCACTGGCTATCAGGGAAATACAAATTAAAACAACAATGAGATATCACCTTACACATGAAAGACTATTATCCAAATGTCTGGAAACAACAAATGCTGGTGAGGATGTGGAGAAAAGGGAACAGTTTTGCACTGTTGGTAGGAGTGCAAATTAGTTCAAACCCTGTAGAAAACAGTTTGGAGATTCCTCAAAAAGCTGAAGATAGAAATCCCATATGATCCCATCATTCCACTTCTGGGCATCCACCCGAAAGATACAAAAGCACCATCCACAGAGATGCATGCACCCCATGTTTACTGTGGCCCTGTTCACAATAGCTAAGAACTGGAAACTACCTAGGTGCCCAACATCAGATGATGGATAAAGAAGATGCGATACATATACACAATGGAACACTACACAGCCCTTAGAAGAGATGGAACCCTGTCGTTTGAATCAACATGGATGGAACTAGAGGGGATTATGCTAAGTGAAACAAGTCAAAAGAAGAAAAGTAGATACCACATAAGCTCACTCATAGGTAGAATGTGAATAGACAAAACAAAGGAACAGACAAAACATAACCAATCTGAAACATTTGCAACAGAACTGAGGTGACCAGTAGGAAATGGAACGGATGGGGGCAAATGGTGGTGGAGCCCACTGGACGACGGGGAAGGACACTTGGTGATTTGGGGGAGGGCAGGGTGTGTTGAAATGTATCTAAGAAATGGGGAACCTATATGTAGGAAATTATTTTAATGTGTAAAATAATCACTACAATAGAAATAAATTAAATTTAAAAATATGAATGCAAGCTTGCTATTGTCCATGGTTTTCACATGGAAGGGACTTATCTGGGAATTAAATTCCTCCCTAGTGTTCCTTTAGAAACCCCGGCCAGGCAGTGGGTACCTGGGACTCGGAGACACAGGGCAAGACCCCGTCTAAGCCAGCATGGGGACAACTTGGAAAACTGCCCTGAGAGCCACAGATGGAAAGAGAAAACTCAAAGGCTGGCTCTCTGTGCTTGCTACCAGGGTCAGGGGCAGGGGCGGGGGGGGGGTCCCCGCTCCTCCACCTTTCTCCCCAGATCTCCTTCCAAACACAAGCATCCCAGTCTGACCACAGTCTGACTACCCCTTGTTCAGCAGTTTAGGTCTGAAATGACAGAAACGTCAAAGCTGGGAGATGAGGGCTTTGCCATGGGAGTTCGGGAGGGTACATTTACCCCTTGAAAATAACAGAAATGTTACCACAGAAATGATGGCAAAAGGCAGAACCGCTCTTGCTCAGGAGAAACTTGACTTGAGAGGTGAGCATAAGGGCAAGTGTCTGACCCTAAATCACCAGCGAGCAAGAGGGTTTGCGGGGCCAAAGGGGATGTTCATCATCTCATGGCCCATGTTTCACCTCCTTTGCTTCCTCAGCTGCTCCTCTCAGAAGGAGTGGAGATGAATGGAAACATTTAAAGGCACCAAAAAGAAGCCTCCCAAACAAAACCAAACCAAAGAAAACCCTGGGAGGCGCAGGGCCAGGATGCTCCCTCACCCCACGGGTAGGGCCATGCCCAAGCATCCAGGCCTCTGGGGCCATCTGCCTCCTTGTCTCAGAGCAGAGGCTCACCACCGTGGGCGTCCGTGTTCCCACGCTGCAGTCAATCTTGATGCCGAGGAGGCAGCAAGGAGTATGGAAAATTCCAGCCTCAAACCTGGGCCTTGGGCTCATAGTCAGGCCCTCACCTGGTGCTTCTACCTGGGTCCTGTACTTGTTCAAAGTGCCTCTGAAGCAGACCTGGGTTGGTCTGAGCCAATGCCCCTCCCTCGGGGCCAGAGCCCCCACTCAGGGCTGCAGGCCTCTTTAACCTGAGCCCAGAGGAGCAGACTCAGACCCAAGTCAGGCTGTGTGACTATAGGTACATTTAACAGCCTGAGTGCCTGTGTCCCGCCTGCAAACTGGTGATGACGTTTCCAGTTAAGCCACCCTCCTTGTTTCCTACAAGCAAGTGTGGTGTCCTGGAGCTCAACACAGCAGCAGACACTCAGCACCGTTGGCACTGACTGTGTGGAGATTTCACAGGTGGTTCTGTGCTGAGAACCAGGGCTCAGAGACAATGCTACCAGCAGTTCGGCAAACCTCAGCTCTTCCCCACCGGGTAGGTGGCAGAAAAGGCAGGAGGCATCTGACGTGCAGTCTCTGGGGAAAGGTCCTTTCGGAACCTGAGAAGCTGTGTAACCTTGAATAAACATTTTCATCTCTCTGAGCTTCAACTTAAGGATAAAAGAGTAAATATATGCCAAGTTCTCGAGAACATGTCTAACACAGCCCAATATTAAAAACGTGGAATAATATTATGCATACCATCTACCCTCCTGCCCACGTGGTGACTTCGAGGGAAGTCGCCTGACCTTGTGTCCCCCAGTCAAGTTTCTCCTGAGAAGTTTTGCATTTTGCAGTCATTTCCATGCTAACATTTCTGGGTTATGTGCATCAAGGGACACAGGCAGTTTTCTTGAGCTTCCAGGACAAACTCTTCTATCTTCCAGGTTTGATATTTCTCTCATTTCAGACCTAATGGTTCTTAATCTTTGCAATCATAGGGAGCTGTGGTACCCACCCCACCAAAAGCTGCACATCTATTCTGGGTGTGTGCACACTTCTGGAGCGGCCCCGGCTCCTCACCTGCTGCTAAGAAACCCGGGTGTGGTTCTGCTCGGGAGATGGCCCATCCTCACCTCCACACATGGAGACATGTTCTCACCTCTTCCAGTCCCAAATCCTGTGCTTAGAAGACTTCTCCCTCATATCATGTCCTCACTGTGCCCCAGGTGTGTCACAAACCTCACCTCTTGTCCTGTCTTTTCCCCTGAGTGCACACATGCACATGCATGTCTAACCCACGAATGCCCTGGTCTTGACTGTTGGGCCTGGCCGTCCCCTCACCCTCTCTCCAGCCTCCCTGACATTGCATTTACATTCAGGGCTTGTCCGCGTGCTCACACAGAGATTTATAGCACAGGGCTGAGGTTATGAAACCCCACTGGAAGACGCCTCACACACTGAGAGGTAAACTCTTTGCTGAGGCTTAATTACGCACAGATGTTGGGAAGGGGCGCCAGTGTGCAAAAGTGATCTATCTCCAGTTTTAAGAGCTGAACTGGGTTCACAGCGCAAAATTCACTTCCCACTTGTTATATGTTTAGGCAAAATTAATTACTCGGGAGCCTTCATTCCACCATTGTCTTAGGAATGGCGTGCACGCTCTGAAGCAGCAGGTCAAATCATTACATTAATTATTTACCCATTTGGCATCCTCATTCCAAAAACTTGTGTTATTATTATTATTACATGTCTTGGTCTGGCAGATGCTAGTTGGCCCCAGCCAAGGGACGATTTTGCTGTTTCCATGGGAACGGAGGAGATGGTTCTGTTTGTCTGGCTCATACTTGGGGCTCTGGGGAGCACCCTGCCAGGGAAGAGCCTCCAGAGTCCAGTCAGGAAAAGCTGGTTGCAGCCATAGACCCCTGCTCTAGACTGCTGTCTTTGAAAAGGGATGACGGCTGCTGGAAGGGTCACGTCGGAGCACCTGCATCATGTTTACACAGCAGCCGAAACCTTCAGTAAATACTGTCCACCCCGTGGAACTATTAAACACTCTTGGAAGCCCCCTCTGAGCTCTGCAACCTGGGACCTCCGTAACCTCTGACCTCTTGGGGGTCCACACTGATGAGTCTCTGACAAAACATCCCCAACACATTTTCCCCCTGACGTGGGACGTCTTCCTGACCAGGAGTCAACTATCTTGGATTCATCTAGGGACCCCCAACTCCTAGCACAGCAATAGGCTGAAGAAATGCCCAATAAACGTGGAGTAAATGAATGAAAGAAGTAGGACATCCAAGTGGAAGCATAGTTTAGACTCCACAGCATCATGCCAGCTGGTTACGATTATTACTTGTCTGAGAGAGCCAAGTTTTCATAGAATTGGTGGTTTCAACTTCCAGGCAGGGTTTGTGTTATCAGATCAAGTCTGCACATGTGGATTTACGTACACACAGGGTCTGTGCATCTCTGTCTGTGACGGCAGCCAAAGAGACTTCAGTCAAGTATGCTGGGGGCCTCAGACAGGCCTGACTCCCAACTCACTCAAAGAGCTAAACTCACCAGTAACAACACCTTCCACAAAAATCAATGTGTCAAGACTCTATACGGGTCACCACAGCTGGGACTTTTCCTCCCATGATCCAGGTTTTAGGGTTTTCAAGCGGCCAGTGTAGACACACCCCGTGTCACTTCATCACTGCTCATCAACCCAGAGAGCAGAAGTAAACACAACACTTCCGTTTCATGATGTGTTGGGAAGTCACATGAATACTTCAGTCTAGAGCAAGAGACCTTCCCATTTAATGCACTGAGATACCTTCTCCAAGAAAAGCACTACTTGACTGTTCATGCTGGCATAGTACCAGGAGCTCCTAAGGGCTCTGTGACTCCCCCTCCCACATCCCCAGGCCTTCTGAGTAAAGAAAGAAGGGCTGATCTCTTCCAACAGTTTGCAAATCAAGCTCTCTGCACCAGAGGGGCCTAACCCTTGCACTATGAAGAAGCAGCCTTAGGTGTACGGATTCAAATGCCACTAAGACACAATGTGTTGGAAGAACAGTGGTACTGGCGTACATCTGTCTCATTCCAGCCCCATGGGACCCATTGGGACAGCCTTCGAAGGCCATCTCCATTGCCAACCCCTGAGCAGGGCTTCCACGATCCACCATGGTGGGCCCTTCTGAGTCCTCACAACGCTTGCTGGGAGGACCTCTCACAAATCTGAGACTCTGTACGGTTGGATATTGTTTCTGACAGTATCTGCTATCACACAGGCTCTAACACTTGAAGACACAAATCTGTGTCAGCGTGACTGAGATACTAAAGAGCAATTTGATGAGACCACAAAACTTGCGTTTACATATGGGTTCCATCACCCACAAGAAATGCCATGATGTGAACACAGAAAAAAGCACACCGCTGAACCACACCACGGAGGACAAAACGCACATACCTCACACATCATCAGCTGTCTGTCGCACCTACCCACATCTGGTGTCACAGCCTTCCATCCAATATCTAATAGCCCTCGTTCCCCACTTCACAGTAACTCACAAGAAGCAACCTTCTAACGCCCCTTTCACAAGCAGACATCAAGATGAAGTGCCACATGCAGTGACGTCTGTCTTAGTCCTTTAATAGGGATAACACTGTGCTTTTTTTTCCCACTAGGTTCCTGTCCTCTGTGAAGTAAACTTCACCCCGTACTCCTCATGAGCCCTGTGACTCCTGTGGTGCAATTCTGAATGCCAGCGAGGACTCAGGAACGCACGTCATGCTGCAGCAGAGCTGCCAATACCTTAGGTGAGCTAATATAACAGACAGAAAGTGACAGGAACCGGGTCAGCGTACAGGCGTGTTAGCATCACCACCCTCCTCATCAGTGTCTGAATCCCAGCTGAGACCACAGCTTACACTGTCTTGCAATGGTAGATTATTCAATAAACATCTGGTTGACAAGCAGGTCAACAATCACATTCGGTATTTCTTTGCCTCCAGTGGCTTTAATGTACGTCACCAGGGACGAGCCATTCACTCTCAGAAACACAATTCAGGAAGATGTCCCCACTCCTGGCCTACAAGTGGGGAGGCGCAGGCCAGAACCAGCCTCCCCAGCACTCCCCCCATGGCACCATCCCACATGGCCCTGCCCTTCCTACCTTTAAGAAGTCAAAGTGCTTGAGCATTTGGGCTACTTTCTCAGCGTTCCTCCCTTCATTGAGGAAATCCAGCTCCAAAGGCAGGTTCTTCTTGGCTTCATCCACTAGCCACATGAACTCAAACTCTGGAAACAGCTGCTTCACAGCCAGCACAAGCACCTGCGATCCAGTAAGCACCCTGTTAGTTAGTCCAAAGCTCCTACCAAAAGAAGTGCCTTCCCTGCCCTCCTGCCTGGGTCTGGGCTTTAGCGATTCCCGGAGGTGCTGAGGTAAGGACGAGCAGGAAGACTGCTCGATAAAAAGCCCAATAGTCGCCTGCCGTGACAATCACCACCATCGGGGAGCCCAGTGCTGGACTGAGCTTGACAGGAGGTCCTTGAATAATAACTTCTCATGATAACACTGAGAAAGAATGCATTCCCAACCAGGGTCCCGGTGTGCGTGTTGGCACCTTCTCCCCATGTCTGCATGGGTTTCCTCCCAGATCTGGTTTATTTCCACATCCCAAAGATGTGCACATTAGATTTGTGTGTGTGTGTGTGTGTGTGTGCGTGCCTGCATGTGAGTGTGTGTATGTGTGTGTCCTGCAATGGAAGGACGTCCTGAATAAACCAAAAGGGTTCACACCCTGCTCCCTAAGCTGCTGAGATAGGCTCTGGCCATGGACAACCCTGAACTGGAATAACTGGGTAGAAAAATGAATGAATGAATACAAAGTCATATTTCATGTCAGAAATGCTTTAGGTTTTTATATTTAGAGTATGGTAGTGTTTCTGTGCCCAGATATATGCCATAGCAACTTAAATCTTGCTTATATTAATTAGTCTGTGGTAAAACTGGTTTCATTCATGTCATTCAGCTTAAAGCCAAAGCTTTCAAGAGCCTACTGATGACGGCAGGTGACGACTGACGGTACTGATGATGGTAGGTGAGGACTGACGGTACTGCCATCTCTACTGCGCTTGGCCTTGTCAGCAACTCTGAGAAGTATGTGGACACACCCTCTTATCATCCCCATCTTACAGATGAGCAAGTTGAGGCTCTGGGAGTTTAAATGATTGTGCCAAAGTTGCCCAGTTAGGAAGCACAGAGCTGGAATTCCACTGGGGTCCACCCGGTCCCCAAACCTTCAGTCTTCAACAGGCCACTGAAGCACTACCCTTGCTGCTGCCAGATTTGTTCTTCATGGTCCCGTTTGCAAAGAGCTGGGAGAACACCGCAATTAAAACCCCATCTCGTTTGTTTCTTACACTGAGTGGTTGATATCCAAGCATTTATAATGTAATTTGCTATCATTTTGTACATCTAAAATATTTCAGGATGAAAAATTAAATGGGAATAAGAAAGGTCGGACAAACAATAGCAGCAAGAGACGAAAAGCTTGGATGTTGGTAGCTGAGTCCCCCTGTGGATTCCTGAGCGAGGACAGGATGAGAAAGGAGAGGCTGGAGGACTTGTCTGACCTTCCAGGTGTCAGTATAAGGATATGGGATTAAATGTCACTAGCAAAGAACAATAGCCCAGTGACATCTGCAGATACACCCTGGTCCCCTCACTCCATTCTGAGGCCACCCCACTCAACAGTTCTGGATTTGAGAGTCTCAAGTTCATGGACAATGGCTCAGCGGTGGGTGAGCAAGGGTGACACGTGGGACCTGGGAAGTGCTCCAGGAGGGAACACTGTCCTGCAACTGTCCTGCTCCTGTATGGGTCGGTGTTCAAAGTCGGGCCTGGGGAGAAGCCCTGACAGACCCTCCCATTGATCCTTCATAAAGACTCCAGTTCAACTTCCCTGAGAATGCCCACCTCCACCCTGGCCATAACAGAAGGACAGTGAGCAAGAAATCAAGAAGCATGGGCCTGCTGGCACCCAAAGACTTTCCACACCTGCTGTGGACTGAGTGTTCACATTCCCCGAAGCCGATGCGCTGACATCCTCACTCCCAGGGAGGTAGTATAAGAGCATGAGAACTATGGAAGGTAATCAGGTAAATGAGGTCCAGAAGGTGGGGCTCCTAACCTGTGTCTTTATACTCTCCCTCCCTCCTTCCCTCCCTCTTTTTTTCTCACAGGAGAACACAGAGAAGCCAGGAAGACTGCCCCCACCAGGAATCAAATGGACCAGCACCTTGACCTTGAACTGTAAGAAACAAACATCTGTTGTCTAAGCCCCCAGGCTCTGGTGTTTCTAAGTACAGCCCAAACCCACTAAGACACCTTCCAATCGAGCCAGGAGGGCTTACTAAGGCCCAACTAGATGCCTAGTCCTGGGTTTCTTTTGGCCCCATGTTAGGCATGTTCAATACAAATGAAATAAATCTAAAACAGGGCCATTACCTACAAGGCATTTACAGCTTTGTTTTGAAAACCCAGGTCCTAGGTGATGCAGCAGACACCATTCAAAAAGAATCATCACACAGGGTTATTATACTCCGTTTCTATCAAGACCCATTTTAATTACATTCGGCTGCAGTCTAATTTCTTTTAAGTCTTGTCTAGCCTTTCGTGGACCAGACCTGTGACCTTATGATAATCGATTTAGTTTATGTTTTGTTTCTGTCTGTGTCACCAAAACAAGAAGTAAAAGGGAGCAACGGCAAGGCCTGACCTTGCGTGTCAGACACAGGGGCCTGGATGCCGCAGCCTTCAGTCATGCCATCACGTCACCATGCCCTCAGATGGCCCCGCTGCCACTCGAGAGGAAGCAGAAACAGGAGCACCTGCTGGGCCCAGTTGAGAGCACACTCGTCATCAGAAGGACCTGGGCATCACTCTCTGGGCTCCAGATCGGGGTAAGAAGTTTCTTTGGAGTTTGGATCCAGTCTAAATTCCAGAGGTTCTCACCCAGAAGGGCCAAAGGAAGGAGCCACTATGAGGTTTACTCATTTGTTCAATCAATATGTACTGAGTACCTTCCAGGTAATTACCTGGGGCCAGAGGTGGAGACACCGGGAACTAAGTGGGGTCCTATCCCAAGAGATAAGGCTGCTGGCCAAACAATAAATCCTCCTCATTCATTACATAGTCACTGTTATTTGTGACATTTTTTATCATCATTACTATCCAAACAGCTTTGAAAAGCACTTTAAAGATTTTTGTTACTAATCAATCAGTCATTACTAGTACTCTTGGTTATTAGTAATACCTAGTGTCATTAATCACAAAAGCAGTCAAAAGATTGTATTGACTGATATTAGTTGCTAATAACAAACCAGTAAACTAATTTAGAAGCCCCAAACTTGACAGCGCTCGCAAAGCCAGTTTCTAAAGCGTTCTGTGGGTGGTGGGTGAAACACGCCTTTGAGCACTTTTGAATGAGAGGGTCTGTTTGAAAGAAGGTCAGTGGTTGACAGCTTTACAGAGGCCACCAACTGGAAAACTCTGATGCCAGCAATGAAGCCCAGAAAATGTACATAACTCAAAGAATTCTGCACAAACATCAGAGGGATTACCTGGAACCTCAAGGGGCCAAGGAGAGGGGTCAGGTTAAGAGATATCTGGTCCAAGTCTAAAATGGTTTAAACTACTGCCATTTTAGCCTTTTCTTGACTGGAGAAAAAAAATAAAACTCTATCTCACCTCCTGTTTTAATTCAGTTCCCTTCTTAAGAGTCCACCCTAAGTAGATTTACTATAAAGTTTTCTTTTTTGACAACAGATGCAATCAACTAAAATAAAACAGGTGCTGTTATCAATTTGATTTTTTAATTTTTCTCCCCAAATGCATCTTCTCTAGAACATTCTCCCAATAACCCATGTTTTCACCAACGCCTAGCATGTACTCAGTCCACAGCAGCTGGTTGTTTAATCAGTATTCACATAAATGAATGAGTGAATGAAGAAATGACTGAACAAACACACATTTCAAAGGGCTTGCCCCCCCCTCCAGAGATAATTATATATTCATAAGTATGTTATCTAAATGGATTACATTTTCCTGTTTCCGAGATTTTGGTGCAAAAAAAGGAATTACTCTGAATTTGGGGGAACCACACATCTGCCACGTCCTCAGAATTTTCTGCCTGACTTGGAACTAGAAGACTCAATCAAAGCATGTTCAACAATTAATACTTCCTCTAAGGGGAAAAAAAGGAAATTATTTTCCTATAGAACCATGAGCTCATGGGAGCTAATTGTGAGTCACACAGAAATATAGTGGAAAAAAGAAGGGTCATACAAAGGATTCAAAATAAGTGATTGCTATTTATAATAGTTAAAAAGACGAAAAAGAAATGATCATGATTTAGTCATCTACGACATGCCAGAGATATGGGCCACCTTACAAACTTGTGGTCATTTCATCTTCCTCTTGCCCATTTCACAGGGCAGGAATCTGACTCCAAAAAGTAAAGTTTTTCCAAGGTCCTAGAGCTTGTCATTTCAAATGCAGGACTTGGATCTGACTTGGTCTTTTTTTTTTCTATTATTATTCTTTCTTTATACAGCACTGTCTCATGCAATACATCACAGAACAATACAATAGGAAGTCTGAGATAAGGCACAAAAAGAGCTTTGTAAACTGTAAAATGCAACTGAAATTCGGGTTACGGTTATCAAGTTACATATTATAAAAGAAATAATGTACTCTGAGAAAACAGCACACTAAATAGAGTACCTGCACAGATTCGCACTGGTAAAAATGGAGCTTTGACAAGGATCGAAAATCAATTCAGAGTGATGTAAATAGCCTGCCATTCGGGTGGTTTATCTTTGTTCTGATAAGTTATTAAAGTGCGCACTTTTTAGAGAACAGAATTACAGGGTGAAGTTTCCAAGGGATAGTCTGCATCTCTGAGCTTCTTTAAATATGTTTTAAAAAATAAAATCAGCTCTTGGAATCTGTACCAACACAAACATTACCCGGCCACCCACTGTTCAATCAACACGTTCAGAAAATCAACAAGATGACAGACACATGTATTGAAAACGTTGCTCAAAAAAAGTCAAAAACATGATTGTCACCGTCTTCATTTTCAGAGACCCTTAGGGTGGGCCCAATGACATCAAACAGGGCATGGGGTTCTGGTGCTCAGATTCGAGTCCACGTCAGTGCTGTAATACACCTGGAGAACAGGTGGCACTTGGTCACAAGCTAGGTTCTTCAGGGGACTATAAAGCAGGTGTTCCATCATCAATGTCAGAAGCACGAGGAGAACAGGGAGTGATCCAGGCTGGTGCTATTGAGACCTGGGGATTATGGTCTTAACACCAGCTCACAGGTCAACTGGGTGCCACCCCGTTCACCGCCATCACTGAGGATGACAGTGAGATTGGCCTGTAAGCTCTGGCAGGCAGAAGCCCACAGCCAGGCCAGCCCACCAGCAGACAGACAGACTCTGCCTTATCAGTTCACCCTTCCTGCTGAATCACTGCTCCAGTCTCTGGGCCCCATTAGTCTGGCTCTGGACAGCCGCTCAAATCAATAAGAGTCACTGGCTGTGCATAGAAAAGTAGAGCTGCCCCAAGTATTCAAGGAACAACATCAGGCAATAATGACAAAGCTGAAAAACACCCTTGACTGTGTCTTTCTCTTTTATGCAAAGTCACCAACACCCGTATGCTTAACAAACACCGTTTGCTTAGAGTCAGCCTCCGTTTCTCTGCCACCATGCAACAGTCTGTCCTGGAAACTCTTCCCGCAAGAGGGGAGCCAGGCTCACTGGAGACGCGACACTATGCAGCAGATGTTACTGGGTACCAACCCGAAAGCCATTCCCCACCTGTCTGGCTAACAGAAGCTGGACTCCATGCATCCTCATGTCCTCCAAAAACAATGGGCCTGAGCCCGAGACAGTGAATCGTGATGGGTCTGACACCTCAAGGTGATCGCGGGTATCAGGCCAAGACTGACTGAGCATGTGGCCTACTGCCAGCCTATGAGAAATGAAGGGAGTTCAACTGAGACTCCTTGTGGATAAAGAAAGTGAGAGAAGAAACAAGGCCTCTGGTGTTTGGATGCCATCTACTCAGAACAGCAGAAAGTGTTGCAGCTGTTTGGGACCATGAAGGGTATGCCCTTAAAGGACAAGTCAGAGGGCAGAGTGAAAGACTGAAGCCACCTAATGAAATGAAACGTTTAAAAACCACCATGAAATGCTGTAGTCGTCAACCTCAGAACAGTCAAGGCTACTTTCCAGTGACTTGAAAAGGGAGCTAGTGCAGGTCCCTGTCACTTGCTCTACTTTTCGTTGGGCTTTCTGATGCCTGTGGTCAAAAGCATCCTAACTGGCACACCCTGGTGGAGCAGCGGTTGGCACAATCGCCTCTGAAGAAGCAAGTCACACAGCCTTGGGTTCAAATCCTGGGTCCAGGGGAGAAACAACCAGTGTGAACAACTCAACAAAATAAAGATGCTTCTTTCTCCTCTCTCTTCCTGCCTGTATGCCTGCTTGCCTTCATTACTGCCTCTACTTTTCCTTAAAAAAAAAAAGGCATTCTCAGAGAACCAGTAGTCCCACCAGTTCAATCTCAAAAGTCTCACAACTACAGACCTCTACCCTTATTGCAGATGTGTTTGCCTTTACAAACTCCCCTCTTACCCATCTTAAATATCTAGAGGTTAAGCCTATTAGTTACTCTCTCCTTAGCATGAATTACTTTAATAAGATTCTCTTCTTCTCAAGACCAGGCTGTGATTAATGACAGCAACAGAGGAATGGACAGTAGTCAGCAATGGGAGAGAAGCAGGAGGGCACACAATGCCTGAGGTTGGCATGAAAGAAGGCACCAAAGGTTAAGCATAAAAGCAACTTGGCTTCCCCTTTCTCCAAGTATCTGGTGACTGAGGTCACCCTACTGTCCCTAGATCATTCTTTTTCTACCAAGCATAACTGAATACCTTCCTAGAGTCACCATTCCTAAAACCAAGGCACCATTTGGGTCTAGAGTTGGGGATAGGGGGGAATGGATATTTCAAATATAAAACAAAAAGAGCTTTCAGGTTGGACTCTTGGTTTTACCACAGAGAAGGGTGACCAGGTACGACATTTTACCACCAGAGACCGGGCCCAGTGAGAAGACCATGCCACCCACTGACACTGTCAAGGTTGATGATTCCCAGGTGGCCTCAGGCCTGGTTCCTAGCGTGTCCTGAAGACTGCGAGCGTGGGTTTCTGATCCAGCTTGCAGACCCAGCCCCAGCACAGCCTCAGCCACCGTGCACGAATCACTCTGCCTCCATACACAGCCCCTAGGCTCCCGAGAAGAGCGTCTGATGCTTATCTCAGGGAGGAAGACGCCCGATCTTCATTACTGCTGTGACAGCAGCTGCCCTCATGACCGCCGTTACTTGGCGAGTCCGTGAGGCTCTGCGTGGAGAAAAGCTATCGGTGTCCTTCCTGTCCAAGAGTGCCCAATGACACTGCGGGCAGAGGCAGGTTCCCACCTGACACAAGGGTGGCCACTGGGTCCTGTTTACTCCCAGCTCTGCTGTCCCACAGGCACTGACAGGGGCCCCAGAAAATTTGGGTCTCCCGGTGGAGGCCCAGCGCCGCTCAGCAGCCCTGGGCAGCCTCCTTGTCCACCGAACCAGCAGCTCTCCTAACCCTCACGCATACACACACGCACGCGCGCGCACACACACACACACACACACACACACACACACACCCTGGAGTCTCCAGTACTACCTCCTACCCGCTTGTTCTCAGCAGATGGCCGTGCCTCCCACTTCAGAGAAAAAATAGAGGTTACCAGGCTGGTACAAGCGCTACCCACTCTCCTTCCTCTCCCCCAGCCCCACACGCCTCTGAATTCAGCCTGACCACCTTCCTCTAGGCTAAAGGGCTGATCAAAGTCTTGTGTCTCCACCGGTGTTCTTGGAGCCCAGTCCCTCAGGTCTTGTCCTGGACCAGATCGACCTGTTGCTTCTCTCTACTGCGTCTCGAATGTCCCCGCTCTCCTGGCCCTTCCCCACCACGACAAGCCTGCTCGCCTCCTCGTCTGTCCTCCTGGATTCTGCTCTAACCGCTGGCCCAACTCCTCCACCCTCCCTGGCTGAAGAGCGTTCTGTTACTGGCCCCCACTCCTGGGGCCCGACTCTTTCAAGCCTCTCTTGCTGCTCTTCCCAAAAACTCTAAATCCTCATCCCAAATCCCTTTCACAAGGGAATACTACTCAACTCTAAAAAATAAAAGATAAAATCTTGCCATTTTTGACAACGTGGATGAAACTAGAGGGGATTATGCTAAGTGAGATAAGTCAGAAGGAGACTGACAAACTCTGGATGATTTCGCTCATAGGTGGAACATCAACAAACAAAACAAAACAAACTTCTGGACTCTTGACAACAGAACTGAAGTTACCAGAGGGGAAAGGGGAAGGTTGGCAACAAAGGGTTCCAGCAGACTATGGTGGACGTCAACTAGAAATGTGGTGGTGGGTGTGCTGTGTTACCTTATATTTGATGAAGAACGAATCTGTATATCTAAAATCTTATTTTATAAATTGAAGTTATCCCAATAAAGAGGGGGAAAAATACCCTTCTCAGAGTTTTGCTAATTTGATCTCTTTCAGTTGACAATGACAGACTACATTAGCCCACATGGCGACAGCACTATCTCGGCTCTAATACTCTTCTAAACTGTGCCACTCGCCCCTCGAAGGTAGAGTATAAAGAGCCTATGTAACTTCTTCCTCCGACAGCATCTGGAAGAAGCCAGGTCATAAAACTATGATGTCATTTCAGCCTTACCCTCCCGGGACATTTGCTCCTAGAACCAAGGCACCATCCTGTGAGGAAGCCCAAAGAGCCAGGGGAAAATCTACAGAGAGGGAAACGAAGGCGCTGGCCCACAGCCCCAGTTACCACCAACCAAGTGAGCCCCCTGGAAGTGGATCCCCCCGTTCCAGTCAAGCCACCCAGCTGACACTACATAGAACAGAGATGACTCTCCCGCCCAAGCTTGCCCAGATTGCAGCTGCATGAGGAAAGCACTCATTTGAAGCCATTGCACGGGAAGGCGGTTGGTTACGCGGTGCCAGATGACTGACACAGTGCTCTCTTCTTGACAGGGTGTTTTCAATGGATGCAGCCGCTCAATCCTGGTTTCCCTCCAATCTCTCTAACCAAGCCTTTTTAGTTCCCTCCAGGGTCTTATTCTCCTGTGCACATGCCCCCCAAAATGATATTCCTCTGAGGTCTTTCCTGCCCTCTCCTTTTTTTAATTCGACATTGTTTTCTAAGTGGTCTCAACTACTCTCCCAGATCCAGATACATGGAGTCTCCTTGCTATAAATCCTGAACCTGTATTTCCAGCCTGACCTGCAAAGAGATCTCCATCTAAAACTCCTGACCACCATGTCTTAACCCACATGGCTCCTCCGTCACCCATTTTGCTTTGCTCTGATGTCCAGGCCAACTCTGTGACTCACATAAAAACTACATTTCCCAGGTTTCCTTGACAATTGCCAACTCGCTTCCAGCTAGGTTCGGCCAATGGGCAGCACTGGGGGGAGGTGAAAACCTGCTGCCTCAGCCTCTGTGGCCCAGCTCCCAGGTGATGGGTCCTTCCTCTAGGATCTGGCGTCCGTGGGGCCAGCTCGCTGCAGTCCCCCAGTAGCCTCAGTTCGTGAGCTCCAGAGAACCACCTCTGCCATTTGTTGCTCCACCCTGACGGTGCCAGCAGTTCCCTCCAGTTGGTAACTGACCATCAGCAATTCCATCCTCTGAGCCCCGTTTTCTATTTTTAATTCCCTCTGAAATACCGAGAGCAATTTCTTTTTTCCCCAACTGCACCTGACTGATGCGTGACTAAAGGCACCCAAGCTTAGTCACTGAAGCCAGAAACCCAAGATTTGTTTTTGTCTCCTTCTCATCCACACCAGTATTTGCCTCCATTTCACAGAAAGCTGGTCACAAAGTTCTGATGACTCCACCTTGGAAGCCAACCCTCTCCTCCAACCCCGTTTGCCTGGGTCCACATCATTATTTCTCTCTCGGACCACTGCAGCAACCCCGCAATTAGTCTCCCTGCCTACAGTCTTTCTTTCTCCCGAGACATCCTCCAGACTGCCAGCAGATTTTTATTTCTAATGCATGTCTGATCGTGACATTCCCTGATTAAAATTCTTAAATGGTTCCCCACTGACTAGAGGAAAAAATCAGATGTGCTCAGTTCCCCAGTAAATACGCGCTTACTCTGTACGCGACCCTGCACCTGAGCCTGGAACATAAGGCCCCCTGTGTTCTGTCCTGCCTGCTTCCTGGTCTCACAGACACCTGCTTCCAGCTCTTACCATGCTCACCCTGTTCCTCTAAGACTCAGGGGCCTTTCCCCATCCAGCTGGTCTCATGGGCTCCTGAATCCACTCAAGTACCACCTCCTCGGTGAGGCCCCTTGATGCCCCCTTGGGTCCAGGCACGGCACTTTGACAGAGCCCACACATCTACTTCATGGCTGTGTGTGTGCAGACCTGTGTCCTCCACTGAGTAGCGACTCCCGAGGATGGAGATAGAGCTCCTTCACTCTTGTGTCCCCAGCACTCACCTAGTAGTGCCTGGTACAGAAGAGACCCTCATTGCGTATGTTAATTTCAGTCAAAGTGAGTTGAAAGAGGAGAGTCCAGAGTGAATAAAAGGGAACAAAAGCAAGGAAAAGAGAAAGGAAGGAGCGGCAGGTCAACCAGACAGTTCCCACAGGAGATGCTGGTTACCAGACAAGCAGGGTCTCTCAGCCTCTCCTTTGCTCCTGGCCTGGAGCTGGAAAAGTCAGAGTGCAGTCTCCACCCAAGCTTTTCCCAGAGCCCTTTATAGGCATGCAAGTTTATTCATTCAAAACAAATACCAGATATGCAAACAAACAACCCACATAAATATTCCTCTGTGATCTGCCCATCATTTTTATATCCCTTGGTTGACCATGCTCCCTTTGGTTATGATTTAACCAATTCAAATGCAACTTCTTTTATGCCCAAAGAAACCACCTCTGGTTCATTTCATTCAGACGACATCCCTGGTGGCCCCCTGGACCCCAGCACTTTCTCAGTGTTTTCGGACACATCCAGACAGCCGATCTAGAAGAACTGCCCAGCAGTCAGGGATCCCATGGTCCCAGCGCAATCATCAGCACCCCTTTTGGGTGGGCTCCACCTCTCCTCACCCACTCTGCCATTCAAAGGGCCACACTCTGCCCAGCAGCCCTGAACCAGTTTCAGTGGGGCTGTCTGGTCCCAGGGACTAGAGAATGAGACAAAGAAGGGTGGGGAGGTTCTCACCTCCATCAGGAGAATGTCCTTCGAGCTCTGAGCCTGCACCTTTGGGTGCTGAACCTTCACAGCCACCGTCCGCCCATCATGCAACACCGCCTTGTGGACCTGGGCCAGGGACGCTGCCCCCAGAGGGGTGTCATCGAAGCTCACAAATAAATCATGGATCTGTCAAGAGAGGAGAGAGGACAGAACAAGTGAGAAGATGACCCCATTCAGCGAGAGATGACCCAGCGGGGCGGGAGGCGGCTGGGACAGCACTGCCAGAGCCCCACGGTTCTCAGTGGTGCGCCAGCTGGCCTTTGCTTTGCTGCTTGGAGGTTCACACCAGGCACATGGAGCAGAACAGAAGGTTCACAAGGTGCTGTGACCTCACACAGGCGCCTGCGTGCCCTGAAAGCCTTCTCTTAAGGTCAGAAAGTGCTGTCAAGAATGCCCAGGCGCATCCTGGTGGCTTCGGCACTCGGCCAGCAGCTGGGGTGTGGACCGTGCAACACCCAAGACCCAGGTTCTGGACCCTGGGCAAGGGGAACAACCCAAAAAGAAAGAAAGAAATATAAGTGGTTCCTCCTCCTCTCCCTTCTTTCCTGTCCTCAATAAAACAAGTATGTTCAGAACTGTGCCTCAGCCACTGTTGAATTACCCACCAATTATCTCCAAAGCTCTCACATACGGAAATCAAAAGTGGGTGGAGCCAAGACCCAGGGCAACCCACGTTCTGGATCAGGGGTCCCGAGGAAAGATCTGCTTACATACATCTGGGGAGATGGCCACCTCTATTCCTGCTTGAACAGCGGTCTTGCAGGATCCCCGTGCCCTCTCTGGCCCAGCACCAGCAGGGGCCCCAGCCCCAGGGCTGCAGGTCTGAGCTCTGCTTCCGGCCTCTCCTGCAAGGCCCCCGGAAGGCAGCCTCGGCAGACCCCGCCTTTCTGGGCCCCAGTTTCCTTCTCTAGGAAATGGAAAGCATGCCCTTTACTCTTCCATTTTCTCTTCCCTTCTCCCTCCTCACCCCCACCCCCACCCCGCTTTGAGAAATGCCACACCGACTTGCAGAAGGAAAAATTCTTTCAAACTTGAGTGGTCACACCTACGTGGCCCAGGTACCCTCTACAAAAGGGAAGGAGGCCCCTGACAGGCTTTTGCAAGATTGACCAAGGCTGATATTTTCACTTCTTCCGTTTGCTGAAGGTCCTCTATAGACTCACAATTCTGGAAACTGCACACACAAACACACACACACACACACACACACACACACGTGCAAAAGTACTGTATACTTAGTCATATCCCTCTCCTCACATCACTGAGGTTCTCATGAGGAGAACTACTCAGTCCATGCCCCCTTCCTCCCGAGGCTCCCCCTCCTGCAGCACCCACACCATCCTGCCCCACAGCCCCTCTCCGCTCCTTGGATTTCAGAAGTCACGTGATGTGGAGCCACGCGCCCAGCCCCCTGTGTCCTAGTCTGCATCATCACTTGCTAATCTCATCTCATAAATCACTCCCTCTGGCCCTGTCATCATTGTTGCAGCTTTCACTAAACTCCATCCCATTTATCAACATCCTGGGGAGGCCAAAGGTCTGGTGACATGAGGAGGGGCTACACTTCGCTGTCACAGGAGATGGCTGGATTGGCTTCCTGTGCTCCCTCCTCGTTGGGCTCTTGTTTATACCCCTCCCTGTATCTGTTTTCCTCTTCTTCCCCAACCACACACTGCTCCTTGTGAACTCTAGACTCTCGGAGATCCAGATTCTCCTCAGCTCATTCACCCTGAATCACTCTGAGTCTCTCTACCCAAGAACTGTTGATTCCGGACCTGGGCTTAGCTTAGGAAAACGCCAGGATCACGATCCTTATAAACCCCACTAGAACATGGGCTCCAAGTGGGCAGGAATTTGTGTCTGTTTGCTCTCTTCTGAATTTCCTGCACCCAGAACAGGGCCAGACCTAGTAAGTCCCAAACAAAGATGTGCAGCAGGACTGAATCCACTATTCTCTTCACTGGAGGAAAATGGAATCAGCTCTTACCTCCCCTCAAAATGGCTGGACCTTCCTGTTTCCACACTCCTACTAATCCAAAGGCCTCAAATGAATCTTTGTAAGTCAGATTTACCTAGGTAACTCCATCTTCTACCCCAAGGCAGATATGAGACCCTAGACTGCCCTCAGAACCCTCAGAACCCTGAATGTCTAGGGCCACACTGACTGGTTCAAAGATAGACACACAACTAATTGCTCCAATAAGATCCAATGGTTTTACTTTTGTTTGAACTGTAAGAGAAGGGGCTCTTCCTTTCTGCTGCACTTGAAGCCAAAAATTAAACTTGAACTCTGGAGTGACCAGGGGGTCCCATAAGAAGGTAGCAACAAAGAGGAAAGCAAAGCCAAGAAACAGACAGTGAACCACAATGGCTGAGTTCCTTGATCTAACCATGCCTGAATGCCCATCATAGAATTCCTTTTTTACTTAAGTCAGCTTGAGCTACATCTGTCACATACAACTGAAGAGGCTCTGACTGACACAGGGTGTTCTTAGGTCTCAGCTGGAAGGGAGGAAATAAGCATAGGTGAGGTGACCAGTGCCCCTGTCAGCTCAACGATAGTCCCATCCCCGCCTCATCTTCTTGCTGCATTAGGGATCCAGGAAGAGAAGAGAGAGCTTTGACAACATTCCAACCATTACTATATGAGATCAACTCCCAGTTTCTGAAGCAACATGGAAAACACTTTCTGGAGCACAGCTATGACCTCACCCCCCAGGGCAGCTAATCTTCCTGCTACAGAGGAACTTAGAGGTCATCCAACCCCACTCCCATCCCATGCCTCCACCTGACTCCCTGGGAACATTTTCTCGTTCTCTGCAGACACCCAGGCTTCAACCCAGTGTCACTGCAGGGACGTTGCAGAGTCATTGCAACCAAAGAGTGACATGGCATCACTGGGGCTGCCAAGAACACTCCAGGGGGAGGAGGAGGCAGAAAAGCGCCCAGGCCAGCATCCCACTCCCCACGAAAGAGGAAGCCTGGTCCACCATGTCCCCAGAGGAGAGGCAGGGAGCCTCCCACGATTCCCCAATCCCACTGGGGGCACAGAGGGTCCCAGAACCCCCCAGTCCCACTGCCACTCAGCACCCTCAACAAGGCCCAGCTGTGAGACTTGCCCAATTCCCCAGTTCAACCAGTGGAAGCAAAGAGAGGGCTACAAAGTGAGGTGTACCACTTGCTTGGCACAGGGAGCCAATGGGCAGACAGCCCACTTCCGCCACCCTCCACTCCACCAGTGCCCCTGAGGCATCCTTTCCTCTCTTTCCTTGACCTCTGTCACATACCTAAACCTCCTGTGTGCTGGTTTTTCTCTCTCTCTCTCTCTCTCTCTCTCTCTCTCTCTCTCTCTCTCTCTCTCTCTCTTTCTCTCTCTCTCACACACACACACACATACACACACACACACACACACACACACAAATTGATTACCACTGGATGTTCCTAGCTGGCTTATAAAAAAAAAAGTAATTAAAGATTGGTGCTGCAGCCTGTAATTAAATATGAATAAAGTATCTGTAAATGGAACCTTGATTCTAAGTGCTCCATGGAAGCACTTTATGCTCACAGTGAGGACAAGTAGACCCTGTCCCGAACACGACTAACATCCCCATGCAGCCAAAACCAGCCCCCATCCTCCCATCAGGCCTGGCGCTCCACGCTTTCAGCAGAAACAGCTGCAGTGGCCGTGAGAGCCTCACGGGCCCTCAGCGGCCTCCAGTAGCTCACAGAAGCCTGTCTCCCTTCTTTCTCTCCCTGTTCTTTTCTTTCCCTCGCTCTGGGTCTGGCGGCAAAATCAATTAAGTAAAACAACTGCATTTTAAAATGACTAGTTATGTGCTTTTTAATTACTGTTGGCCCATGATTCAAATATATTGATGTCCTTGTCTGGAAAAGGAAAAATAATCAGGAAAAAATAGTTCCTCTAGCTTTGTACAGTCTGGGTATTTTTAGGTGTGTGTGTGTGTGTGTGTGTGTGTGTGTGTGTGTGTGTGTGTGTGCAATGTGGGTATTTGTTCTTTCATGAGTGGAAAAGCAACAGAGAAGCAAGAAGAAATTTGCCACCTTTTGCAGACCAGGGGCTCAGGTTAAGACCAGCAGGCTGCTTCCGCAGGCTTCCAGAAATCCAGAAAGCACGTGACATCACACCCAGTCTCAGGGTCAGCTATGCAGATTCCCACCAACCAGGCTACTGGGCAGTGTTTCCAAAACATCACATGGGCAGCTAAGCATTGGCCAGAGTCTTAATTCAGTCCAAAAGGTGACAGGAAGTCAGGATCTTCTAGAGAAGCTACAGTGGCGTGTGGGGGCGTTTTCAGTTTCTTATCAACCCAAGGAAGCCCAAAGCCCACTAACTCAGGCCCCAGGGGGAGGACGGGGCATGGCGTGGGGGGTGGCGGGGAGAATTGCTCATTGTCACAGGATCAAGCATGTCCCAGATCTTCTAAGATGGTCCAGATACTCCGTTCTGCTGCCTCACACATTTAATCAGACCTGTTCTGGGCTCGGGACCTCCATCACCGTGAGACAGTGCTAACTAACTAAGAAACCCCAAGCTGGGTCACTTGAGACGACAGCAGAAGCCTGCCTTGAAGCAGGCACTAGATCTAGATGCCAAGGCCAGGCACGTGGGTGGGGATAGTGCCCAGAGCACCTGGGCAGGTTACCATGGCACCCGCAGCAAACATCTGGCTCTTGAGATCTTGAGATGGCCCGCCCACACCTGGATGGGAGCCCGCTGCCACCTAATGCAACCCAATGGGGAGAGAGACAAGCACCCATGCCAATGGAGTGGCTGGATGAACCATAAACCCCGCCCAGCGCCACCCCACCTGAGGCAGACAAGATGGCTCCAGCAAGCGAGGACCCTGACAAACCCTGACATCTGCCTTGAGCAGAAAACCCACCATCATCTCTTACCTACCTCTACTTAAAAGTCACCCCCTCCTCTCAGGACCAATCCCTGGGACCTGCCTCAGACACCCCTACATCTCATATTTGTTCTATCAGCTGGTACCCCCGTTTTGCTGCAATTCCTGTTCCTCCCAGGAAAACATGCCTGGCTGGCATCCTCCTCTTCAGAGCCATTCCTTTTAGGTGACACCTGAGAGTTGCTAAGTGACCCTGCGAGCTCATTCCCTATGGTGACTTTAAAATACATTCCTAAGCTTTTTAAATACCCCTGGCCTTGAGAGGTGCTGTCTCTTCTCTTCCCTTTGAGGGTAAGGTGAACTTAAGCACCCAGTCCTAACAAATACCACATGGAGGAAGTGACAGTGCCTGACTTCTGAGATGGCCATGAAAGTCAGTATGGCATCCTCCTCCTCTGTCAGATGGCTTGCTCACAGGGAGCGGGCCACCACATCATGAGGACACTCAAGCAGCCTGTGGAGAAGTCCACGTGATGAGGATTCCCTTGGCCTCCAGCTAGGAGTGAACTGTCTCAAAAGCAGATCTTCCTTCCCTCCAGGCCTTCAAATGACCGTAGTCACAGCTGCAAGCCCATGAGAAACGGAACCACCCAGTAAGCCACTACCAATTCCTGACCCACAGAAAGTGTAAGATAGCTAGTATTTGTTATTTTTAAGGCACTTTGCTTTGGGTAATTGGTTACACAGCATTCTCTAGCTAATATATCCTAAGCATAGCAGGCCAGAAATCACTCATCAACCACAGATTCATTTCTGCAGGGCCCACAGGATGCTCAGAACCTCTCTCAAGCAGTGCTCCAGGCCGCCGCTACTCACTGATCAGCGTTAAGATATGAAACGAAACCAATTTTCCATTACTTAGCCTAAGCCAATCATTTAACAAATATGTACTGCAAGCAGCCCATCATACATGAGAAATGTCAGGTACATGAGCCAACAGAACAGTCTCTGGCCATGAGGAGACCTCGGGGCACCAGAATGTCCTTGTGGCTAGTACACTCTGGTGGCTCAGGCGTTAAGTCTGTGGCGAGGGGCATAATCCACATACAGCCAAAGACCGGGGTTCCCAACGCAGGCCCAAGGGGAAACCACCAAAATAAGCAAATTTTAAAAAAGAATTCAGCGTGTCCTAGTGGAACAGCCATGTGCTCAATCACCTTCGGCTGAGGGTGCCATCCACATATACCCCAGGCGCCTGAGTTCGCATCCTAGGGCCAGCGAGAACAGTCAAGATGAAGAGTAAATAATAAAATAAAGTGTTTCTTCCTCTTTTATTCTGTCTGCCTGCCTGCCTCTGCTCACCTTCATTCCTACCTGTACCTTTCCCTTAAAAAGAAATTCCTCCTGTCTCTTCCTTCCTATCTCTGCCTGCCTACTTTCCTTCATTCCTGCCTGCTTCCTTCCTCTTAATAAATAAAAAAATAAATAAATAAATAAATAAGTGGGGGAAAAAAACAACAGACTTTCGGAAAAATACACTTGCATTTTAGCAGGGCCTGCTGGAGACAGGGTCCCTACCCGAGCTGCTGCACCCAACCCTGAAGCACCCCAGGATAAGAAGTGGGGACCTCCCATATCGTCTTGAAGACACTGGGAGTCCGGCGGGAGGAGGGGGGGTCAAAACGCCCATGACTCTGTCTCCGCTCAACAGCTGTCCAGCCTCAACGTGGGAGCACCTCACCCCCAGCTTCCCACTCAGAGAAATTCATTATAATAAAAAGTAATCATGACAATAACAGCTCGAGGACACAGAGATCCTGTCTTCCATGGAATCTCAGCTTTTTCTGGGCTTCTGGAAGATCAAACTGTCGGCTCTACAGAGCCATTAGCTATTATTGCTGCCGCCAAGATGAGAAGAAAGAACGAAGGGTCAGCGGCAGAACCTGAGGCCCTTCTTGACAAGGGCCCACCCCAGAAAGCACAAACTGTGTTCTAGTCTCGTTCCCCGCAAGGAGGCCGGCCCCATGCTGGACTCATATCAGTTTGCTGCAGAGCCTCCGGCGACCAGAGAATTGTTCGCTGGCTCTGCTAAGGGCACCACCGGTCAAACAAAGCTGCTTTCCTCCCACAGGAGGGAAAAAGCAGCCAAAAAACACAAGTAGCAAGAAGCCAAGAGCAGAACACCGCAGGACAGTCACAAGCACGCCTCCTGAAGTTCACCTTAATCGAGCCAGGACAGTCACATCTGGGAGACATTCAGGCAGATTGATTCTGATGGAATTTGGGTTTCATCTGGCTCCTTGGTGCACCAGTGAGGGCAGTCACAAAACCCTACTGTTTTGTGAAATGAGAAACACACATAAAGTATGTAGAAGAGAACCCATAGAAGACCCCATAAATGTAGAGAAGCAGCACCCTCTCCATGCCCCCACGAGGAGGACAGAGTGGTACAATGAAAGAGAGCACAAAGAGTTAGCAATTCTAGGCTCCTTGTTCTGTTGTCAGTGTGTAAAAGCCACCATTTGTGCTTATGCAGGGACTGCATTGGCCTCCTGATCAGGTCACTTGTCTCTGGTTAAGTCAATTCACCAGCTTCCCAGGCCAAAATCCTTAACACCACCACAGAATCAAACTCTGCTCACCTCTCCTGCCTCATATCCTCCCTCTGTGCCGGCCAGAGGCCTCCTTCACACACCAGCATACTCTCTCTCTGCCGGCCACAGGGTCTTTGCGCATGCTATCCCTTCTGCCCATCAGGCTCCCTTTCCCCCTCCTCATCAAGATAACTCATCCTGCAAACCACAGCTCAGCCATCACTCTGCGAGAGGCCCCCGCGTGTACGCTCAGAGCTCCTGTGCTGTCCGTGAGAGCAATCACACATCGGCCTTTTTTATATTTGCTTCGTCTGTGTCTTCCCGTATCAACTGTGGACTCTCCTCTATCTTTGCTCCGCGCCATGTCCACAGGGACACATAATTGGTGCTCAGTAAGTATTTCCTAATGAATGAATGGAGTGAGGCTCCATTTCCTCTACCCTTTTCTTGCTGAAGGGACGCTGGGCCTTCCAGCTGACCAAGGAAGGCAAATGCACCTCTGAAGTGGCCAGTTCCTTCAGATCAGCTGAGGGGACCTCCAGGGCGTGGGGCACTTTGAGAGAGCTGGGAATGGAGGGACTCTATGGAAATGTTGTGATAATAATGATTAATAAAGAGCAGATAAACACCCAGTGTGGCTGGCCAGCCTGAGAAGCCATCCATTAGACCCTGTCACTCATTAGAGGTGGGGGAGGGGCAGTCCAATCAGATCGCCTCAGCTTAAGCAAACCTTCTATAAATTGTAGGCTGCGGGCGCTGACATTTGATAAATTATTCTTCATAATCCACCGTTGACTGTCATAAATCTAATCTTTCCACATTCCCCATCTTAATAACTTAAACAGCCGCACAGGATGACAAGTCCATGTCTCTGTCTGAGACAGAGATCTCTGGGGTAGAAGGGACCAGAGATGCTGGACACAGGGCAGCAGGGAGTCAGGCAGAATACCTGAGAGGGGTGGTGTCCAGGTGCTCACACTCCATCAGAGGGCCAAAAGACGGGGGTACCAGGAGCTCAGGGCCACGAATCAGGCAGGCTCAGGTGCACACCCTTCACGGCCAGCCTGCCCATGTGAGGACTCAGCGCCCTTCCGCGAACTGGAGCTGGGGCTGGTAGAAGGAATGTCAGGCTATCTTTGCTGCAGGGACTGACTGCAACCAGGGGCTAAGTCCTAATATTTGCACACCTTGCACACGCTTGCCTTCAAAGTGTTCTGTAATTCTCGACTCTCTCTCCAGGCGAGGTAGGGGAGACAGATGTAATTGCCCTCACTCTGCAGAGGGGAACATATTTGCTAACGTTACTCTTTCATTCCTGCTAAAGTTACTCTTTTATTCCTCCAACAAAGGTTTATTGAATGACCAATGCGTGCAGGGCACAATGCTAGTCTCTGGGGACTGGCTGGGGAGCGAGTCCAAATCTATACGGCCACCACCCTCTGGAGTCAGTTCTGGAACCTGCAGTCCAGTAGGGAGACAGGAATGAATTAAGTAATCCCAAATGAAGGTATTGGATGGCCAATTCGAAAAGTGCCAGCATGGGAGAGGTTGCTGGCCCCACCGGAGCCTGGGCTCAGAGGACTAGACTGGGGCACGGAGAGCTTCTTAGAGGAGGTGACAAGGAGCTGGGATCTGAAGGAGCCAGTTAAACAGCTGAAGAAAGGAAGGAGGAGCCATCCAGGTACAAGAAACAGCTTGTGTGAACCAGCTATCGGGGAATAAGTTGCAGTGACAGGGGCGAGAGATGCCCAGCCACTCCCACCTGCAATCTAGGCCAACGTGGGGCTCCTAGTCTCACCTACAGCTCATGCCCACAGCAGGGAAACTGGCCACAGAAGCATGCATTCCTCTCAGGCAGGGCCTAGACAGTCTGAAACCCATCGGACTCAACATCACAAAGCCCCTAAGGCCTACTTTCAACAACTTTCAACTGTTCCTTCACCAAAGGCAGAGAGACAATAAAGCAGACGTATCTACTGCTTAAGGTGGCACCCTTTACAGGACAGATTTCCTCAGCCTCGTGGAGGTGACAAGACGCCACTCAGCAAATGAGTGACCTAAACTATGTCCCATGCCTCAGTGCCCCAAACGAAAGCCCAGGTCCCAAAGTCCTGCCACCTTGCTAGAACACCTGAGCCGGCTTCGCCCAGCAGGTGTTTTCCAGATTTGCTTTGCAAGTGACAGCAGCAGTCCCAGGCCCCGGACTTCCTTGATCTGCTTGGAGGACAAGGTTCACACTTGGGGTGACCCCACACACCCCTGGCTGATCCCAGAGAAGCAGGCGAGAGCACCAGCTTTGGGGTGTGCGGCCCTATCTGCAAGTATGCAGCCGGTAGCCTTGGGCAAACTTCTTGGCCCCTAACACTCCAGCGCAGGAGCGTTCTAGGTGTTCAAGGGTTTATGCGTCTAGAGCAGGGGAGGAAACTACAGCCCAAACTAGGCCCCTGCCTGTCGCACGAGCGAAAGATGATCTTTTTGCCTTTTTAAATGTTGGGGGAAAAAATCCAAAGAATGGTAACGTGACAACAATTTGAAATGCAGTCTCCGTGTTGGTGAAAAGTCTCACGGGATGCCGCATGCACACACCCTGGGGGTCGCTCCCACATCACACCAGCGGTGAGACACTTGCACTAGAGACAGACTGGCCTGTAAAACCTAAAGTAATCACTCGCCGGTCTCTGCCCCTGACCCCACCCAGCCTACTCCAGGGAGGGAGGAGGCCCTGGTGTACATCCCACCCGGAAGAAAAGCCATCCCCCAACTGCTGGGGGGTGATCTGTGTACACTCATGCACGCATGCACGCACACACTTGTCTGCTTCAGGGATGTGGTCACTCTGAGCAGGTGCCAAGGTCCCAACAGTTTGTGCCAGGACCGTGTTTGCTGATGGTGGCACCTTCCTCAGTCCTGCCCCACTGAATGCATCCTGAGTCCTGTTAATTCAGCTTCCGGCACAATCTCATTCAAGTCCTGATGGACACCACAACATGATCCCTGTCCCCACCCCAGCCACTACAGCCAGGACCACGCCCTTCTCTGTGACCCTCTATGGTTGCCAGCTGGGCCTTCCTGAGCACACCCCGCACAGCTCTCCTGCCTCACCCTTCACTGTCTCTCTGCCGGCCAACCTCCCTTTCCATCCCCAGACAGGCCCTGCTCTTTCCCACCTGGGACCTCTGCATTCTCCGTTCTCTCTGCCCTGGCCCCCTTCCCCGCCCCTCCTCTGGGCTCAGCTAGTCACCACTTCCTCAGCAAGACAATCCAGACCCCCTAAACTGAGAGCACTCTACTTGTCCCTCGTGGCATTTATCACAAGTGTCACTATATTTTTATGTTTCTGATCACTTGTCTAGCATCTGCCACTGCCCTTCAACTAGGCCATAAGCGTCCTGACAGCAGTTTGTTCGACCACATACCCTCCAGGGCCCACACAACAGGAGCTTAGTCACCATCTGCCTAGTCGACGAGAGAACAGACTGCTTGGTGAGGCTCCTAAGGGAGAAAGGCTGCCGTCGATCCACACATGCAGGAGCCCTTTCTGCCCGTGGGGCAGCCAAGCTTCTGGCGCCCCAGTCCCACTCAAGATTCAGACACCTCCCTGAGGGATGACACCCTCAGTCCTGCCTCCCTGTGTCAGCTCAGCCCACACCACCGGCCCAAGCCCCATTCTACTCGCTCTCTTGATGCGACACTCACGTCCTGCACATCCCACAACCTGCACATTCGCCCTCTCTACCACCCTCCCTGAGGATTCCAAGAGCACCTGGAGGCTGGAGCACGGACCTCAGATAACATCCTCTTACCAACTGGAACTCGTTCTGTCCCTAAAATACAAGGTCCTCAGAGATGTCAGGGTCACGCAGTACGTCAGCAGCTCACGTAGAGGGGTCCACGCAGTACCGTCCTCTGTCACCCCCTTCGTGAAAAGAGTAAGGGTGCTGGGTTCTAGTCCCATCTCTGCCACCAACTAGTGTGTGACCTTAGGGATGCTGCTTCACATTTCTTAATTCCTCACTTGTGAAAGGCGGCTGTGGGAGGGCTCGATCCTTGTTAATCTTGCCAAGTCCCTGGTCCTACAACTCTTACCTTCATCCTACACTCTTCTTATTGTCCCCAGCCCACACCAGCTTTTCTTTGCATGCATGCACAGACACATGTGAACTTGTGTGCACATGTGTACTTGCTACCTGTGGACATGTCTGCACCTGCACATGTGAACATACATGAGCAATTACATGCTCAAACCTGGTTTCCACCTGGGAGTCAGCTTATGGACCCTCCTAGGTGACAAACGCAAACACACATACACACACGCGCACACATGTGTGCACGCATGCACACCTGGAGCTACCTCTGAAGTGACACAAGCAGGGGCTCCCCCTAAGACAGGATGTCAGCACAGAGAGCACCGAAGGAGCCCGGTGCGGGACACGGGCTTGTTCCTGGAGCCCCATGAATAAAGAAACAGGCACAGCTGGCCTATTCATAATCAGCATAAAAAATTGATTAGCCCTTTCCAGATTAAACATCATTGTTTCAACGATGAACATAAATCAGTCAGATGTGGAGGGCCTGCCTCCCTCGGCAGCCAAGGAGCAGCAGCAGGTAGAGAGAATGTGGAGAGGTGACCCGGGGCTGTGGGAAAAGAGGCAGCTCTTCCCTGGCAGAGCCCAGCTCTAAGAAAGCACGCGCGAGAGCAGACACCGCTGCCTGTCTCCAGCTCGTGGCCTGCGAGCAGAGGCGTAGCATCTCTTCCAGAGCAAGGTGGAGTACACCTCCCTGCACGATTCTTAGGTCAGCTCCTCAGCCACCATCTGACTGGCTCTTGAGCCAGCAGAGGTCCAGGGGCCAGCCCAAGGCTGGAGGCCCGATGACCAGCGAGTGCGAGGTCAGAGGAAAAAGCGAGGCCCTCAGAGACAGACTGGGTCTCACAGGCTTGTCTGCAAGACCTTGAACCCAGCCCCTCACCTCTGTGCAGCCCACAGAATTAAAGCAGCTGTGCGTCTGAGTCAGTCCCAGTGAAACCACTGTCCCACTGTGTGATCCTGAGTAAGTGACTTAGTGTCTCTGAATCTCAGGCTACATGTGGAAAAAACAAGGAAGGGATGCCTGCATTGCGGGGTTGCTAAGAGGACTGAGACTGTGTGTTTTAAAACATTTAACGCATGCACAAGACAGAAAATGCTTAAAAAAAAAAAAAAAAAAAAAAGGAAAGGTACAGACAGGAACGAAGATAAACAGGCAGGCAGGCAGGAAGAGAGGGGAGAAAGAAGCATCTGCTTATTTTATGTAGCTGTCTTGCCTGCACCCCACTCCGGTCCCGGGTCTCTAACCCAGGTCCTCGGGTGTATGTGGACTTGACCCTGTGGCCTTACCCACTAGGCCACCAGGGTACACAGAGAGAGAAAATTTTTCATGAGCACTTGGTACCCTCCTTGATGGAGTTCTCACCTGCCTGCCCTGCTTCCCGCCAGGAAGACTGGGAGAAGCAGTCAACTGCGAGGATGGGAAACAATATGAAAAGCTCAGGGCTCCTAACAGAGGTTAGGGGCTCGAGTTCTGACTCTGCCTCATATTCCCTGTGTGACCTCGGCATGTGACTTAACCTCTCTGGCCGTGGTGTGCTCCTCTGTAAAATGGAAATAATAATACTTTCCCTCAACGGCGGCTATGGGGATTACAGGAGACGCCTACAGACTCCTACCAGCCCCTGCCCAATTCCACCATGTAACGCCAGTGTTTGCTCTGTGCCCGAGGGCTCTTTCTCCACAGCCACAGCAACCAGCCCCCAGGAGCAAACATCTCCTGTGAAACTAGGAAGCTGGTGGGTAAATGCTTGGCCCTTGGCTGGGATGACTGCAAGGTGAGAGCTTGGCACCATTTCCCAGTCCCCCCACAGGATACACCCTTGCCGGCCCAACCCGGTGGCTAGTTGTCCTGGTGGCTTTCTGGGTAAATCTGCTGGGTGTCATCCACATACATCCCAAGGCGGTGGGTGTGTGACCCAGAGCAAGGGGAACAACCAAGATGAACAACTAAATAAAATAAAAAATGCTTCTTCTTCCTCTCTGCCTGCCTGTCTCTGCTCGCCTTCATTCCTGCCTGCATCTTTCCTTTAAAAAAAAGAAAGAAAAGCAGTCACCCACAGCCTTCTCCTTCCAGGACCATGACCCCACTTCCCTCCTGGCCACACTGGAGCTGCCCACAAGCCCCTTCCCGGGACCTTGGTCCGGAGTCAGCCCTCAGAGCGCCCACGAGAATGAGCACCCAGCACGCAGTGAGCACCGGGTCAGGCTGGCAGTTACGATAACTGTGCAATGTTGCTGGAAGGCCTCCCCTTACCCGGCCATCACTGTAAAGACAACGCTCTGACTCAGTGGAGATGGGAGAAGGCGTCAGAAACTAGGTGCTCACCTCCACCCTGCTCTCCACCCAGTGCAGCCCTGAGGAGCCTGCAGGAGAGGACCCAAGCCACAGCTTCCACGTTCTACTCAAGGAGAAGTCAAGGCCCCCTCGGGCAGTCCCAGGGGCATGGGGTCAGCTGTTGGGAGGCTCCTTCAAGAGCAGTAACCATGGCCTTCTTCCTTCATACTTCATCCTCTGGCCTCCTGACTCACTGCCTGGCCTGGAACACTCACGCGAGCTCCAGAGGAGAGAAACTGGCCCTGCCCCAGCTCTGGGGGACAGCTAAGGAAGGCGCCACAGAGAGTGGCCTTTGCAGAGGTGCATGATGAAAGAGCCTCCTCACAGGACACCTTCCTGGGACCCTCCATCCTTCCTGGGCTGTGGGCTGACTCTGCCCAAAATGTCTCTTTCCATGAGGCAGGTGTGTATATATGTGTTCGCGCACACACATGCACACATGCACACACGCACGCACACACACACACACACACACACACACACACACACACACACAGCTGATTTAATATTACTGCTAAGACCTGGAGCCTAGGGCAACTCTCCACAGCCCACCCACGAGGCCCGACGCCAGTGGTCACCCTCCACTCTGCCACCTCCAGAAGCCAGCTGCGAAGCGAGAGGAGTGGGGATTGAGGAAACAGACTTTCAGGCCTGGTTCTGCTGTCAGCTATGTGACTGTGGCTGTCACTGAATCTCTTGGGGTCTCTGCTTCCTCACAGGGAAAACTGGAATGCAAAATCTACCAGCCTCGCAGAATGACTGTAAGGGTGGGATGCAACATCTGTAAACCACCCTGTCCATGTCTGCTACATGGCCAGTACCAAATAGCCAACAACCATCGCATTAGAACTCATTGACTACTACCTAGGGGCTGCCGGCCTTAGCCATCTGCACGCCATTTCTGTCTGTGCCACTTCCCAGCTCAAGTTCAACTGCGGGGTTTAAATGACACCGTCATAGAGGCCCAGCTCTTCTGACCACAGTGACTGGTCTGGAATTGACCATCTGTGTTGGCTTGCCAGGGCTGCTGTAATAAATTTCCACTAACTGGGTGGCTTAAAACAACGGGAATTTATGGTCTCAGAGCTCTGGGGGCTAGAAGTCTGAAATCAAGGTGTCAGCAGGCCTGCGCTCCCTCTGAGGCTCGAAGGAGAAGCCTTTATTGCTTCTTCCTAACCCCTGGTGGCAGCCAGCAGTCTTTGGAGTCCTTTGGCTTATAGCTGCACCACACAAATTTCTGCTTCCATCAATCATCCCAGGGTCTTCTTAGAAGGATACCAGTCCTGGAGTTAGGGCCCTCCCCAGTCCAGGATAAACTCCTCTTAAGCTATCTCACTATATCTGCAAAAATGATTTCACATTCTCAGATTCTAGATGGACATGAATGGGCAGGGGACGCCGTTCAGCCCAGTACCATGTCTGACGCAGGCTGAGTGGGCCTGAGTCCTGATCTGGGATTTGATCAAACGAAACTGCAGTTTCCTTCTAGGGGCACAGCTGGGAAGAGGCAAGGCGAGGGCTGCAGGCAGAGGGCGTCAGCAGTGAGTGAGCTGAGCTGAGCTGAGCTGAGCTGAGCTGAGCTGAGAGAAGCATCCTGGAAGAGCAACCCAAGGTCCCTCCACCAGCCCTTCCTAACCTGAGCAGACATGAGACAAGAAAACAACTTTTTGCCTCCCCATTTGTTCAGCTGGACTTCTGATCCTCATGACGCAAAAGACCTGATGCCCCCGCCTGCCATGGGTTGAACTGTGGCCTCTGGATAGTCATTTGCAGAAGACCCGAGTCCAGCACTTGCGAACGGGAGCTCATTAGGAACAGAGCCACTGAGATCTCATGGGTGAGCAGGAGGTCAAATGAATGTAGGGTGGGTCCCCAATCCAATATGACTGTGCCCTCCTGCAAAAGAGAAGTCTGGACAGAGGGGAGGACACACAGCACGGCAGCTGAATATGAAGGAGTACTGCTTCTATAAGCCGTGGGGCGTCAAAGTTTGCCAGCAACCCCGCTAAAGCTCAGCGAGAGGCCTGGAACATTCCCTCACAGCCTTCAGAGGAACTAACCTGGCTGGCACCTTCATCTTGAACTTCCAGCCTCCGGAGCTGGGAGACAACAAATTTCCTCGTGTAAGCCACCCGGTTTGCCGGATGTCGCTACAGCAGCCCAGGAAACTATCAAAGCTCCCTGCCAGGCCAGTCCCACGGGTCTGCTCCTAGGCCAGGGTGAGCTGTGTCCAGCACAGGTCACCACCCTGTGCAGCCTCGTAGGCTCTTAGATTTTAGCTTCTTGAGTCTTACTCATCCTTTGAGAACCAGCTCTTCCAGAAACTTCTTCTGAACTCCCTTGAACTTTCCATGCACCAGCCCTGCAGCTGAGAGCTTAATTGTTCTCTTATTACTCCCTCTCTGTATTGTTCTGTCTGCCTGGCTCTGGGAGGGAGGGACGTGGCTCTGACATTTTCTCTGTCCCCCACAGCGTTGGCACAGAGGTGAGAACATATCAGCTGCTCAACAAAGCTGTATTTTCAGAGCGAGCCAAGTAGCAAGCGGTGGGTCCCCATCTTCCTGACTCAGTGAGTGGGGCCACCAAGAACCTGATCTTTTCTCCAGGGGACAGCCCAAATGCACAGCCGATCTGAGGCCCCACCCTGTGTGTTAAATCTCAGAGAGGAGAAGAACTCCGAGCATGGTCTGTGGACTGAAGGTGAGCCAGTGAGCAGTGGGCATAATCACTCCAAACCCCGAACAGTAGGAGGCTTGGTGGAAAATACAAAGAACACTGTGGAATCCTATCCCCTTGTGGGATAAAGTTAGGAAAATACAGGTTCTCAGAATCCAGAGGAAACAACGAGATTCCGGGTAGGGTGAAAGCTACTGGAGGCCCTTCAGGTGTCTCTGACCTTAAGGCCAGCCTCTCATCTGAGCACTAAGCCTCCGCGCTGCACAGAAGAATTGGGTCCAGCACTGGGGCGGGAGCAGGACGCCTGGGTTTCAGTCTGCTTCCAGTTATGCTGCTCAGAGCGAGTTCTCTCTGAGCCCCAGTTTGAGCCCCTGTGAAACAAAGGGGCTGGACAAGATAACTTCTAGCCACTAACAACCGTGAATGGGTGATTCCCTAGGGAATGTCTGACCCCGAAACATGAGGGCCAAACATGAGCCCCAGGTGAGGGGCCAGAGAGAGTCCGAAGCCAGGCAGATAGCTTCATTCCATCCTCATAACAACCTGCACTGGATCAACACAGCGAGCGGCCACTGGGGTTTATGATCTGCCCAGCACCGCATCTTTGGCCCTCACCCCAGCCCTGTAAGGCTTCTAAGTCATCCCTATTTACAGGCAAGGAGATGAGGCTCAGAAAGCATTCATGATATGGTTAGGACATAGTGGCCTTTGCGATGCTCAAGGCTCTCTGACTCCAAAGATTATTTTATTAGCTTCTATGCCAAACTGCCTCAGAAATGGCCATTTTGCTCCCTCTAGAAGCCAGACCCTGCCCCTGCCCTCAGCCTGTCCACCCCTGCCCTCAGCCTGTCCATACCTTCCACCACCCTCCACAGGCTCCTCGGTGAATGTGCCAGAGAACAACGGAAATCACTAGAGACGGGGCGGGGCAGCGCCGGCCACCCATGGACCCCTGGCCCTGTCATCACGCCCTGCCATCATGTCCTGCCATCACACCATGCATCAGTCAGGGTTCCTGTGCATGGAATACCCACTGTTTAGTGCCTTCTGTGTGCAGGGTGCTGGGCAGTGCCCTGAGGGAGTCCCAAAATCTGCAGGAGGAGGCCTGCCACCCTAAGAACATAAGCTGAACACTGAGTTGACCAGATGACCAGGCTGAAACAAAAGGACAAAATCAAGTGCACTGGATTCACAAAAGGGGATCAGTCAACCCTGATCAGGGAGGTGAGGATGACTTGAAAGGGTCAGAGACATTCAGACATTCTATAATTCCACTCTACCACATTTCCTAACACCTACTGCATGCAGAACCCACAAGTGGGCCCATGGAGAAGTCAAGTGACCAACTATGCAACAACAAATAGCTGCGTGAGAGAAGCCCCCAGGGACAGAAGTACCAGGGAAATGTGAAAAAAGTCATAAATCCTGACTGGGATTGAATGAGGGGCCCAAGGGAGATCATTCTAACAGAAACCATACCTCAGTTTCCCACCTGTAAAATAAGGCACACCTGGTGGCTCAGGCGTTAAGTCTGCGGCTGAGGTATAATCCACATAAAACCCAAGGGCCCAGGTTCGAGACTCAGGGCTGGGAGGGGACAGGAGGGGACAACCAAAAGGAACAACTAAATAAATAAATAGATACATCTGCCTCTTCTCTCTTCCAGTCTGCCTGCCTGCCTGCCTGCTCGCCTTCATTCCTGCCTGATTCCTTCCTCTAAAAAACAAGATTGTATCTACCACAGGGTTCTAATGAGCAGTGGGTTCATCTGTGTAAAGCCTTTCAAACAGTGCCTGACACCTGCCAAGTAGCATGTGTTTGTGTGTTTGCGTGTGTACAAACGAGTGTGCTTATGTGCATGCGTGTTTGTATGTGTATGGTGGTATCATACCTGGCCTCTCCAGGTTGAGGAAGAGTACGAAGCATAGAGGGGAGGCACTGAGAGCAGGCGTGGTTGGGGCCCAGGCCGGGGCACTGTCAGAGGGGAGGTGAAGAGGCTGGAAAGAGCAGGATGGCTCTGAGGAGCTCTCTGGGTCTCCAACCCATGAGCATGAGAGAGATGTGGGCAAAGCTGTGTAAGAATCATTCAGAAGCCACAGAATAATTAGCCTGAAGGTGCCTCACAGACCAAGCAGGAGCCTGAAGATGGCCCCCAGGGTCATGGAGGACAGGACCTGGGGGAGAGGTAGCACCCCTGTGGCCACCTCAGTCTCCCTCCATGCCCTCCACCCCCGACTAACAGTACCCCATCCATCCAGCTGACATGAATCTTTCCCGCCACCATCTCCCACTTGCTAAATTACCACCTTATGGCCAAAACCGCTCTCATAATTGATAAAAATCTTTTGATGTTCAGCATTATTGGGGAGGAATGCTTTTTAAAAATTCTTCATGATGTTTATAATATAAATGTGTTTTTTTATTGTGCACTGCTGGGAAGGCTGGATGAAGCCACATGGGGAGGCGGCTGACCTCCCCTGCCCCGCCCGCCCATCCTCTCTGCACACAGTGGTGTGGCCCAGGGTTCCTTCTGGGCCTTCCCTGAACACTCAGGGCTGTATTCTCAGGGACTGGCTGGGGGACAAAGAAACAGGCGCCAGAACAAATAAAGGCGATGCCTAGGAGAAGCTACTCCAAGGAGTGCCAAAGCCCTGTAAGCGGTCCTCCCTCAGGCAGGGAGCAGGCAGTGGCTGAGAGGTGCGCTGAACGCAGCCAGGCCCTGCCAGTGTGCCAGGGCCAGGCAAGGGTTCCCGCGGGCAGGGCCCAGGGGCCGTTCAGTGCTGGGCACAGAGGCTACGTAAAGTCAGTGAGTAAATGCGGAAGGAGAGGAGCATCGGCTCGGCAGTGAGGAGAATATGTGGGAACAGGGGGACGGGGGAGGGGAGCTCTCCACCAGCCTCAGGCCCAGGGGGAGCCAGGTCAGTGGGCCCTGGGGCAGGCGGGCTCCTCTGGTCACTCTTCCCTGAGCACTTCCCTAGCCCCAGTCCAATCCACGGCCACTTTGTCCCTGCCTGCTCCACACCTGACTCCTAAAGGACAAGGGAAGATAGGTGCAGCTGCCACCCTGCCCACCAGGAGAGCAGAGGTGGGTCCTGAGCACAGCACAGCCACAAGTGCCCAGGCCACCCGTGGCTCCTCCCGGCAGCACCAGACCCCCCACCACCCGCTCACTCATGGAGTCAGCCCTGGGGACCAAGAGCTCAAACAATGTGCAGATGGGCGTCAGGAAAAGCGCGCCCAAGGTGGGGGCATGGGGGAAGTAAGGTACAGTTAAGAAACCCGAGGGACAGGCTCCCAAGGCACCCAAGGGGCCATTTCTAACAGAGGGAGGGGAGGCACGGCCACAAAATGGAACCCTGGGTACTGATCAGGGAGGGGAAAAGAGGGAGGTGCCTTCTAGCAAAAAAAATCTCTGGAACAGAGAACCTGGTTAGAGACCCAACTCTGCCATTTACAAATCCCTCTGAACCTTAAATCCTCACACATAGAAAGGATCCAGCGCAACACGCAGGAAGTCATTAATGTTTGCCAGATTTCTGCTCTGGGCCAGGCATGCTCCACGGTTCCACCATTGTTCACTCGTTTAGTGCCTGCAGGAAGCCTATGCTGCAGGTATTGTTAACCACAGAGGAGAAAACTGTGGGACAGAGAAGGTAAGTTCATGCCCAAGGTCACAAAGCTAACAAACCAGCAGGTAGTTTGGCTCCTGCCCACCTCAAAAGCTCAGTAGCAAACTGCAGTGTCGTGTGAAAACAGGACATGTTCAGTCCTGGCCGGGGCAGGCCAGAGGACCATGAAGATCAATTTTATGTCAGCTAAGCTGAGCACAGTGCCCTGGTATTTGGTCAAGCATTATTCTGGATATCTCTGCCAGGGTTTAGATGAACTCTATCTTTAAACTCATGGACTTGGAGTCAAGCAGACTGGTTCTCCACAACATGGGTGAGCCTCAGTCAACCAGCTGACGGTGTGAACAGAACGTGACGGAATGCAATTCTGCCAGCAGAGGGCCTTTGGACTCCAGCTGCAACGCTGACTGTTCCTGGGTCTCCAGCCTGCCAGCCCACCCTAAACACTTCAGACTTCTCAGCCCCATACTCACGTACACCACCTCCTTAAAATCAAGCAGGAATCCCTATTGCATGGGCTAGCATACACATGCACATATATATCCTGCTGGCCCTGATTCTCTGGAGAACACTGACTCATGGAAGAGTGAAAACCAGCCTCGGAGAGCTGCCACTGCCTGGAGGAAGGGATGCCCAGGAGGGGCACCTTGTCCTAAGTTCTCCACATGCCAGCAGACATGCTGTGTGCAGACACACCGAAATGAGACATGGTGGTAGCCTGTCACTCACCCCGGAGGTGGCCATTCTCTATGCCTGCCCACTGCCCCGCTCCCAGACTCCAAAGCGTCCTCAAAAGCCCCTCCCCCAGTCTCCCCGCTGCCCCCACCCAGTGCTCACAGGACCAGAAACCCCTCCCACGGGCCAGCGGGTCTCCTGCCTCACCCCGCACCTTCCATGTCTCCTCTGCTGGTCTTCACAAAGACCACCTCTCTCTGCCATCCTGCCAAGCTTGACAAACCCATGATGTTCTTACAGAAGAGTTCCCTTGTCTCATCTCTGAACTTTTGCTTAAACCTTAAGCAAGGAAGGACAAAAGCTCCTCCCTACCTGTACAAAACATGGGCTGTGCCCTCCCCAACCTGGTACACACTGGCTCCGTTCTGCCTCCTCATGGCCCCCCCCAGTCAGAGGCCCATCAAGAACACGGGGCAGCCATGGCACACAGCGCTCGTCCCCGGGTACTATGAGAAGTTACAGAATGGCGTCAAGTCTAAATCCCCACCCCATGAGAGCTCAAGGGTGAAAGACATACAGTGTTGCCGAGTACACAAGTCAAACCCCAGGACCTCAACACCAGTACAAGCATTGCTACGAAAGAAAGTATTTCTGTGTTTCCAGAACTGACCTCATTTCCTTTGGTTTTTCATAGAATTTCAGAGCTGGAAGAAATCATATCTGCTACAATTGTATTCCAGAACCACAATCAAAATGGGGTCATTTCTTGAAATACATTGTAAGGAGATCGGTATTGTCTGCACACACAGGGGCTGGTGGGAAGGTGTGTGTGTGTCCATGACCAAAGACAACTGTGCTGGCGCGGGTAATAATTCTATCTTCTCTTAAGTGCCACTGTATGCCTATCCCCACGCTCTCCTCCTAACCAAAGCTTGTCCCACCCATGGAAGATAACTTATCTCCCAGAATACAAAGAAAATCTGGCCTCACTCCATCATTCTCTGCTCAGATGCCTCTCTAAATTCTCCTCTCCCTCAAGGTCACATCATGAAGAGTCAAGGCCTACCATCGTGTGACCTCAGCCCCAACTTCACAACCTCAGTCCTGAACCTCATTCACTGAAGCCAACTCTGCTCACCAGGTACTCTGTGTGCTTTCTGATTTCCTGCCTGCACCTTGGCTGAGCCCGTATCCTGAATCAGTACTCCACCTCCTTCAATCCACCCACCTTTGAGAGCCTGGGTCAGGTGGCACCTACTTCAGAAAGCCTCTATCCAACTGACTGGAACCCACCTCTCCCTCCCCAGCCCCTCTCTCTGAAGGAACAGGTGTTGAACCATGAAGCTGAGGTAGTTAGTGCCTCCAGGGGATCTCAGAGGACACTTAGCCTTGATGAGGAAGGTGTATGGATAGCTACTGGTCAAGGTGAAGGGCCCCACCAGTCCTCCAGCACAGAGCCAGGTGTAACAGCCTCCTGGCTTGGTTCTGTGTCTGCCCCGTTCAGGCTACAGAGGTATCACCCAGGCTCCATCCACAGCCTGGCTCATGCTCATGAGCAGAAAGAAGCTGAGTCTCATTTTAGGGTTCACTTCTGTAGGGAAGGACCATGCCACCAACACCCCGCCCTGACTTGGGCTCAGGTGCCATCTGCTGGCCAAGGTTAGCACTGCACCTGGACCCAGAGCCCCAAGGGCATCAGCGGACCTGGGTACCAAGATTGAGATAGTACCGCACCCACTCCATGCTCAGGTCAGTTTAAAGGCAGCAGAAGTGACTACACCCTAGCGTTTGGGCTTCTGTTTACTTCCCAGAATTTTCCTTTGGGTTCTCTGAGAGAGACAGAGAATGGATTGATTTCCAAAGGAATCTCGGTCCAACAGAAGCTCTGTTTGTGCACCGTATGTCCAGCACAGTTTAGAATCAGAACTGCAGTCCCATCCTGGCGCTCACATGCACTTGCTCTGTGGTCTCCCACCCCTACCTAAGCCAACCCCTATGTCAGATGGTACCCCTTTCTATGCCCTCTCCTCCAACTGATGGTGCCAGTTGCTGTCCGGGGGTTTGGATTGACCCAAAATGTGTAAATCATGGAATGCAGAGAAGCTATAACCTTGATCTCAATCCCACTCCACGCTGGGGACACCGCTCAGGGTCAGCCCCAGCTGCGTAGCACGGGACTGGTCTCAGGACACCAGTGACCCTCCAAGGCCTCTGCTGATGGGAAGCGTCCCCAGGGGGCACAGCTGCCATCACCGCACACAGGCGGGGGGACACGCCAGACTCCAGCTCCTCTCTAGCCAACCCCCCTTCCATCTGAAACCTGGGGGCAGCTATGCAGGCTTTGAGCTCTGCCGAACCTCAGAGCCCAACCAAGGACTCGGACCTAGAAAGAAGAAGGTGACAGGTGACAGACTCGCTTCCTGTAACCACACTCTGAAACCAGAGATGGAATAGAGCTTTCCAGTGAGGGACCAACAACGTGTGGAGCCCAGGACGCGGGGGGGCCCACTCACACATCTTCCTGGTTTGGGGGAGAGCTTCTCCCTAAGCAACTGTCATGGGAGGGGCTGGAGGAGGAGAGAACAGTGAAGTGAGTGACTTTCTTCCGCCCTCACACCCCCTCGCCCACCTACCCTGCTTCCCACACAGTCCCTTTCCCCTCCCTCCACCCACAGATTGAGAAAGTGTGTCACTGGGAACAAATGCAAACGCCATCTTCCCAGGAGGGAGGAGGAGAGAAGGGGAGGGAAGGCTTTGACTGTGTGCCCATGGGGGCCAGGCAAGAAGCCAGAAGGCTCTGAGGCCGCCCCAGAACTCTGACCTTGACACCAGCCTCCCTTTCTCAGAGACCTCGAGGCACACTGTGGGGCTGGAGCAACAGGCCACCACGTTCAGGACGACTTAGCCTGTGGGTACCTAAAGATACAGGCGATCTTTCTACCCCAAACATCCTTCAGCAGCTAGGTGGGCCCGCCATGACTGCTGACACCCCACACTCCTCCTCTCGCTCCACTAGGAGCTGCTAAGCTGCTGCTGCCTGGCCCCTCACGCTCTCCACAGATAAGCTGGTCCCCAGGGTTAATCTGCTGCCTTCCCTCCTTGCGCCCGCCCCCACTCAGTTGCCACATTCCAGCTATGATGCACTTCACACTGCTATTACAGTGATTCGTTTAGTTTTAATTTGGGGGTGAATCTCGTGCTGTAGGAAGCAGGAGGCCAACAGTCTTGGCAAGAAGCAAAACCACACACAGGCTGGCACCCTGCCAACCCCGTCCCCTCTGCTGGGGTCCTGCAGCTGAACCCCGCTCCTCCCAGCTTGTGGCCTGTGCCTGGTGCCAGCCCCAAAGTGGGTTTGCGCTCTACTCCATCTACCCCACCTCAGAGAAACCCCTCAGTGGGAAGGGGGCCCCTGAGGTTTCTGTGCTCATTTCCTGTGGGTCCCAGAGGGCCAGTTCAGGAGACCCCTGCAGACCAGGCTATCGCCAGGACCAGGACAGCTTTGGCTGGATGCCCAGCACCTGGAACCAGTTCAACATGAAGGGTCCGATAGGTAAAGCTGGCTCCATTCAGATCAGCACAGTGGGACAAGCGTCTTCATGAAACTCCTGCTCCCGCTCTCCACCCTGCCCCTGCTCATCTAATGAGTCATTGAACAACCTCTCGGCACCTACTATAAGCCAGAAACTGCTCTGGGGTTGGATAGACAACTAAAAATAAGTTGCTTGATCTTCGTCTCCAAACATGTTATGGCTCGCAGGAAAACCACTTACACACAACTAACCAAGTCACAGGATGGACAAGTGGAGGGTTCCACTGAGGATCAGAGGGCACCTGACAAGAGCTGAGATCTGGACAACACCTGGTACCTGGCATGGTGCTGGGCATTGGGTAGGTGGGTGGATGGATGGATGGACAAGTGACCTAGAAATACCAAGAATCACTTGACACAGAGAGAGAGAGTGGAACAATGAGACGCTCGGCAGATGGAGACCCTGGAGTAGGCTAATGGTGCACAGTGAATCTGAGGCCGTCAGCACAGTGTGACCAGAGTGACAATTGCAATAGTAGCTGATATTTGTAGAGCATTTGCTCCAGGTCAGGTACTGCACTGAACACTTTGTATTCACTCTCTTCTAATCCTCACAACACTATGAGGTGGGTGCTAGACACCATTTTATAGACTAGAGATGGAGGTATCGATATTTATGTCATTTGTGCAAGGTTGAAGCCCCTGGCTCCACAGCCCAAACTCTAATGCCACTATGTCCCCCCAAGTTATGGTCCCAAAACAGCTAGGTTGAAAGTAGCTGGGGTGAACTTGGAAAGCCCTGCAAGGGAACTTATTTTAAGGGCAAGTAGGAGGCATCAAAACTGGTAAACTAATCTCAGGAAAGTCATCAGCTGACTGAGGCATGACTTGAAGACTATCTTGCTCAGAAAAAAATCTCTGGAAGACCCAAAGGATTCTCTGAGAGGACAGTTTCAAATTGGTCATAGGGAAGCGGGGAGAGGCAGTGTTAGCAGTGACCATGCAGTTACAGCACACAAGTCGTGAGGCTGCCTGACCCACAGCTCAGCCCTCCTCCCTATCCCAGACATGAGATGAGCAGACAGGCCAGCGGGCCACCATGTCAGCTTGGGTTCCACGCATGCCCCAGATCACTGCATGAGAAGTGTGACCCAGGCTTTGCAGGAAAGGGCCCTGAACCTCCTCTGTTGTTCCCAGAGGCGGATGAAGATCTGAAAAGTGAACTCTGAGAAGGCAGGTTTAGCCCTCAGGAGGAAGCACTTATTATGCTGACGGATGACTTGGCGTGCCCTGGTGGACTAGTGGTTTAGTTCACCGGACACAGTCCACAGACATCCCAAGGTGCCCGGTTCAAGCCCCAGGGCCTGGTACAACAACCACGATAAACAACTAAATAAAATAAACAAATGCTTCTTCCTCCTCCTGTCTCTTCCTGCCTGCCTACTCACCTTCATTCCTGCCTGCCTGCACCTTTCCTAAAAAAAAAAAATAGTGATGGCTGCCAACAGAAGGGACTGCCTTGGGCAGCAGACAAGAGCAGGCACGTCCTTGTCACTGGAGGTAACCATCTGCCAGGCATGGGCCAGAAAAGCCCAGGCGCTGACCGCCTGGACAGATCCTGAGGCATCAGAAGTGCATGGAATCACTTACTGAAGCGCCCTGGGCATTTCCCTCCAACCTTCACTGCAGAACGGGTTAATAACAGCGCCTACCCCAGCCGTCTGCTGTGCGGACCACCGAGATCCCAAACGGGACCAGCACAGACATCAGCGTGCAGTGAAGCCTCAACAGCTGACAGACATATCTAGATTATCTTCAGGTCGAACCATAGGAATCATATTAGGCTTCAGATTAAAAACAATCCAACAGTTCTATAAGATTCAGCAACAATTTTTACTGAGGCCACTAAGGTTCCCTCTAACCACTTTGATGTCACCACTGAAGTGGCCATGAAGTACAAATCCTCACCAGTGGCGGGTCCCCACCGGTCTGGCCTTTACGGAAGTGGCTGTCCCAGCCCCGCTCCCTCCTGGCAGGGGTACCTCTTTGCCCAGGTCCTCGCGAATGACCTGGCGGATCTCCTGCATGCTGCTCTGCGGGGCCTGGCTGTGCAGCACCTTCAGCGTGCTGGTGTACTCCTCGGGCAGCAGGTAGTCCAGAGCCCCCAGGTGCTGGCCCACCTTGATGAAGGTGCCCCGGTTGGCGCAGCAGAGCTCACAGAGACGCCGGGCGGAGCGGAGGTGCACCTGTGGAAGACAGGCCAGGCCAGAGAGGGTGAATGCACACTGCCTGTGGACTTTGATCCCTTTTTCTGCCCCTCCGCTTGAAAGCACCGGTCTATTTCTCGGGGTACACATACATGCGTACGCACACACAGACATGCACACACATAGGTATGCACACGCAGACACAGACACAGAAACACAAGGAGACACATACGCACATGCAAACACACACAGAGAGACATGCACACATAGACACGGAGGCACACACAGACATGCACACACATAGGCATGCACATGCACACGCAGACACAGAAACACAAGGAGACACATACACACATGCAAACACATGCAGAGAGACATGCACACACAGAGATGCACACAGAGACACGGAGGCACACACACAGACATGCACACACATAGGCATGCACACGCAGACACAGAAACACAAGGAGACACATACACACATGCAAACACACACAGAGAGACACACACAGATGTGCACAGAGACACACACATACACACACGCAAACACACACACACACACCTTTGTTCACTTCCCTCAATGTTCTCCTTCATTCTCAGTGCCCTGAGCAGTCAATTCCAACCTCACACTGAGGTTCTCACATGACCCAATGCTTCTACATCTTTCTTTCCATAGGAACTCACCTGGTCCAGGTCCCACACCCTCAGAAACAAGCATTTGTTCAAGGGTTTTAACCAAATCTAACCTATAATGGTTCATTCAAGAGTACAGTGAGTTCACACCGATGCCACCCACCCCCAGACAAATACTATTATCTAGGGGTCTACAATTTATCAGACAGGTCATATACACTATTTCTTTTAAGCCTTAGCGCGCTCAGGATGGCAGGTATTGGTAAAGATAAGAAACTCAGCTGTTATGCTTATAAAGAAATAGCTAATAAATGTCAAAGGAAGAGCTAGAAAACACTCCACACTCAGTGGCCTTTTGACTCACCAAACTTCAGAAGGGGTGTCCCACTGCCAGCAGGAGTCCGTTTACCAAGCAGAGTCAGGCACAAAGAGCAGGCAGTGGGGAGGACGTCTAGGACAGGACAGCATTAACTGACATCACAGGGTCCGCCTACTCTTCCAGAGCTGGGAGGTGGCCATCATCTGTCCCCAAACTGTGCATCTGCAGTCATCACCCCAGCTCCACTAAAGGTCTCAGAACTCTTCAGGCCCTGCCTTCCTGGAGCTGCAACTTCTGAGGCAGCCTGGGGCCAGGAGAACACAGATGACAGGGGAACCCGGTCCCCTCTGCCCACAGTCACCCAGAAAGTGAACATCAACCATGACATCACTCTCAAGCCTGAGAAGGGTGCTCACAGTTAAGCACAGAGCAGAGGCAGTCGACCACAGGAAGAATGAAGTAACAGTTGGCAACAATGATGGAAGAAACATTCAAAGATCCTATATAATCAGTTGCTAAGTGAACTGTACAGAAAACCATCATGTTAGAAATTAAGGTGAGAACTGCAGGCCTGAGCACCCTCGTCACCAAGGCCAGGGGAGCCCACGTCCCGCTCCCACCACAGCAAACATGCCCTGCACTCCTGGCCCCAGCAGGCCACCCCTTCTCACTGCCAGGCATCTAGCCTCCTCCCAGCCCTCCTGGTTAAGTGTACATGTGACTCCTTGAGAATCTGGAAGTGCTACTGGGCAGAGGTGTCAGATGGCAGCAGGTCAGTGCTAGGACTGGCCAAAGCCATACTCCAGCCCTAGCTCTGAGCCAGGGAGAAAGAAGGCAAATGCAGCTGAACACACCCAACTGAGCATTTCCCCTCAGTACCAGGGTCCAGGTGCTATGAAAACACATACACGCACACGCACACGCACACGCACACACACAGCAGCAGGTATCCCTGAGTAGGGAACTCATGACGGAAAACAGAGGGTTGGAACAAGGCTTGGCTCTCCGGAGGAGAAGCGGGGCTGTGCTACTCCAGAACTCTGGCCTCTCTGCTGGAAACCCTCTTCTCTGCCTGTGCTGATGCCTCTGCTGGGCCCTGTGTTACACTCCTCTGTCAGATGGCTCGCCACTAGGCTTCATCAACAGGGGCTCTGGAGAGACACTGCGAGGCCACAGCAGGAGCAAGAAGTCTCCCTCACCAACCCCGGTGTTCTTTTCAGCACAACTGTCAGCAGGTCAGTGTGTATGATGCCCACCTGGGCAGCTTACACAGCCCCAAAATCCATCTCCTGGGGCTCCTCCAATGGACAGACTCAGGACACCTCCTCCATGTGCTGACCACCCACAGGCTACACATGAGCTCTGGCCCACACCCTCCAGCACGTTACTCTGCCACCTGCAGGCTGTCTCCAGGACGCAGGCAGCCCTGCAGCCCCCGCCTTGCCAGAGGAAGCTCCCCACTGAGTCCTTAGCTCTGCCTTGTTCAGGGCCCTTCAGCCCCAGGGGTGCTGCTTTATGCACCAGCTGCTTCTGTACCCCAGACTCCTCCTTTAAATAGGAAAATACTCATTTCCAAGAAATGGAAACAAACTAAATGGCTGGGACAGACGAGGGAATAAAGTAGATCCACGATGGAATAAAACTCACTTATAGAGAAAAGATTAAATCTTGCCATTTACGACACCATGGATGGAACTAGAAGGGATTATGCTGTGACAAGAAAGCCAAATACGGAATGATCTCACTCATATGTGGAATATAAAGAAAAAAGTAAACGGAGAGACAAAACAAAAACTCTTTGACTGTGACAACAGAACTGAAGCGCCCAAGGGAAAGTGCATGGACAGGAGCAAAGAGCAATGGGGGTCCCATGGATGGTGCGGGAGGACCACTAGAAATGTGGTGTGTTATACAGTTGATGAAGAATGGACCTGCACATCTAAAACTTCACTGTATCGTTAAACAATGTTACCTCAAAACAAATTGTAGAAAAAAAATGTTTTACTCCTTCTAGGAGTCAAATACCTTTAACTAGCTGACACATCTCTATGTTACACTGGCCTTGTTCAAATTATCGGTGTCGACATGCCCTGGTGGAGTAGTGGTTTAGTTAGCCACCTCCAGCCTAGCTCAAGGATGAAAGTTCATGACCCAGAACCCACAGAAGCAACCAAATTGTACAATAAAAATAAAAATAAACTGCTTATTCCTCCTCTCTCTTCTGCCTGCTTGCCTACTCACTTTCACTCCTGCCTGTAACTTTCCTTTAAAAAAAATAAAAAGGCACATCCTGGTGGAGCAGTGGTTAGGTCGATCACCTCCAGAAGAGCATAGGCCACATATCCCTGAGTTCGAGTCTTGGGTTCAAGGGAAAAAAACAGCATCAATAACTAAATGGAAATAAAATAAAATGCTTCACCCTCCTCTCTCTTCCTGCCTACTCACTTTCATTCCTGCCTACACCATTTCTTAAAAAAATTATAGGTGATACATTGAGATAGCTCCTGCAACTGAGTTTGAATAGATTAGGGTGAAAATGAGAAGAGAAAGAGCATTTCAGATGGAAGGAACAACTTACCATGTGCACTTTAGCTGAAGACCTGCCTGGTCACTTCTTTAGACGAAATTCACATCTACCTTTGTCTCTGTTACAGGCAGCCCTCCCACGAGGAAGCGGAGCTAGGGCTGCGCCACCCCTCACCCGTGGTTTGAGCCAGTCCCGCATAGGATGTCCCTTGGCACAAAGCATGGTCACCTTCAGGACGCTGTCTGGGTAACGCAGAGAGCCCTCTCTGGCCAACATCCAGAGAGGCTGGTCTAGCCCCAGCTCCCCAGCTCTGAGGATCAGCCGTCAGTGAGGACGGAGACCATGTGCCCCTGCACACTCTGTCCCTCACGGTAAGCCTTGCATGTGCCCTAAATGTAGATTGATGACAACTCTGGTTCATACACTCACAAAACAATCACCCATGAAACCGAGTCAGCATCTGCTGCAAGTGGTACCACATTCAGCTAAAAAAGGCCCAAAGTCACCTTTAACCAACCAGCTTCTAAATAAATACCCTCCTTTCTCCTCCTTTCCTCTCCTCTCCTCACCCCTCTCCTACCTCCCTCCCTCTCACCCTCTCTCCTTTTTCCTCACTGTCCCCATACTATCACCCACCAAAAACTTTTACTGTTCTTTTAAGGCCCAAAGACAGAAATGCTGAACAAGGCAGGCGACACTCACTCTGCTCTGCAGGGTCCCTTTCCAGCTCCAGCCCCACTGTGTGTTGGGATCAAAAGCAGGTCCCATTCAAAATCTGAAGAAACTGCTGGTTTAGTGCAAACACCCCTTCACTTACTTAATTTGGTGCCAGAGGGGCCAAGTTGGGAAACTCATACAGGAACCTCCCTACCAGGATCCTCTTCTCCATCCCCAAGAGTATGCCCAGGGAAAAGGCAAACCTTCCAGAACCTCCTGACCTCCGCATATCCTTGAATCCAGGCTTCCCTACTCCCTGAATCTTTGAACACCTACCTTCGCACAAACACCAGGAAGAGCGTGCCTATGATGAGAGTCATTTACGACAGGACTGTCTTGAGAGTTGTCCGCACACAGGGATGTCTGCACCGCGCCGTCCAACACAGTGTCAGGACAAGAGAGCTGATTAACAAACATGACCAACCTCTCACTGCCAAACGCCCCGCTCATGCTGTCTCTATATCTTTATTTCTGTTTCTCTCTCATTTTATTTGTTATTCTCTCATGCACACACATACGCTCAAATACATACTGACTCAGTAACATAGCTCTAAAGACTAAAGTGCTTACTGGGTACTTAAAATGTGAACAGCACAACTGAGGAGCTGAATTTCAATAACTTAAGGGTCCATATGTGGCCAGTGACTACCACCTTAGATGGCTCAATTTTATAAGTTAGTAACAACTACAACAAATAATCATGTATTTAGTACCCTATTGTGAGCACAATTCCTGACCTTTGGTCCACACACACATACAGGAGCGTGGTGATTATCTCATTTTAAAGGCTCTTAATAGGTGCTTTTGAAAATGAAAAAGTAAACATCCCCTGGTGGCTCGGGTGCTAAGACGGCAACTGAGGCGTAGACCACAGAAAGCCCAAGGTTCACGACCTAGAGTCGGGGAAAACAGCCCAAAACAAAATAAATTTTAAAAAGTGCTTCCTCCTCTTCCTTCCTTCCTCTCTCTCAAAAAAAATATGAAGATGCTATTTCAGAGAGGTTCAGTGACACCACTACAGTCCCAGGAGCAGTAAATGAGGAGACACCCGTATGCTCATTCATGGGCCAAGGAGCAGGCAGGCGTTCACCGAATTTCTCCATGTACATGCATTGTGAGGACTCAGGAAGTTCGGCCATGGTCCTCGTGGGCAGGAGCTTTCAAGACAGGCAAGAGGTGACATGCACCACGAAAATGGAATCACCGGAGTGGCAGTAAGGTAACTGCCCTGCCACTCCCAAGTGTAACATGCACCAAAGAGGTCACCAGGCTGAGCACCAGAGTGGCCGGGAAATTGAATCAAGCACTTATAGCTCAGATTACCAACGGCAAGCTGCAGCTGGTCTTGACTACGAGAAGGTGTCATCTATGACATAATGGTAACTGCACTGGCTTTGGAATCAAAAGGCCTAGGTTCAAACCTACTGTGTTACTTCCTTGTCATATAACCTAGGACAAGTTCATGAACAGTTGGCTACTCCTTCCTCATCAGTAAAAGCAGGATACAAATGACACTTGTCACTACCATGAACAGATAAAATAAGGCATAAATAAAAACGTTTAATACAGGGCCCAGCACATCATCAGTGCTCAACAAATGAATGGAATTGGGGGGAAGGGTCCATCTTCTTAGAAAAAATTTTTAAAATAACACTCCAGGCCCATCCACTCCCCATACTTTGTTCAGTCCAAGTCTGGACCATAATCTGATAGCAACAATAGCTAATTACATACTTCGTCATCTAAACTGCAACGCATCGTGCACACGAAGTACAGAGATCTACAGAGCATTATCTACATGCACTGAGCGCAGGCTCTCTCCCAAAGATATCCCTGCTTCCACTTCTGCCTTCACACCCACCGCCCATCTGCTCACTAGCCCCAAGTCCTGGCTTCCTCAGCACGTGGTCACACTGGCTGGTTGGGGGGGTCACCACAGGGTGTCCTCACCGCAGAGGGCTCCAGTCTTCTCAGAGGTGGCAGGAACAGCTGGTATGTGGTCTCCTGGCCTAGCCTCCAACTTCCCTTTCACTCCCAGCTCAGTAGTTGCCTTTTGATTCTGTCATTACCAATAACCTTGCTGTAATGAATTTTAATCTGCCTCATATTAATTAAAAGCATTGTCATCAGTCAATTTTGTTCAGGGTTGGGGAAAGGGCAGTGAATAGCAAATAAGATCAACTCAGTGCTGATTAGTTATTGATTGGGAGGGATAGCGCAGAGTCCCAAGGAGGGCAATTCGTTTCTCATGTCTACAACCCCCAAAGCAGGGTCTCCAGTCCCCAAATTTGGCAGAAAGCTGCCAACATCAGTCTGAGTCTATGGGGTTCCCCATCAGAACTGGACATATCTCCAAAGAGGTTCAGGGGTGTGTGTAAGATAGCGAGGAAAGAGACAAGACACACATTCTCCATTTGATGCAGGGAGAAAGAGAGAGATGGTGAAAGAGAAAGCAACAGACTCCCAAACAAAGACCTCGGATGAATTCTTCTAGTCAAAAACTCAAGACCCAAAGGAAATATACAGAAATGTTAACAATGGCCTCTCAGAGCTGGCAGATCACAAGAATATTTCGTTAGAGAGTTCTGTAATTTTCAAATTTCTTAAAATAATAAGTGTCAGTAATAGGAAATTTTTTTTTTTTTTGCAAGCATCCCTTCATCAATATTTCAATATTTTCTGGAAATAGAAACATTCAGGTAACTTTTTTTCAGCTTTAAATGGACAAGATTCCACCACCCAACTGAGCCAGCTTTGGTGCATAGAGAGGAATTCAGCATATCTTCCCTAACTGGCAGCGCGGTATGATTAAGTTGACCATAAGTCCCCTTTTAAACGGACAGTACTATTCGTCTCACACTTCCTGACTGTCAGTTGTGTCCCATTTTTAATGCACCAGGGCTGTCTGTAAGAAGGGCCACAGGGCAGCTGAGTTGCCCCAGGCCCAGTCTGTTGAGGGGGCCCTAAAGCCCCGTCCTGCTTTAGCTCATTTTTTAAATAAGATCAGCCAAAGTATGACCCATATACATGTATTTCTCATGATGAAGATGGAACGAAGCTGCCCTTTTATTCCCCCAAGAAATTAAGCTAAGATTGTCCCTTTTCTGGATGTCACCCTTGCTTTAAGTTGTCATTTAGGCAACAAAGTAAATTTCATCCTGTCTTAGATACCAGATGATCTCACTCAAAGATAGAATATAAAGAAACAAAGCAAAAGAACAGACAAAGCAAAAGCAACCCTTGGACACTGACAACAGAACTGAGGTGACCGAGGCAAAGGGGTAGGGGGACACAAGCGGGGGCGGGCTCCGACGGACAGGGGCGGACGGCTTTTGGTCATCTGGTGGTGAGTTTGGTATATTGTCATATATTTGCCAAATGGTGAACTTGCACATAGGAGCTTGTTTTATAATATAAAAATGACCTCAATAAATACTTTAAAAATAAAATAAACACTTCATCATGTCTAGGAGGGGAAAAGCAGGCTGCAGTTTAAAAAGGAGCCTGACTACAAGTTTAACCCCAGTCCTTCAGAGTGTTCTCTGTCTCTCCTCAGACCAAATGGGGACAAACACTGGTTAAAAAAAAAAAAAAAGACACAGGACCAATGTCAGATCATCAGACCACCTCAGTCTACAATTCAGCATCACTACTCAGAAGCTGGGGACCTTGGCAGTTACAAAACCTCTGCTACTTCAGTCTTCCATCCAGAAAAGGGAGATAATAATAGTAGCTTCACCAACCTCACCGGGTGGGTTAATGAGGTTAAATGAGGGAGATAATAGATATACTCCAGTAGCCAGTGCTGGTATTTCTCGACTTGCTGTAAGGGCACCTAAGAATTTGTTTTCATCAGGGCTGGTAAGTCACACAGACACAGGATGACTGGCAGAAAGGAAGACATTTTTACTCACAGTCCACAGAAGCAAGGGTCTTGGCACATCACACAGGGCTACACAGGGAAGCACCAGGGTTGGCCAGAGGCGGAAGGAGCAAGAGGAAGATGGAGGCAAGAATTTTGTAGATTCCATGGGAAAAATAGGGAAAGCAGGGTGAGCAGGTTTAGATGGGCTAGACTGGATACCTTCATGGGCTTTGGGGACATAGAGGATGTACTTAGTCATTTAAGTGTCCAGGAGTTGATGAAGGCAGGTGGACAGTGGCCCAGAGTGTGACTGCACAAAAGAGGAAATGGCAAGGGGCTTGGAGCTCTGCATTGGCTGGTTTCCTAGGTGAGTTGCTTGAGCCCTGGTGGAGAGGGGCAGGCCCTAGGTGTCAGTAAGGTCCCCAAGATGTCAAAGCATGTGTGGGTACCAGGGCGGTGGGAGGGAGCAGGAAAGGAGGAGGCATCGAGGAAGTGGTGAAGGGCAGTAGAACTCTAGTGGGGGTGTGGTGTGATGTACACACAGACTGAGTTAGCATTCCAATACCCTAAAATGATGCAGCAATGTAACCAAAAGAAAATATAAAATTAATATTTTAAAGCATCAGAAAACAAATTAAAAACATTTAATACGATGTTCTAGTTCTATTCCCTGGGTGTGGTAGTTGTAAACAACATCCACATTTTAATGACACACAATCGTGTATCCCCTGGCCAGATCTGTCCCTGTCTCCAGACTCACATAATCACATGCCTCTCTGATATCGCTCAAATGTCCAGTGAGCTCCTCCACCCCAGCATGACCTCCCATTCCCGCCACAACGGACCTGCTCTACCCACCATTTTCCTCATCGGAGGAAATGGCAACTCTCAATCTGGGGTTACTCAAATCATCAATCATGTTGACATCGCTTCCAAAACAGGAGCCAAAATTATCTTCCCATCTGAAACAATAAAAAACTGGACAATATCTACAAGGCAGTGGTTTTGCAGGCAGCTGGACATCAGTCAACCATGGACAGTGACTCCTGAGAGATGGGGAATAAACAAGGTGAAACCTAGGATCACCCTCATGGATTGCAATGAGAGTTCCAGAGCCAGTGCAAGGCAGGGGCCCCAGGCAGTACCCAGAGGACTCTCTAACTTGAGGAGATGGAGATGACATATCAGGAAGCCCAAAGCAGCCTGAGTCACAGGTCAGAGTACTGGAGAAGAGAGAACTGCACAAAGAAAGGAGATCAAAGATCTACGGAGGATCCATCTCAAATACTAACCGGAGTACTGGTTCAGCATATGCAGGTAACAACCTATCGACCTGAGAAAGAACAACCCCTAAAAGACCGGGGCTACAGTGCCCAGAACTCACACAGGACAGTTTCCTCTCATTCATAGGACATCTGTTAAAATACTCAGAAGAGGCTGACCTCAGTGATGAGGAATACCTCCAACTAAACACTGCTCCATTCCCATCCAACAAACATTTGTTTAAAGATCTGAAAAAATCAAACTGTTTCTAGATAACTGTGTTTCCGAGCAAAGTTCAAGAATGTTTAGAACAATACAAAATATCTAGTATACAGAAAATAAAATTAGGTGTCAGTATCTGACACCTAATAAATCACCAGGCAGTAGAGGCAGGAATATACAACAGGCAGGAAGAAGAACAACGAATCAATTTAAACTAATAGAGACTGAAACCTCTATGGAGAATCAGTAGAGAGGACATTAAAGCAGTTATTATAACTGCATTTTGTAGTTTGAGTTAAGCAGAGACATGTGTCTTTAAAAAAAAAAAAAAAGAGTCAAGTTCACATGAAAATCCTAGAGATGAAAACTGTATAAAAGTACACTGGATTAGATCAGTAGCAGATTCAACATTATAGAAAAAAAAAGACCAGTGAACTTGAAGACCTAGGGGTAGAAACTGTTCAAAATGAAATAGAGAAAAATTAAATTTTTTGAAGAATGAAAAGACCACAGTGAACTGCGAGACAAATTCAAGCAACTTGGCAAACATATAATTGGAACCCTCAACAGAGAAGGCAGGGGAGGGTGAAGGAAAACATTGGAAGAAATGATGACTAGAAAAATTTCCAATTTGGTTTTATATATATACACACATATATTTAAATATATAAACACATACATATTTACATATATATGTGTCTATATACATATATAGATATAGATATATTCCAAGAGATGCAAGAATCTCAACAAGTCCCTAGCATAAGAAACATGAAGAAACCTACATAATGAAATTGCCCAAAGTAATGAGAAAATCTTCAAAGTATCCAGAGAAAAAAGACACATGAAGGACAGAGAAACAAATCAAGAATGAGAGCAGTTTTCTGTTGCAAGAGAACAAACAGAAATTCATGAAACAGTATCTCTGAAAGCACTGAAAGAAAACCAAGAATTCTATACCCAGCCAGTATGTCTTTCAAAAACAATGCTAAAATAAAAGCTCTTTTAAATATATGAAAATGGATATAAGTCATCTCCCTCTACTCTAAGAGACATTAAAGGTTATCCTACAGGCAGAAGAAAAATGATACCAGATGGGAATATGAAACCTACACAAAGGGACCAAAAACAGGAACTACAATGTATAAATACATACGATGTTTTCTTATATTATGCACCTCTTTTAAAAGTAAGTAACAGCTTAAACATAAATAATAGTGTAATGCAGAGTTTATGGCATATGTAAAAGCACAGTTTATTACACCAACAGCAATAAAGGTTGGAAGAAAGAAGTGACAATATACTAGTACCAGATTCTTATACTCTGTGAAGTAGTCCATCAGTTGAACATACTGACAATGTTAAAGACATAGAATACAAATTAAAACAATTACTAAATAACAAAAAGGAAACAACCGATGTGAACAACTAAATAAAAATAAAATAAAAAAAGAATTAGCTCATAAATCAGTAAAGGAGATAAAATGAAACCATAAGGAAACAGTCAATCCAAAAGAAGGTGTAACATCATTTCATATGTTTTTCTCATCTCTCTAATCTGCTTTGTGAAATGTCTATCCAAAATTTGTAACCATTTTTAACAAGTTTGTTTTCTTATTATTGAGTTACAGGAGGTCTCTGTATTTTCTATAAACAAGTACCATATCAGATACATAACTTAATATTTTTCTCCCAGTCTGTGACATGTCTTTCTTTTCTCTTAACATCTTTCAAATAGTTCAAGTTCTTAATTGTGACGAAATAAATTTACCACTTTTTTTTTTAATGGATCATGCTTTTTTTTTTTTTTTTTTTTGGATCTAAGTAATCTTTACCTAAATCAAATCACAACTGCTTTTTTCTAAAAGTTTTACAGTTTCAGGTTTTGAATTCAGATGTATGCTCCCTTGGAATCAATTTTCATTATTGGTGAGAGTTTATGGATCAAAGTTCCAAAAAGTATAGGACTATCTAGTGATTTCAGCATTGTCGAAAAGACAAATCTTTCTACTGAAAATTTTCTTTGCACCACTGTTAAAACTTAAGTGTCCACATATGTGAGTCTATTTTTGGACTCTCTAACCTGCTCCATAGCTCAGTTTGTCTGTCATTGCACCAATACCACACTGTCTTGATTACTACAGTTTTATAATAAGTCTTGAAATCAGGTAGTATTATTCTTGCAGCTCTACTCTCTTTCAGTGTCATTTTCTAGGCCCTCTGCAAATCAGCTTGTCCATTTCTACAAAAGAGCCTGCTGGGATTTTTACTGTGAATATCATGAACCTATGGGTTTATTTGAGGAGAACAGGCATCTTAACAATACTAAGTCTCCCAATCTGTGAACATACTGTATTTCTCCCCATATTAGGTCTTCTTTAATTTTTCTCAGAAATGTGTTAATATAGCTACGTCACTTTAGAAATTTCTCCTAAGGAAATAATCCAAGACATGGAAAAAGCCCTATGTATAAAAATGTTCAGCAGAGTGTTAATCAATACACAAAAACATCTATGCAGATGAAGATGAAATAGCTAAATCATAAAGCAGTTTCATGGTGGAACAATAGGTATTTTAAGTGGACTGTGTAACAACATGGAAAACATGCTAATTTAACATGTTATATGAGAAAAAATAGTTCATTATTATATTGCTAGAACACTACGTATGTTAACACGAAAAGTTAAAAGTATATAAAAATCATGAGTTTCAATTGGGAAAATTATAGGTAATTTTTTCTTGAATCTCTAATTCTTAATACAGTTATTGCTTCAATATGTTATGCTTTTAATTTTTAAATTGAGATCTAATTCATATACCACAAAATTTAGCAGTTCAAATTACATGGTTTTTTATTCACCAAGCTGTGGCAAACATCACCATTCCCACTAGAACACATTAGGGTATTTTTTTTAATCAATTCTAGTATTTTAGCTATATACATCTCTTTGAAATAAAAGATTCCTGTCCTCACTCAACTCAGCAGTACTCATTAAAAGATGATAAAGGTTGTGAATGCCTGAGTATCTATGGCTTTCCTCTTAGCTGATGCTTTACTAACACCCTAGTTCAGTTAGTAATTTCATCTCAAAATGAGGATCAAACTTGTTACCAAAGGACTTGTCAGTATAATGCAAACACAAACAGGTACCTGATTTATCATTTTCACACGTGATTTTCTCCATAATCACTTGAGTCTGTTTGAACTATTCATCCACTGTGCCAATGGGATAGAAGCAGGCTAGTAGCAGACTCTGGCTCAGCACTTTCTCTGCAGGAACAGTCCTCATCAACAAATGCAAAGCCCCTTACAGCATGGGAGATCCTTCAACATTTGAGTTCACTTGATGGAGATAAGGGCCCCTGAAGTGGGTCCTCTCAGTCTCCCCATTGCACAAATATCAAAACTGAGGCTCCAAACCTTTAAGGGCCTTCCAGGATTACTAGGTAGTAAGCAGTAGGGCCAGGGTTAGAGTCACTATCTTCCAGCAACAGAACCCATCTCTTCATAGACTGGGCTGGTTCAACATTTCTCAAGAACTTCAAGGAAAAACTCCAGGCACCAGTGCCGGCCACAGGCCCTCACCTCCATCCTCCCTCCCTGCTCACAGCCCCACCTCCACCTCCACTGAGCCTTGGCCTTTTCCCACGGCAGGGCCACCAGGCCACCATGGCGCCTGGCCACGTCTGGCTGTTCTAGTAAACTAGCTGAGGCCAGCAAGATTGGGATCAAATTCCTGAACACACCAGGGTGTGGAAAGAACCTGTCACACACACAGGCAGAGATCAGGACGCATTTGGGAGAAGGAAGCAAGGGAGACCAGGAAGCATGAAGTCTCTCACTGGAACAACTGGACAAGGTCACAGGACTGTGCAATCCAGTGAGGCAGGTCCAGGAAAGGGCAGGACACTGATCACAGTGGGAAAAGGAAGCAGCCTTCTAGAAGTCACAGCTCTACTCAGTCCAAAAGTCCAATGCTACCAGGCCCCACAATGTCATCCAGCATCCTCGAGCCTCACTTGCTACCCCACACAGTGTCCAGTCATCTCCGGGGCTGTCCCCTACCTCCTGGCCTTTAAGTAGGTAGTTCCTCAATCTTGCCACTCCTGTCTTCTTCTCATCTATCAAAATCCCCTCTAGCCTGGACCAAGGCCTCCCTCTCCTCACCAAGTCCCATCCCAGCCTGGCCCGTTCCCTCGACTCGCACAGACCAAGCTACTGCTTCCCCGCTTCCAGAAGGAACCACAGAGCCAGTTCCATCCCCAGCAAGGTTCTCAATGCTCCTTTCCTCTGAGCTCCCCTTGAACAAAACTGGGCCCCTGCTACGCTGCAGCTCTGCGGCCATGGTCTCCTCACTGGGCCCAGACAACAAAATACAGGCCACAACTCCTGACATGGCCAGGTTGCAAGCAAGGCAGGCTGTGACCAAAGGTGAGAATTTCAGACAAGAGTTTCCAGTGTTAGCTACAACAGCTGTCCTCCAATGGGGATGCCTCCTTCCCACAGCGCCTTCTCTGCAGGGCACAGACAAACCTCCAGTGTCCACTATTTGAGGATTCGGAGCAGAGGACTGGAATCACAGGTGATTCACTCAATAAAAGCCACATGTCCATCAGCACAAGGCACCCAGAGAGGCCCCCACACTGCCGCTCCCTCCCCCTGCACTTTCCGAGAAGAACCCCGGACCAGCTTCCCAGGGGAAACTGAGTGCGCCCCCAGGAGCTGAATAATCCTACAGGCATCTGCACCAAGTCCTACCGCCCAGGCCAAGCTTCTGGACTATCATGGATTCCTCCTGGTTCTCAGGTCTCCCTCAGTCCCCTCAAGGTCGCCCCAAGAGCCAGTGTGGCAGGAGATGGAGAGAGCACCGCACCGCTTTCGGGTCTGACTGGACCCTGCTTTGTAATCCCGCGGAAGAGGCAGACATAGGGGAGGGGTTAGCACCCGTGGGCAGCGATGCCAGCTCTGTAAACTAGGTTGGGGTGTAAGGAGATACTTGGGGGAGTAGGAATAGTCTTGAGGGGGAGATGTTATAGAAATGCTTCAGTCACATCACAGCCCAAGCAAAACGTCTGTGGGGTTCCATTCGGCAGTGGGCGCTTGGGGAACCCCACTAGGGCTGCATAACAAACATCTGTGGAGTTTGGCTGCGAAGGATGACAGCGAAAACGGCCCTGAACCAAGGGCATTTACAGAGCCAGCACCATCGCACACCTGTTCTCACACCTGTTCTGAGTACTGTGGAAACTGTTGAGCTGTTGCCACCACCTTGTAAATTCCAGAAACACTTCAAACCCAGGAGATCCCAGGGCACTCAACATGGAAGAAGAGAACCAGGGGACTGAGAGGTGACTGTGGAAGGTTTTGTGTCTGCTTTCTGCAAGAATCTAAGGCAAGGCAATAAACATGCAACATTTTAATTAAGCTACTGGTATTTATTATAGTACTATGTGTTAGGTCTTAATCTAACACTTTATATGTACATTATCTCATTTAGTTTCCTCACCACCCTGTAACAGAAGCACAGTTCTTATCCCCTATTTTACAGATGAGGAAGCTCTGGCACAGAAAGGTTAATTAACGTGGCCAAGGACACACAGCTCATTAATAGCAGAGCCGGGATCTGAGCCCAGGCAATCTGCAACGAAGGCCATTTGCTCTTTACCCACAGTGGAATGCTTCTCGGGAGACCTGCACACTTCAGAAGAGGAGGTTCTGAACCAGGACTTGGGAGAATGGGAACCCTGAACAAATTCTTTCTGTCCCTCGGCTGGCTCATTTGTAAAGTGAGAGGTAGGACAGAATCAGGAATAGCAAGTGTGTGGCATACACGTCTACCCCTTGTACCAGCACCCCACGCACACACCAGACATCACTAATCAACCACAAGGTGCACTCACTGAGCCCAGACAGAGACCCACGTATTCTGCATGCAAATGACTTCTACTCATCAACTGCAGTTGGCAAAGGACGTGCATTCGCTTTCCCAGAGCCAGACTATTTCTAAGGTGTCTTCTCATCAAAGACCTACAACTGTATCACTCTAAAGACAAATTTACATCTAGACCCACTCCAAGATTATCCGTCTACCTCAACAGTCCTCCTGTAAAATACACGTGATGTCACTCGTGGTCAACCCCACTCTCTCCCCGGCCCACAATGAACAGTACTCCAATGGCGGTCTGAGCTACACGAATGGGATCTGCCCTCTCCTCCCTCTGCCTAAGGGAGCCTTGAAAAGGGGAAAGGTAAGTCCAAAACCACTGCCATGTTAGGATGAAGGGGGATAGTTCCTCTGCATTAAGCACTGTTTCCAGAAAGTTCCAGTTAAAATTCAAATGCTCCCTAGAGGTAGTAACACAGGACATTATTATCAGTTATTGACACCTTGGCAAGAGTTTCTTTACCTACTTTTCAAGCTCAGCAACTAAGTGAGAACAGAATTCTGGGGAATGGGATAGGATCCAAATATAGGTTCTGTTTCAGAGAAGGGCATCCTAAAAAGAAAGTTGCAGAAGGGGGCATTTGGGGAGGGCAGCTGCCAGTGGCTGAGAAAGCTTAATGAATAAAACATGCTATACAGCTGCCAAGGATACTTGCATTTTAATAGGGAACACAGTTTTAGGCCAAAGGAATTAATCTCTAATGGTAGAATTACAAGCATCAGCAATAATTTAGGGAGGTATTAAACATAGAAGGTTGTTTCAGCATCCCTGAACCCCCGACAAATGAGCTGATTTAAGTGTGTAAGCCCTCAACAAACAGCAAATATGTTACCAGTTTAAAGGATTAATAATATTATTACTGGCAACCTGTGACTTTGCCTGCCAGTCAGCAAACCTGTCACCACATAGACAAGCCCAGATGCCCGCAAGAGCCCAGGACACGCACTCCTTGGACTGGAAAGCATCCATTTGGGAACTGAGTTGCCAGCAAAACTGAAGAGAACCCTTCCCTCCATCTGCCCTTTAATCACACACACTGAGAAGATGCATAATTAATTTGTTCTCAACAGTTGTCCTGTGGCTAGAAGAGTGAGGGCACTTCTGGAATGGCAATTGCTGATAAGAAAAACAAACTGGCCACAAGCAGAATGCATCCCAGTTAGCTTCCTACCTTTCCCTTCCCCTTCCCTCCCCTTCCTCTTCCCCTCTCCCTTCCCCTCTCCCTTCCCCTCTCCCTTTCCCCTCCTGTTCCCCCTCCCCTCTCCTTCTTCCTCACCCCTGCTCAGGCCCAGACCTGGGTACAGGACAAGAGAATCTTTTGTTTCCTTAGAGCCTGAGAACTTGGGGGCTGACACAAAGAATCACCAAATAAAACTCTGCAAGACTCAGAAAGGAAGCTTCTCTCTAACCCCAGAAAAAAGTAGGTACAGAGCTCAGGTATAACAGAAAGACTGTAGGAAGGGACAAGTGAACACACTGGAATTAGATGAAGTCAAAGCATTCTTGCTCATTCACTGTGATATGACTGAACGACTTAGAAAAAGGTCAGTTGTTAGAGTCAACAGGTGAGGTTACAGGTGAAATGCCATGGTCTCTAATTGAAAATCTTTCAGCAAAAAAGGAATAAATGATGGAATTACGGCAATACAGTTTAGATCTCACTGCCAGGTATAGAGTTAGCATATCCTTCTCTCTACTTTTTAATTGCATTTGAAATTTTTCCTATAGCAGTCTTCTTTTTTCCTTCCCCAAGATTCCAAGGCAGATCCCAGCCTGCTGTTCTGAACACCGCACTGCGGCCTAGGATGCACTACATTCTCTACTCCAGCCACCAGCCTCCCCCAACTCATTTCAGACCTCGGGCCATGTCCTTGCCTCCATGTTGCCTGTCCTCCTTCAGGTCCTGGAACACGTCAAGCTCATTCCCCTGCAAAAGAGACTTGCAGGCTTGCACTGTCCTCCTCCCAGAAGCGCCTTCATGGGCAGGTGTCTAGTGCAGTCACTCAGGGCCCTGCCCTCCAAAGGGCCACAAGCTTGTGGTTCAATCAACAAGACAAAAAAAGTCCCCACCCACCTCCCAACCCAGCACCCAGTCCTGGGAGCTGTGAATATGTCATCTCACATGGCAAAGGAAATTAAAGTTACCGTGAAATTAAGGCTTCTGCGCAGCAGAGCTTGAGATAGAGATTATCTTGGATTATCCAGGGGCCCAGTGTAATCACAATTTTTTTCATAATACATTTTATTATTTCTTTTGTTTACAAACCATACTCACTTTAAGATGCTGAATTCGCTTCTCAGACTGTGGGTATTTCACACCACATCCACCACCAGAGTTCCAGTGTCCTTTACCACCACGATCTCTCTGTCCCTCCCCAAGCCCACCTCCCCAGCAGCCATCATCCTGTGTCCAGTGAGTTTTTGCTGGGCTTTATCTATTTGTTTCACTTCTTTATTTTCTTCGTAAGAGTGAAACAGTCCTGTACTTCCTTTTTCTTCTGACTTATTTCACTTAACATGCCCTCCTCCAGTTCCATTCAGATTGCTGCAAAGGGCACAATTTTGTTTGTACAATGATTCTTTGGAGTGGACGAGAAACAAGGAAATGGCATCACGAGAAGGAAGATTTGGCCAAAGGCTTCTGGCTCTGAAGATGGAGGAAGGGTGCCCGGAGCCAAGGAAAGCAGGGAGCGGCAGAGGACTCCCCTGGAGACGACAAGGGAATGAATTCTTCCCTAGAGCTTCTAGAAGGAACACAGCCCTGATGAGTCACCATTTCAGTCCAGGGAGGACCATTTCGGACTTCCGACCTCCAGACTGTCCAAGAATAAATCTGCACTTTTGAAAGCCACTGACTCTGTGGTCAGTTGTCACAGCTGCAACAGGACGCTAATGACAGCAGCACTCCTGAGAAGCTTAATGTTACAATGTTTGCAAGTGAAACCTGATGAGACGGTGGAGGATGTGCTGGGTGTTCCCATTCGCACCATCCCGCAGTCCCAGTGGGCTCTCGCCCACCCACCCCTCACCCAGTCCCCTCCAGAGCCCTGCTCCACCCAGCCTCCCCCAACCCTCCCACAATCATTGCTGTTCTCCACCCGCGTGGCAACCTGCTCTCCTTGCGGGGAGGCCTATATTCTGAAATTGCCCTTGCTCCCCATGGGGGCCACGCGCAGGCAGCTTCCACCGTTGTCCCAGACTATCACCACCAGGGCAAGTCCAAAGGTGAGGCAGCAAAGACCTCTGACCCGCCCCCATCCAGAAAGTGTCATCTTCTGGGAGCTATCCCTACACGAGGCTGGAACACAGGGCCACGGGAAGCAGAGGTGGATGCCCCAGCCCGGCCGGAACCTTGCCCTGGGCTCTGTAAATTACCTGCCTGCCTGCCTCTCCCTCCAAGTCTCCTCCCGGCCCTTCCTTTCTGGTTCTTTCACCACTTTTCCGTTTCGGGGAGCCCTTCCCCAGCCTGAGTGCAGTAACTGTTTACCTGTCACCCCCTTTTCTCCCTTTCAGGACACTCTGCAAGAGCGCACGTTATCTCCTTTACCTACATCACTGACTCACTAAAAGGTATTACCGAACCCATTGTGTTGTGTTCTAAATGCTGAGGACACAGCAGCAAACAAAACAGACCATGTCCCTGGCCTCGTGGCAGACAATCTTCTGTGTTTCATCAACGGTTAGTAAACTCCTGTCCCAGCACCTCACACAGGGCCGGGCGCACAGTAGGAGCTCATCACTGCTGGCTGCATGAGGGACCGAATGAACAGGGAGTGCCTGGGCACCCTGTGCTGTGACCGGGCATAGCGCAAAGACATCCCCTTCATCCTACAGCATGTGGGCATGAAGACCTGTCCCATTCACAAGGAACGGGAGGGAAGGAGAGGTCTGAGACAGACTGGGGATGGAGGCGGGGTGCCCCCATTCCTGAACCATGTTGCCTTAAATTAGCTTCACATATGTCCCTTCATTATCCGTCAACAGTTTATCTGTGTATTTAAGTGAAGTTGTCCTGCTAATTGGACATATGTCTCACGGTTCTATAAGGAAAAGTCTATTAAGAAGTCTTGCTATAACAGACAAGAGCTTTGAGGGTAGTTTTATTCAGGGACAGGAAGGGAAATGAGTGGATTTTAATTTGGTAGCAAATAGCTGCTTGGGGCCAAGAGAGTGAAAAGAGGAAATCAAGAGCAGCTTTTAGATTATTACCGCTGTTAACAAGCATCTCCATCACCCCCGCCACTGCAGCGCGCCTTCGATCAACGTTATGAGTTAATCCGCGGCCTTTCCTGTACCCACGCTATTCCAGCGACTCCCGTTTTGGAGACGTGGCTACCGAGGCAAGAGAACTCGTCTGGCCCACGCCAGTGTGAGTCTGGCCTCAGCCCCTGGGGCCAAAGCTCCGGAGCTCATGAAGCTGTGAGAACATCAGGGCCCAGGCTGAACAGCCCAAAAGGCTGCGGGTGAGAGAGAGGTGGGGGAAAACAGTTTCTCAAGGCTTGACAAGTGATTTGAACCCCTGATCCAGCAAAGAAATCCCAGCCTCGACCGCTGGTCCAGACCCACGGAAAATGCTGGTGGTCACACGGTTAGAGGCACAGGCTTGGGAGCCGGATGGCCTTAAGTCCCATGTTAAGAATCGTGAGGTGAGAACACACAGGATGGCCTTAAGCCCCGTGACGAGTGTCCCTTATAAGAAAGATGAAAAGCCCGAGGAGGGCACTGGAGTGGCGCAGCCCCAAGGAGTGCCTGGGGCCACCAGAAGTGGCACTGAAGAATATTTACAGGCTGTTGGCACCTCGATTGGGGACTTCTGGAGTCCAGAACTGTGAAGAGTAAGTTTCCATGGTCGCTTGCCAGGACCAGGTGGAGCTGATGTGTTGAGGTACTGCAGGAAATGAATACACCTGCTTACCAGCTGTGGCCCTTTAGATGAGTCATTTCATCCACCCAGGCCTCAGTGTCTCCATCTATAAAAAGGGAATGATAACAGTCCTACCTACCTTCTTGGGATGTTGCTGTCCCAAAGGAAATGGCAGCGTTCAGAACACAACTGCCCGTCGTGTCTGGCCAATGCAATCATGTGTTCTTAGCATCAGAAGCCCCCCTGGAGAACTGGGGTTCCAGGTCTCCCTCCAAAACAGTGAGAACAAATATTTAGAGTATAGGGTGTAGGAGCCTGCACTTTTATCAGTCTCCTCAGGTGACTGATCGCCTGACAGGGTCCGCAGCTTCCGGACATGGCTTCCACAACTGCCACTGGTCAGCCTCCCCAGCACCACTGCCTCTGCAGGACGGTGGTCCGAGCTGCCACCTCTCCCGAATCCCTCATCATGAGCGTCACCCCAGGTCCCTGTGTTCCTTCGGCAGAAGTAGAAACAACTTGGATCTGGTGGAAGCAGGCAGTGCAGGGCAGGAGAGGAACAACGGATGTGTTCAGTGGGGAAATGCACAGCAATGAGAAACCAGCATGGCTGCTGTGGGATGGGGTCTGCGATGGGGAGGGTAGGCTGAGACCAGCTTTCTCCAGCTCCAGCCCCCAGTGGAGGCAAGCAAACACAGCGCTCCGCACAGCACCGCCTTGGGAGCAGGGCGCACTGCCCTCCCCCACCCACCCCCTCCAGAATCAGGGGCACTTGAGTGCAGCTATGGCAGCAGGAAGCCAGCCCTGTGTGTCCAGGCAGCCGGTGGAAGCAAAGGAGCCACAGACAGCGGCAGACGAGAAACTGGCTAGTGGTGATCATCCCACTGGTCAGGACAGAGAGGCCCCACACATGCCATGGCTTCTACCTCCAGAAACCCAGGGGTTACCCTGTTTCACTTCACTGGTGGTCTCTGGAAAGGGATCACTGCTGCTGAGCAGCCGCAGCAAAAGCCATCTCATCAGGCAGCTCTCCAAGGCCACGGCAGCCCCAGGAGACAAGCAGGGCGAGCAGGGTGAAGAGAAGAGATGGAGAGATGGCCACACCCAGCCAGGGAAGAACAAGGCAGTGGGGAGGGCAGCCAGAGTCAGGCCCTGTGTTGCCACCGATGCTGCGACCTGGGTGTCTCAAAGTGTCGCCCAATGCAGTGAGTGTGCCAAATGTGACAATTCAGGGGATCCAGCAGGCTTCTTATTTGTATATGCATTAGACCCTCAAAAAAAAAAAAAAAAGGGAGCTAGCAAACCTGTCTTTTCAGAGATATGTTTGCTAAGAACAAAACCAAAGAAAAAGTCAATCGAACAGAAAATATACAAATACATGAAGAATTGGTTGTCAGTACGAGGGACTAGCGATGCATTCAAGATATGTTTGTGTCTGGTTATGGAGGACACAGGCTAGAATCAGGGAAGACGTTCCCAGGGGCTTACAATTATACAGACACAGTATAATTTCCGAAACTGGACAGTGACCACAAGGGTGAAGACTAAATTACTTCTTATACCTTTTCCTATGTCTTACGTATTTCACGTGTTTCTTAAAATACAAAGGGTATGCAAACACGGCAAGATGGACATTGTTACTGGCCAGATTCTAGCTCACTAGGACAAATCTAGGGCAGTCAGGAGGGTAACTTGGCTTTGCATGGCCTGCCGGGGAACTACAGAGAAGTCAGCTCACAGGAGTCCAGTCTCCAGGGAGAAGCTAGAGTTGCATCACGCTTCCCCCAGGATCAGATGAGAATGACCCTACCAAGCCTCTCCCCTGACCACACTGAGCCCAGTCCGGTAGAACTCTCCCCAGATCAGAAAGACTTTGGGGCTGGGGCCGCTGCAGAAATGTGTGGGTTTGCAGCACAGTACTCAGAAAGCTTTAGGTATGCAGAGAGCTAAAAAGGAGACAGAGGATTCAGACTCTGTCTCCCTCTCCCAGAGAACTGGTCCTTAGATGACCCAACCAGAACAAATTAAATGCAGCTCATGCTCCTGCAGAAATTATCACAAACTGAGAAAGCCAGTCGCCAGGACAGCAAGGATTCAATTTCCCTCCTCCTCCATGCAGAACATTCTCAGGCCAATGTTCTCTGATGCCCAAGGAGAGCAGCAAAAGGGGATCTGAGGGGCACAACGCAAAGAAGAGCCTCCACACCAGGCCGACAGATACTGCACATGCACAGGAACAGTGGCACTTAGATACAGCTACCCTGGGGGCGGCCCTTCCAGGCAAGTGTTCCCATCCCCGTGCCCCCACAAGCTGGGTTAAGAGTCCCCTCTGAGAAGGGCTTCTGCCCCCACTCATCTTAGTTGGGAGTTAGCTGCTGTCAGGGGCAAGAGCTGGAGTAAAAACGAATCAATCCTTCTGCAACTGGTTTCTGCCTGCTTCCCCAACTGAACGTGAGCAAACAGAGGGCAGAAGTGGTCTTATTTCCTTTATATTCTCTGAGCCCGAACGTCACACAGTCCCTGGCACAGAGCAGGTTCAGCTAGTGTTGGTTAAAATAATGGAGGGATGGAAGCATGGTGAAGACATACAGCCTAGCTTGGCCAGAGCAGACCCCAGGTTTCAGAGACAATTCCTAAGAGCCAGACACTGCTGCAGAGCAATGAGATCTTTGAAAGTGGAATTCTCGTACCTTTACTAAGCGATAAGAGGGTTATCATCCCAACTGGCAGGTGTTCAACAGCTTTAAGAGTCAAAATCTTTTCCCAAAACAAAGAGCTGGCATCTGCCAACACCTTTGAAAGTTCCCTACCCACCTCCAATTGACTAATGTGAATTCCGAATATTTGTTGAATTAACAGGTTGATGAAATAAGTAAAGGAGTTCCAGGGGAAAGGTTCTGTTCCTTCTTCCTCCCCACTTGGGTTCCCCAGGAAGCAACTCAGCCTCAGGGATCACACCAAGGAGGAAGGAACCCCAGAAGCTGGCATCTTTGGTTCCACTTCCTGCCCAGTATGGTGTTTCTCCCAGGTTGGTAATAGATCAGCAAAAAAACAACCAGGTATGAAGGGCAAAGATGAGGTTGGGTGAAATCTGGATGTCCAAGCCACCTCCATATCTGCCACAAGCCTACAGGTGCCCAGGAAATCCCATTACCCCCTGGACCACTGGTTCTGCACCTGTAATTTAGAGGTTTGAGCTAGCTAATGCCAAAGATGTCTTTCTCAAGTTCAATGGAACAAATATCAATGAGTCATCATTCCACCTTAACCCCTTACTCTATCTGCCCAATAACCACCATTCAGAGATGGCGTCTTTGTCCCCCTACACACCTTGCCGTATGGTTCTAAAGACTGTCAACAAAAGATCCCTCCCTCTAACTGCAGGTTTCAGTAATGCCACAGTTGGTGTCCCCTACTTAAGCCTCAAGTAACCTGAGTCCCTAAACACATAGTTACAGTAAGGAAAGGGAAAAGGCTAAAATGAACTCTGTGATGTTAGACCGGAATTGGAGGTCCCAGGTCAAAGCGTTGGCAGGATTTAATGAGCATGAAAGGTTCTTACAGCAAATTTACAGCCACCAGCCCTTTGAGGATAAGTACTACAGGTGAACCTCCGGCCCCTCAGTTTCATGCAAGCACGCAAAGAGGGCCCCCTTAGAGATGCAGGGCTCCCAACCTCTCCCTTTGGGAGGAGGAGTCACTAATCCAGAGATGAGTTTGGAAGAAGAAACAATATGCTCATCAGCTCACCTCTTCCTCTGTCCTGCCCTTTGGGGATCTGAGTCCCCACAGAGAACCGTTTTTTTGCTCCTCCCTGCCCTCTAAGTAGGTCCTCATTTGAGGGCCTGGCCTGCTGTGTCTGTCTAGAAGGTAAGTGCAGCAAATTCAAGGGTGAAGTTCAACAAGCCCACTCACCCACATACCCAAGCCATGTGGTGTAGCCCACAGCGGTTCTTGGAAAGAAAGCTGGCATCTGGCCTCCACCTGGCAGAATCCTGAATCTCCTTGGCTCTGCTTCTCAGGCAAGGAGAACAGTATCCATCATTCCCTCCTCAAGCACAAATACTAAGCACTACACTAACTCACATGCACACACACCCTTACTGACCAGAACTCTGATACCAGAGGAGCCCACTGACCTAACCAGTCACCAGAAATTCACAGACAGGCTTTCCCTTCATAGTGGCAAAATGACTGCCAGCAGCTCTAAGCCAGTATCCTATACTGGCCACTAAACCAGCAGAAAAGACAGAGTTACTACTTCCCCAAAAGTTCTGGACCTGATGCTTACTGGGCAGCACTAGCTCAGATGCCTACCACTAAGTCAACCTCTAGAGCCAAAGGAAGACACCAGAAGCTGGCTTACACCATGTGCCTCCCTTGGAGCCGAGGGTGGGATGAGTCCCAGTCAAACCCTAAGATGTGTATATGATATAGAGGTAGTTTCTCAAAAGAAAGTTTTGATGGGTACACACTGGTGGGGCAGCGGTTAGGGCTACAGCCTCTGAGGGAACGCAGCCCACACACATTCCCAGGGTCCGGGGTCGTGTCCTGTATCCAGGGGAAATAACCAATGTGAACAACTAAATAAAATAAATTAAAATGTCTTCCTTTTCTCTCTTCCTTCCTGCCTGCCTACTCACCTTCATTCCTGCCTGTTCCTTTCCTTTAAAAAAGAAAGCTTGACGCTGATCCCCACAATGAGAATGGATCCTGAGCTGCAGAATTATGTATGTCCACTACACCCCACCACCTCGGTTACAGTCAGCTCAGTCCCACCCCCCACAAGCCCACTGCCTGGATGTATGTTCCAGCCAGGATTTCTCTCTGCTTCGTGGACTGGCCAGCTCACCATGATGTCTCCGTGGGCATCAGTACCTGGCTCTCCAAACATTCTGGGCCTGGCCCCACCCCTCAGCCACCATGCAGAGTGTCATGGGCCCCTAGAAAGCTATCCTTCACCTTGGCTCCCATGCCCTCCTGATGCAGAGCTGAGTCACTGAGATCCCAGGCACCTTGAAAGTGCACCTTGACATCCCTGCCTGCCGAGCTCATCTCCTAGCTCAGGAGAACTCTGGGACCTGGGGACGCTGGCTTGACAGGTGAGATAATTATGTTTTACCCGTCACTCACTCCTTTATCAGTCACGCTGAGGAGAACAGATAAGTGTTCCGATGGAAAAAAGCTTTCCTGCAGTATTTACTTGGGCTCCTTCATGCCAGCCAGCTTCACTTCACCAGACACAACTCCTAGGAGCCAGCCCATACCCTGCTCTCTGGTTCCACTCACAACATGCTACCCCCTTGTCAAATACCAGGCTATACTTTCCCTCCCACATCCCCTAAAGCTGTCACCTTCTCTGGGAACTATAGCACTGCTCCCTTCAGATGGCCTTCACAGGAAGGACAACTGTCTTGGAAACACCCAACCCCCAGCCTGCTCTGCAGAGGGCTTGCCCCTGAGCCCTGTCTGGGATCTCTCTGCAGTGTCACTCTGTTGGCTCCAAGGCCCATTGCACTGATTAGATGGGCAAAGGGCAACAGGGAAAAGCAGGGGGTCTGTTAAGTCTCAGAGGCGGGAGTTTGAGCTCCTCGAATACAAACCACATTTCATTCATTCATTCAACAAGCCTTTCGTCAGGGCCTGCTACCTGCTTCCTTTTCACATCTCATAAGGCACTGTCCAGATATTAGAGGCAGAATCCTCATTAAACGATACAACCATCTCTCTTCTACAGACAAGGAAAATGGCAGCTCTGAAAGGGTTAAAGACCTTCCCAAAGCCGGGGCACAGACTCAGGTCTGACTATGAACCTTACCCAGTCTTTGTAGGTCCCTCCCCAGGCAGGGAGCTAGCAGGGTGCAGCCAGGCACGGAAACAGACATGAAATCGACTCAGTCCTAGCAGCACCAGGGAAGGTAGAAGTTACAAGAGAGGAAGACCCAGTCCCAGGTCTAGAGGGCTCCATAATCTAAAGAGAGAGAAAGACATGGAAGGAACTATCAACTGTGGCAGGAATAAAGAAGATAGAGTGATTGAATTAAGGCAATATCCCTGGAAGAATACCCGAGAAATAATGATCGCCTCCAAGCAGGAAAATCGGGTACCTGAGGAACAGGGATGGGAAGATCATTTTGTATGTTCAAATATTATATATTTTGAATTGTGCACCATGTGAATCTATTTCCCATTAAATGATACTTGGAGGATGCAATCAGCCAAATCTTGAAGGTGGAAAATTTTACAGGATAAATGATCTGGTTCTTCAACAAGCAAAGCACTTTTAAAAAAGAAAGGGCAGGGGTGGGAGAGGGAAGGACAGAAATGTCATAGATTTTTAAAGATTTAGGAAATATCAACCAATTTATGTACCTTGTTTGGAGATAAATCTGAACAACCTACCTATAAAAAGATGATGTGGGGACAACAGGGGATATTTGAATATGAACACTTAGAGGTTTATATGGAGTTATTGCTAGTATTGTCAGCTACACTCAGAGCATTATAGTTCAGTGTTTTTAAGGTCCTTATATAGTAGAGATGCACATTGACATATTTACAGATGAAATACTCTGTTGCCTGAGATTTGCTTTCAAATAGTTCAGCAATAAAATAATAATGAATGAATGAACGAATGGACAGATGGATGGATGAAGGGGACAGGAGATGAACGAGATTGTCAAGCTTCCCTTCTGAAGCCGATGGCAGTTACATAGAGGTTCATCATACTACCCTCTCTTGTTAATGGTCAAAATTTCTATAATGAAAAGTTTAAATAAAAAGATAAGAATTAATTATTCCATCCACCTAAGATGAGACGGTGGGCATCAGAGAGGGGAGGTGTCCAAGCTGAGTGCAGAAATGACTAGAAATTTTCTAAGGGGCAAAGGGAATTCTATCCAGGCTGAGCACAGACACACAGATCTCCCGCAAACCTCTCTCAAGGAAACAAAGGTGTCTGCACTTGACCCGAAGCTCAGCTTACAGCCAACACAAATGCCCTCTTGCTTGATGCCCCAGCTCTCTGGGACATCAGTTGTAGCATCAAAATCAACGACCCTGTACCAATCGAGGACAGAGAGCGGAGTTGACAGCTTCACTCACAGGCCTACACAAGGCCCCTTTGTAAGCCTTCAGAGGACAGGAAAGCAATTAACCTCTCTCTGTTGGGTTTTGCCTGACAAAGCAGTCTGGAAGCCAGCTGAGTTATCTCAGGGACCAAGCCTTCATCCCTCCTGAGTCATCCCAGACACCTGCATGCCCCAGAACACATAGCTGCCTCCCAGAAGATGCGTAAGCACTATGGGACCCAGTCTGAGGTGGGCAGCCCAGCCCCTCGGGACTAAAACACCTCCAACTGGAGGAGGAGATGGACCTCCACCTCCTTACCAAGCTTTCCCCCCAACCTCAATCCTCACACGCCCCCCTGCAGCTGAGCCGCAAGCAGGAAGCCAGCTCACTGGGAAACCACGTCATGACTCATTCAGCCCTGACCTGCTTCAGATGGGCCCCAGGGGTCCCTTACCTTGGATCGAAGCTGCAAGTACTCCTCGGAGCCATAGGGGACACTCCTCAGGGACGTGAGGTAGTCAAAACTGATGACCGCTGTCTGTGAATGGAGAAAGAGGAAGGTTTAGCACCAGACAACAGACATCACTCTTCTGCCCAAGCCCTGCAGCAGCAGGCCCCTGACACATGGCATAGCTGGAGAAGTAGACAGTCCTGCCCTTAATTAAGATGCTCCAGCCCCAGACAGTAGCCTGGCTGGCTTCTGCCTGTCAGTCAGAGTTCTGCCCAAGTACCGAGCCCTGGTCTCATGTGATCCTCACTCACCAAGAACTTTCCATTGTTCTTTTTCTCTTTTTTAAGAATTATTTTATTTAGAAGGAAGTAGGCAGGCAGGCAGGCGAGCAGGCAGGCAGGCAGGCAGGCAGGAAGAAGCATCTATGCATCCATTTAGTTATTCATCTTCCTTGTTTCCCCTGACACCAGGCCGTGAGCCCAGGTCCTTGGGTTTTTTTGTGGACTACACCATCTGGAGCCTTAGACTTAAGTGCTAAGCCACCAGGACATGTCAAACTTGCGATTATTTATCGTACCAAAGCACCATCCAAAATTACCGTGGCCATTTGTTTCTTTGTTTGTGAACTGTCTTCTTCACTTTGCTAGAATTTCAGCTCTATAAGTGCAGGGACTTGTCTTTCCCAGTTCATCATCATGCTCCTAGCAGCTTTCACAGAGCCGAGAACATAGGTAAACGCTCGATAAATACTACTTCAAAGAATGCTGTTGGATAAACTTAGCCTACCTCCTTATCACAAATAGACATCATTCAATAACATAAGGTCACTCTAATAACAGTTTTGTTCTGGATACCTGGGGCAGAACTCCAGAAAAGGCCCCTTTACTTGATGAGTCAGATTACAGGCACACATGGAAGAGACTCCGGGATGAACTAGCCCAAACCTTCTTTTAAGAATTGAGTGACTGAGGCTCCTAGAAGTTAAGGGAAATTTATATCAACATGATTGATGTTGACTGCAAATATTCTCGCTGTTCTGAGTTTGCAATCATCAGGGCAGGCTAAACATTTGCTATAGGAAGACCATGCAGGTGTCCCCAGGCCCAGGTCTGGTTTTATAAACAGTCATGATAAACCAAATCTGAGTGACATGATGCCGCTCATGTAAGAAATGTCTTTGACTCTGGGTATCATTGATAAACCTCTAAAAATAACAGCGTGGCCAGTGTCATACATGATAAAGATGACCACTGCTAATTTGATGATTATCAGTTGCCATTAAATGACCTATGAATTAAAAAAAAAAAACAGATTGATACTGAGAGGAGTCCATTCCTTCATCTGCACCCGAAGCTTTATTCCAGCTCCCTGAGAGGAACACTGGGCTGATCAAGGCCCCAGTATTGGCCTTTAAGAAGTGCACAGCCTAGTGGCTGGTGTGTAAAGCACAGCTACTACTTTCCTCCCTCTCTTCCAGCTATTCACATCCCGAAGTTTCCATCAAACCCTGCCTCCCATCTGGACTCCCAGTCCACCACGCTCCCTTCTATATCGGGGTCCCACAGCAGCAGTCCTCTGAGTCACATGTCTTGACATAATGCATGGCTTTTCGATTGTTTTTTGACCCAATCATGTGGGCACTCCTCAATCCAATTTCTTCAAAGCTGGATCTAGATAGGACAGTTCATTCCGATCCCTCAAAGCACAAGCAACAGCCCTAGGCCCCAAAATGACACTTGGTAAACACTTGGGAATTGTTTCTTATTCTTTGGCCTATTTATCTATCTGCCTATCTTGATTCTATGACTCAGTTTACCCTAAAGGGCAGCCACCACTCAGTGGCCTACCTTCTGAGCCAGGAGAGAGAGAAGACTTGACAACCCTGAGAACTGAGGAAATGACCGGACAGCAGCCCAGATGGACGGCGCATCCGAGATCATCATGGGGTGAGAGGCAAGGTGGGGATGCAGCGCACAAAGAGTTTAGCAATCTAGTGGCCAGTGGGCAATTATATTAGAATGTCTGGGAGAACCACTTTTAGCAGAAAGAGGACATGATCACACCAGAACAATGTTTATTAGTCCCTGGAGAAAACCTACCTTGGTTCAACATCCAACTCAGATTCTCTGTTAGTTCAGGGATTAGCAGGGATCCCCAAAGCTCTCTGAGACCCAGAGACTCTGCGCATGAGTCCCATGTCAGAAACTCTTCACACAAGTTCACTGGAGACAGACCAAGTTTCCAGGTAGAATCTAATCAAAGCTGCAAAGTCCTCTTTCCATGTACGTTTGCGGAGGAACACTGCCCCCCGAGTCTGTCAAGAAAATCGGATGTGGAGCCTAAAATGTAAATGCTTCAGACTAGAGACCCTGTGAAATCCCACTCTATCTACTTAAGCTCAGAATGGCAGTGACTATGCCTGCAGGAAGGTGAGGCGCCCATCCACGCCACGGGCAGAGGGAGCTTTGCACATGCAAGGGTATGTGTGTGTCTCCTCACATGTGTGTCCATGAGCTACATGAATGAACACCTGCAAGTAACACCGCAGTTCCTCTGCCACGCCCATAATGAGAAAAACCTACCGTTGCGACTGCTCTGCCCACCCTCACAGCGCCAAAGTCACTGGGGTCCCAGTAGTTGTTACTATAGAGGTAGCCGCCAGAAGCAGCCAGAGCCATGCCAGTCCACGAAGCAAGCTTGAGAGCCCTCCTGGCCATGTCCCCAAATCTGCGGAAGGAAGGAGAGAATGAGGAATGGTTAAGCGTCTCCTAGTCAGTAAGACAGAGATTCAAAAACAGGCTCTGTCACTTAATCAGCTATCGGTCCTTAGATCCTTTTCTTGATCTCACTGACCCTCAGTTTCCTCACTCGTAAAACTGGATGTTCCTTGCCTCAAAAAGGGAAGAAAATGAGACCGTGTATACAGATTCTCAGCATAACACCCGGCCCAAGTCAGTTCTCACAGACATTCTTCTTTCAACAGCGCCAGGCAGCTCGTGGCACAGGGGACAGTGCAAACAGAATGAAGAGCTCGCCCACGCGGCACCTACACTCTAGAGGAGACGACAGGTCTTAAGCAGACAGATGTATAACACGTGGCAGAATATCAGCTGGGATTAAGCTGGTATTAAGCACTAAGAATAAAGTTACTAACTACTAAGAATGAAGCACTAAGGATAAAGTTACTAACTACTAAGAACGAAGCACTAAGGATAAGGTTACTAACTACTAAGAACAAAGCAATAAGGATAAAGTTAAAGACACACCCTGGTAGAATGGCAATTGGATCAACTGCCTCCAAAGGAGTGCAGGTCACATCCCGCTGAGTTGGAATCCCGGGTTCGAGGGTTAACAACCAATGTGAACAAGTAAATAAAAATAAAGTGCTTCTTCCTCCTCTCCTCCCACCTATCTGCCCACTCACCTTCATTCCTGCCTGCTCCTTTCATTTAAAATAAATAGATTCCTGGGGTTTTTTTTTTAAAGATAAAAAGAGGTAAGAGGAAGAGGATGAATAGGTGACAAAGGACGCTACTGTAGACAGGAAAAGCAGCAGAGCACAGAACCAACCACTGGAACTGGTAACTATTACTCTGTGTGCCATGTGCACGCAGGGGTCATTAGTCCTCGAGGCCCAGGACAGAAGAGGTCAGATCACAGCCAACATGGCAGGGGGCAAGGAGCCAGGGACACCCCCAGTGTCCGGCTGATTTTAAACATTCTTTTGGTTAGTGTACACAGCCCCTTGTCTAGACTACAAGCCCTCTGAGGGCAAACGCCATGCGTCCTGGTGACTCGCGCACTTACAGCCCTGCAGGGAGCTTTAGGGTGGGGCTCAGCATCCATCAGCTGATCAGATCTGTTTAACCACATTCACATTCCCCATCAGTGGAACCAAGTGGGCTACCCGCTCCCTGACCCCTCTGCCCGCCACCTTTGTCCCTGTGCAATCCACTAGGTGGCTACACAGTCACTCTGGGGCCCTACACCCAACAGGCTGCCTCCTTTAAATCCTGGGAATTCTTTAGCAGACTAAAACCCCTGGTCACAGCTGCAGCTGGCAGGAGATGAGCCCCCTCCCAGGAGAAGGGCAGCACCGAGCCCTGCAAACCTGAGCCAACGCGGCAGGAAGCTTCGGGTCAGTGACACGTGTGCTTCTGGAGTCCTGCTCAGTCTGGCCACTGCATGTCCCTGCTTTGCGTCTGTTTCCCCTTTGTACAGAAAAGCTTGCAGCTAACAGCCTTGTCTTGGTCTTTTTGAAAGTCTACTTTGACTCCTGGCTCAAATTAGCCACAATGTTTTTCTAAGTGTCCACAGGTAAATTTTCTACCATTCTTATACTTTCAGTTTCTATTTCCTATGGTTTCTCTAAGCAGCAGTTGATTTCTTTCTGTTTGTTGACTATAATTACTTATTTACGTGGATTTTTTGCGTGGATTGAATATCACCATCTTCTATTTTTCCTACCTGTTGCTTCTCTTTCTCGCCTTTCTTGACTTTTTCTGGACGCAGTACATTTCATCATCCCTTTGGTCTACCCTCTGCCAGTCTTCTTTTCCTAATTCAGTGTTTCTAAAATATGGTCAGAGGAACAAACACCTGCAAAACCTACCAGCCTGCTGGCCTAGTGGTCTAATTCATTCAACGCAGTCCACATACCTCCCAAGGTCCCCAGGTCAAGACCTGAGGTCAGTGGGGAACAACCAAGATGAACAAGGAAATAAAACAAGGTGCTTCCTCCTCTCTCCTCCTGCCAGCCTGCTCATCTTCATTCCTGCCTACACATTTCCATAAAAAAACAAAACAAAAGAACAAAAGAACAGCCAGCCTGGGTGCCACTTCAAAAATGCAGATTTCTAAAGTCCAGGGCTCCCCCTCCACTGAATCACCAGCTCGGGCAGGACCCTCAGGAATCTTCATTCCAATAACATAATGGGTGACCTGCAGACAAATTAAAGTTTGAGGACCACTCATGGAAATACTTTCCTTTTAACTGAGGCTCATGTGCTCAAATTCATCAGCGAAACCACACCCCAAAAGTAAGTCACCCAAGTTCCTCCTACCCACCACCAACCCCAAGCAACTACATGCATCCCACAAGGGTGACAGCAAACAATTATTTATAAAGGAATAATTTAAGAAACACATTCCTTTCCCTAAACACTAACGCCTGACCCAACTCCTGCGATGCGTTTCTAACTGTGTAAGAAAGGGGTTTGTAAGTAAAAGAATACACTAAAATCTTGCTTTGTAGTATGTTCTTTATTTTCCTTATATTCTCTTTATTTTATGAACATCTCCCTATCCCCACATCATTCTGCCAACATTTTGATAAGCAAGAGGTGCCTCTCAAGACAGGGGAGTGTAGAGGGTGAGAATGCACACTCCACCATCCTGTGAGTGCTGGTTTCGACCCCCACATACAACTGGGGCAGGGTGGGGGGCTGCCACCTCTGAGTCTCATGACCTTGTTGATAAAATGAGGATGAAAACAGCGATGCTATCTAAATTGCAAAGGAGGAAGTAAAACTATTACTATTTGCAGATGACATGATCATGAAAACCCTAAAAAAGCTATCAGAAAATGCTAGAATTAATCAGTGAGTAAAGTGGCATCCTACAAAAATCAGTGCATAAAAGTCTGTTGTATTTTTATATGCAAACAATATTACACAAGAGAATGAAATCAAGAAAACTATCCCATTTACAATAGAAGAAAAAAAGAATTAAATACCTTGGAATATATTTAACAAAGAAGGTAAAAGACCTGTACAATGAAAACTCTAAGACTTTCTTAAAGGAAACAGAGGAAGATACAAAGAGATGGAACAATATACCATGCATATGGTCAGGAAGAATCAACATTGCTAAAATGGCCATCTTACCTATAGGAATATACAATACAATCCCCATCAAAATCCCACTGTCATTTTTCAAGGAAACAAAATTTTAAAATGTTTATTTGTATGGAATAACAAAAGAGCCTGAATGGTCAAAGTAATTATGAGAAAAAAGAACAAAACTGGAGATCTTGAGCTCCCAACATCTTGACCTATCCTACAAAGTGATAAAGTGATCAAAACTATAGGGTACTGGAATAATAAGAGACACAAACCAGTGGATTAGAACTGAATCACCAGAAACAGACCCAATCATATATGATAGGTTAATTCATGACAAATTAACTAAGAGCATACAATGGATAAAAGAATGTCTTTTCAATAAATTGTGTTGGGATAACTGGACAGCCACATGCAAAAGAATGAAGCAGGACCACTCTCTAACACCACACACAAATATTAATTCAAAATGGATTACAGACGTGGATGTAAGACTGGGAACCAAAATATACTTAGAGGATAACATTACATGACATCAGCTTTAGATAGGACTTTGGGGACTCAACTCCAGCAACAAAGGAAACAAAAACAAATACAAGCAATTGGGACTATACCAAACTAAAAAGCTTCTGCACACTGAAAGAAACCATCACCAAAACAGAAAGACAATATACTAACCAAGAGTAGACATTTGCATTTCATATATCTGACAAGGGTTTAATATCCAAAGAACTTATAAAACTCAACAACAGAAAAACAAACAACTGAATCAAAAAATGGACAGAAGAACTGGATAGACATTTCTCCAAAGAAGCCATATAGATGGCCAGCAGTCATATAAAAATATGTTCCTCCTCACTTGTTATCAGGAAAATGCAAATCAAAACAATAAGCTGTCAACTTATACCTCTGAGACTGGCTATTTTTCAAAAGTCTGGAAACAACAAAGGTTGGCGAGGATGCAGAGAAAAGGGAGCACTTTCAAACTGCTGTTGGGAGTGAAAATTGGTGTGACCCTTATGGAAAGCAGTATGGAGATCCTCAAAAAATTGAGAATGAAAATCCCATATGATCCTATCATCCCACTTCTGAGTATTTACCTAAAAGACACAAAAACACTAATTTGCAGAGATATATGCACCCATATGTTTGTTGCAGCATTACTTATAATAGTCAAGAATTAGATAAGTGCCTATCACCAGATGAATGAATAAAGAAGATGTGGTGTATACCTACATATCGAATCTATAATGGAGTACTATATAGCCCTCAAAAAGATGAAATCTTATATGTGACAAGATGGATGGAACTAGAGGGGATTATCTTAAGTGAAATAAGTCAGAAGAAAAAAAGACAAATATCAGATGATCTCACTCGTGTGTGGAATTTAAAGAAACAAAGCAAAGAAATATACTAAACAAAAACCAACCCCTGAACATTAGCAATTTAACTGAGGTTAAAAGCAATGACTACAACATGATTGTGAGACCTAGGGAAATGATGCAAAAATGTTTAACAAAGTGTCACCTACACAGTGAGAACACAGTGGCCACTGCTATTACCACCATTATTACTATTCCCTCCCCCAATCCCAGGCTTCAGTAAAGGATTTGATTACTCCCCTGCCTCTCAGCTTCAAGAAGACTTCTGCATGCCCCAGGCCTAATTCTGGCAGGCCACACCTAACCCAAGCCCTCCCCTGGCTCTCCAGATTCCCAGCCTGTAGAATTTTCCGCAGAAAGTGACAGCACTCTACCCTTTCTTCCAAGACAGGTTCAAATCAGTCCTGGAAGCAGGCCTTACATTAGGCTGCATGGCCTCAGTACCTATGCACCTTCCCTCATCAAGATCACCAGTGGGAAAAATCCGTGAGGGTGACCCAAAGACCCTCCTTACAGGGCCTGGAGAGAGAGAAGCTCATATTAGGAAGTTCCCCGTGGTCCCGAACTCTGCCTCTATGGCTCACCAGCTGTGTGACCCTGAGCAAGTCACAACCTCTTGGAACCTCCAAGTAATCATCTACAAAAGGGAGCTCTTGCTGATGGTGTCTCAGTGGGTCACTGTGAGAATTAAATGAGAATTTGCTTTAACATAATACCTAACATAGTAAATGAGACTTCTTTCCTGGTTGTTTTAACCTTCATCTACTCTTCTCTGAAAAGCAGAACTTAGGTAGTAGTCCCAGCATTTCAGGGACCAGGGTCTGGCACAAGCTTGCACAATTAATAAAAGAGGTGAGGAAGGCCATCATACCTTGCCTGAACTCCTCAACCACTCTGTATTCCAGACCAAGGTTCCCACATCCCATCCCATTTCATTCTGTCACTCAAGTTACTACCATTCAAACCTAAAGTGCATTCCCATCTTTCCTCCCTCCCCTCCACTGAGCAAAAAGTCCAAATTCTCCAGCAGGGTATTCAAAGTTCACTCATTCCAACCCACCTGTCCATCTTCATCTCCTAAAACAACCCTCCACACTCAATCCTCCATGACTCCTCTATGACTTTTGTGAACCAATCACTCAGAACTCATTGCTCCACCTTCTCTGGTCTTTTTAAGCCACTGCTTTTACCTCTAATGATTCAATCCTGTATCTAATCTCCTACTAGAGGCAAAGGGCAGAATTCACGAATAAAACAGAACATCAATAAGCCTGCTAACAAATGACTGAATGAATGACAGTAAATTGTTCCCCAGCCTATTCTCAACACAGAAACCTAAGTCAGCTATGCCATCCTCTGCTTTCCAAGGGCCCCCCTCCCTCAGATGAACAGCCCACACCTTGGCATGGTGTACTAGGCCCTATGATGGATTCCCAACACCTCCCCCCGTAACCCCAGGGACTCAGGCCACTCCATTCCAAAGCCACTGGCTTTCTTACTATTCCTCAAACAGGCCAGAGACATCCTAACTCCTGAGCTTTTGCTCTTGGTGTTATCTACCTAGAATAGGGCCAACAAATCTATTCTGTGAAGGGCCATGGACTGAATATATTTGACGTTGCAGGCTACATCATCTGTCACAACTACTCAATTCTGCATCACAGTGCAAGGCAAGAGGCATCCACAGGCGATGCGTAATGTGAATGGTATGGCCAGAGTTCACTCTCAGGCTAGTTGGCCAAACCCTGAATAACACATGGTAGGTGGTCCCAAAGTGTTTAGGGAACGACTGAATCAATGAACGGTTAAACTACTCTCTGAGGCCTGTGCAGAGCCAGTAACAACACAGGTCCTCAGGTGAGAATCACATGCTCAGGGCTGACAATTCAATACGATCTGTGCCCAGGGACCCCCAGCACTACCTCCCAGCTCTTGCCTTCCCTGAACCCCACCCTCATGTTACACCCTTGTCCAGGCCTGTCTCTGTAGGCACTGGCCTGCCTGGAGCCGAGACCACCTCGAGGTGGGAAAGCAACGGTGAAGCAGACACAGCCCCCAAGACCTGGTTTTTATGCAAACATCCTCAGTAATAAAAGAAGTAGAAATTGAAACACATAAAATAGATGATATAGGAGCCAAACTGTGTCTAAATAGATTGGAAGTGGAGTTTTCCATAAGGCGTCAGTGAGTCTTTAACATGCAAATGAGCTGCTTCCCTCGGGGTATTTTAAAAGACCCTGTCAGCCGTGAAATATGTCTGTGGATGAAAAACACCTTTCATTATTAAACCCCTTGCTAATGAATCACCTGCCCTGTTCTATTTACTTGCCTTTTTGACTTCCACCTGAGTTACTTCTCTTAATCGAATACTTGGTGATGGGAGGAGGACGAAGGCCACCAAGATTCTACTACCTAATCATTCGATAGTATTAGCAATGACTAACCTTTACAAAGCCCTTTGCACTCATCATCTCATCAGACATTCCACACCAGCCAGCAAGTTGAGAAAAATATTATTACCATCCCAGATAAAAAGGTAGAAACCAGGGAACAGAGACGCTACATGATTTGCCCTGGGTGGGTCAGCTAGTAAATGACAGTAAGACTTGGGTCCATCTCTTTATGACATGTGACCTCCTTGGCAGAGGCCCCTAGACCTCCACTCAATGTTTACAAGTAACAGTGTCAGTCACTATGGGCAGTGACTGATCCTCTACTGGCCCAAACAGTGCCAGGCACATGGAAGACACTGCTTGGAAGCCCTGAAAATCAAAAATACATCACAAGATCAACCAGTGCACCTCACTAGAAACAACTGATTCCAGTATATGAAATGTTTAGGAAAGCAGTGTTCTTGTCAAAACCATTCTCAGAATGGAATCCATCTTTCTGGACCACAGAAAAGATACCAGCCAATCACAGGGAACAACAGGTGAGTCTGGGAAGCTCTACATAAGGGAAGTTGATGATCAACTGAAATGTGCATCCCTGGACAGAACAAAATAGGGAAGCAAGCAATTACCATTCATGGCAGCCAATAAGTAGCTAGGGCTTTTCAGTTACCATTCATCTGTAGCCCTCTCCCCAAGCCACATTCCAGGACAATAAGCCTAGAATGACCTCACCCTGCTTGGTGCACAGGAGAGAATGATCACAGAGGAAGGGCACTTGGGGATCCCGTTCCATTAATTCCATAAAGTAACCATTGTCTCCCCTCACTTCCTAGAGAGACTATTAGACAAAGGAGCATATTTAGTCTGGTCCGCTGAGACTGGAAAAGACCCAGCAAGTATGGAAAAGACCCCATACTCTTGGAAGGAGTGATCAGGTTTTCAGGGAAATATGGATAAAAACAAACAAGGAGAATGCTACCATTATGTCAAGTCTGGAAGGGCTATTTGGCCTGAGCTGGTTACAGTCTGCGATGCAGACCAAATGGGATCATACTCTCTTTCCTAGTGTTAGAGGCCCAGAAAGTGGCTGAATCAATATCGATTAAGTACAGGAATCCCTGACTGATGCCAAAAACCCAAGGGGGGCGGGGCAGGGGGGGTGGGGGTGGGGTGGTTAGTGATCAAATCTCACTAGGTCAAGAAAGAAATTGTCATTCAGTTCATCCTGTGAGACACAGAAAACCAAGTGCGAGTAAGGAGCCGCAGGTAAGAGAAAAGTGAGAGAGCTTCCAACAAGAGGGGTACACTTGAGTGCCAAGTGCTCAAGTAACTTACAAAGCTATATTCTCAGGAGTTTACAATTAGAGAGTCATTCTACAGACAAGGAAACTGACTTTCAGAAAAGGTAAGAAACTCAACCAGGCAGCTGTCCGTGATGGAGCCAAACTTGAATACCAGTGTGTCTGCTCCAAATAAGAGTAACAGGGCAGATGAGAACACGCAGCTTGCTGAGCTCCGAGACGGATCACTGGAGTGTCTCCAACACTCGAGTATCCACCTCCAGGAGGATGACTTGGCGAGCTGGGGCAGAGAGGTATCAATAGATGCCTGACTCAAGCAGTATTCTTATCGTATAGGTCCCTTGTCCAACAAGAAAATAAGTGTGTATTAGAAAGGAATAAAATGCAAACTCTCCCAGGAGAGATCAAATCTTTCAAGAGCAGGGCTTTTGAGAAACGGACAAGCAAATTACTTAATTACATACCGTGATGTAACAGAGGAAAACAGCATGATCTTAGGGTACTGAAAATCTATATCCAAAGTAATGGGGAGGGGGCAGAGTAACAACGTACAAATTAATGTTCACTACAACTACAAAAAAAAATTGGCAAACAAGGACAGAAAGGCCCATAACCAAGTGTGTAGAGTTGGTGCTTTTAAGTTCACAGGGTTTTTTCTTTTTTTTTTTTTCTATAAAATAGCAAAAGTACTTCCCCAGACCAGCATCCTCTTCAAGTCCTAGGAGCGTGTTAAGAGCACAAACTAACTCCCTACTCCAGAAACTTTCTGTGGAATAAGCCCCCTAGATGATTCTGATGCATGCTAAAGTTTGAGAACTACTTTAGTAAGAAAATAATTAAAGAAGACATGGGAAGAAACTGATAAAGTTTCATTCACCAATTCACTTGAACTTGGCAAATATTTCTTGAGCACCCGCAAAGAGTAAAGCTCCTCGCAATAGGCAACCAGTGCTTGTTGAGTTGAATGTCTTCGAGTTAGAAGTAAACGCCACAAGCGTTGTACAGGGGTCTTTAAAGGCTGCTCTCCACAAGGGCTGTCATCAGCACAGACTGTGCAATCCAGACGTTCAAGGTCCTGTAAGGTGCTGGACATAGGCGCTCTCTGGGGCACCGGGCAAGCGCGGGCAGTGGGCAGGGGTCGCTGCATCGCCCCCTCATCTAGCCCAGACCACGCTCCCTCCCCAGACGCCAGCGCGCCTCGTAGCTAGCGCACAGGCCACCAGGGGATAAGGACGTCTCGGTGAGCCACCTGCTGTCCTCCTCCAGCTCCACCCCAGTCTGCACGCCAGTCTACGCTTCAACCCGGGCGTGCCCGGCTGGAGAGTCCCCGCAAAAGGGGCGGGGCACTGCTAGTCGTCCGAGCCTCGTGGCCGCGCGTCCAGCCCGGGTGACAAGGTTAAAGGCTATGGCTCCCCGTCGGCAAGGTAGCCGGCCAAGGCGGCCCAGGCCGGGGCGCGCGCACCCTGCGCCTCCACACTGGCTCCCCACCCGCCACATCCCACGCTCCCAGCGCAGGGCGACCGCGGCGGCGCACGCTCCGAGCCTGTCTCCCAGGGGCGGTCCCTACTCACCCCGAGAGAAGCCGAGCCGCAGGCCGCGGGAGCCGGGCGGCTGGGGATCGAGCCGCCGGGACCTTGCTCTCCGGCACCGTCGGATCGCGCTCGGTTAAGCCCGGGCGCCGCGCGGCCTGCCGGGACTTGTAGTCCTAGTTCTCCAGCCCGCGGTCCCAGGCACAGCTCCTCCGCGGACAAAGTGCTTTACCTGTCAGGTGGCCCTGTTTCTTTGCCGGAGCTTGGACGCGGAATCTTACTGAATTGTTTTCACGAAGCTTTACAAATAGGTCAGAGATGCAGTTGTGGGTTTGTGTATTTAAATAAGGTATTAGAACAGGTGAGGAAGAAATTGATGGTTGCTGAATAATAAAAATGTGCTGATTAATCTTGGTTACCGTTGACCTTCGTTCAGTCATTTATTGACCTCTGTTTATCGAATTTATAAGGTGTACTTTGGAAACATTCATCAGGTATTCATTCATGTTACAAATATCTCTGGAGCAACCTCGAGGGGAACAGAGATGAGAGGGAGGTTCATCAATTCAACATCATTGTAATCAAATATCCAGGAGGACTTCTCTGGACCTTCACAAGCTAATCTAAAATGAATATGCTAAAACAAAGGACAACACAGTCCCAAAACACTCTTGGATATGAGTAAGACGTTTCAAGAACTTGCCCTTCTATGTGTTGGCATATTTTCATAAAGTTATAAAACTTAAGAATATGCTGTATTAGTATTGGGATCAACAGAGGGGAAATAAAACAAACTAGAGAACCCAGAAGCAGATGCAGGCATGCATGGAGTCATGATATATGACAGAACTGGCCATATGATGGATCAGTGGGGAGAGATAAAGTACTCAGCATATGTTCTGGAACAATTAATTACCTGTCAGCTCTCTAACTCCCCCTCCACACACAAAAATTAATTCTAGTTGCACTGAAGACTTTAAAGGGGGAAAGCAAAATCAGAAATTTTAAACAAAAGGAAAACATCCTATAATCTCAGGGTAGGATTTATCGAATTGTTCCAAAGTAACCAATGAGATCAGAGAGATATACCAGAGTAAAAGAGAATTTAGGAGGAGTTTATTAGCCAGTGACAGGAGTAAAACAGACTCAAATCATATGGTCCTTAACCTAGATAGTGCAGGGTATTTATAACTTAGTGTTATCTTTGTAAGTGGTTACAAGAGTAGAGGTGCCACCCTAAACATAAGTGGTTACAAGAATAGCCCAGCAAAAAATGAAGTTTCTCTAGTTCCTTGTTTCAAAGTGACATATACGCACACTGTAAAGGAAACTAATAAATCTGTATGACATTACATTTCAAAACTGTTCATCAAAAGACATAAAGAGAAAAGACAAGTCACACACTGGGAGAAGATAATTTCAGCTCAGAGCTAACCACTAATAGAGCTGATTAATAGAGTCTCCAACGCCTCAAGTTTGCAATTTATAGGTATTTCGATTAAAAAATAATCATTTCTCCCCTCTGTGGCTCAGGCGGTTAAGGCGCAAGCTATGAAACCGTGGGCCCACGTTCGAAGCCTGGGTCTGGATTGGCAAAAAAGAGAGAGGAGGTATTGGGGGCAGAAAACAGAGCAAGGCCAAAGTGGGAGCTGGCAGAACATCAAGGACACCAGATCTGTAGCATCGGGCGAAGGCTTCCGTGTGAAAACACTGGGACAGCGTGTCTGTGACTGTTCACTCCCCAAAACACAAGACAGATATAGTTATGAAGTTAGAGAGCAAAGGGTTGCATAAACAAATCCAAGGTAACTATAAACTTGCTTGCATAAGCTGCTTGAAGCAATGCTGTGTATGTACCCAATAAACAGGTAGAGAGCAGGATGTCAGGGTCCTCAGTCCAAGAGAGACCGTTGACCCCCTGACCCCAACTTTCCGTCATCTCACTCTCTCTTGAGTTTCTCAGTCTCCTGCAGTGTCCCCTCCTCAGGCCCTGTTCCCAGGAGGAGAGAATCCTGGCAAGGAAGGGAGGAAGGGAGGGAGGGAGGAATCCAAGCGATCTACAAAGTATTATGGTAGAAGTACGAAAAAGTGATATCAGAACACAAAGAAGGGAGAATTAATTTTGCCCAGAAGATTTTGAAATGCTCTGCAAACTAAGAAATGACTTGCAGGCAAGAATTAAAGGCCACATAGGGGCTCTCTAGAAGAAATGTCAGGGAGCAGCCCAGGCACAGGAAAATTCACACATAAAAACATAAAGATGCAGTAGAATACAGCAGAAGACATAAAGATATTTATGATATTTTTAATTTTAATTTCAGCAAAGGTACAAACAGGAATGAAGGTGAGCAGGCAGGAAGAGAGAAGAGGAAGAAGCATTCACCCACTCCATTAAGTTGTTCATCCTGGTTGTTCTCACGACCCCACCCCACCCCTGTCCCGCCCCCAGGACTCCAACCAAGTCCCCAGGATATACCAGGCTTGCCCTGTCCAAAGGCAGACAGACTCAACTACTAAACCACCAGGGTATACCGAAATACTTACATTAAAAATGGCAAGTCCAAAGCCACAGTGGAGAGTGAGAATAAATATATTAGGAACAATAGGATTACTATAACTAAACTTTTAAATAAATTTTTAAAGGAAAGGCGCAGGCAGGAATGAAGGCAAGTAGGCCAGCAGGCAGAAAGAAATGCTTTCTTTTCATTTAGCTGTTCACACAGGTTGTTCCCCACCCCCATCTGGCCCTGGGTCTTGAACCCTGGACCTTGGAGTATATGTGGATATCTCCAGGGTGTGCTAGAGCTCCAGACGGCCAGGGTGTGCACTATAATTGAACCTTAAGTTTAACTATGAAAGTGTGGCTAACAGTTAACTCTGAGAAAAGGGAGTAGGGGAAGCGGGGGGGGGGGGGTCTTAGAGCACTTTTAGTTTACACTCTATACTCTTTTGTAATATTTAAAAATTTTTACAATAAACATGTATAATTTGTATAAGTAAGAATAGTTTCTAAAAACTTGAAGAATTTAATTTACCTGTTTTCCATTTCAACATGTTATGTTGTGTATACCCACTTAAATGTACTCCTTCCTGAAATCCCATGACAATGGCAAAAACGGAATTGTAAAGAGGCATAAAATCCAAAGGAGACAAATGAGAAGAATAGCGGGTAGGGAAAAGAATCAAAAAATCAATGTGGGAAGCTCCCAGTCAGGCAGGCAAATGAGACTCTTTTCAGCAAGCTAGTGCCTGAGTCCCAGCCCCAGAAATTCTGATTTTAGAACCTAGTTTGGGATCTGGCCTCCCTAACTCTTAAACGCTCCCCTGGTGGTCTTAATGGGCAGTTCAGTGGAAAGGCTCTGTCAGGAGGCAGTTCACACAGTGAAAAGTGGGTGGATTGAGAGTAGGGGTTCTCAGCCACATTAGAATCACCTCATGAGCTTTAACTAGCCTCCTGGGCTCCACCTGGAACCTCTTAAATCTACCTGCTGGGGGTGGAACCCTGATACAGGTAGTGCGTGGAGCTCCCCAGGGGATTCTGATGTACAGCCAAGATTAAATGCCAATGGTTTAGAGTCAAAGAATCTTCTTTGAATTTGACTTGCAGCAAAATTTCTAATTTGGCAGAGTTTTACTTTCTTAATGCCCTTTATAAAAGAGTATTAGCTATTTTTTGTCCTGCCTGCCTCAGAGAGTCTTATGAGAATCAAGTGAGATGGTATGTGTGCTTAGGAAACAGAATATTGCTGTACAGTAGTGTCTCCTCATTCTCACAAGAAAACCCAAACCCTTTACCCAAGCCTCTCCCTGGCTCCCTGTGGCCTGGTCCCATCCCCTGTCTCTCAGGCCTCTGTTCCCATCTTTCTCCCATACCCCACCTCCCTCACTCTACTCCAGCCACACTAGCTTCCTTTTTGCCCTCAGTCTGCCAAAGTGGCTGCTGTCTTGAGGTCCTTACACTTGCTGTTCCTCATATCTTCAAAGATCTCCTGTTCCCCACAATCTGTTATCTGTTGAAGCATCTCTGCAGAGAGCCCATCTCTGCAGGACATGGCTCACTGCTGGGAACCCTGCCACAGGCCCCCAGGCCTCTTCCCCTGCAGGCAGGCGACATAATTCGCTGATTCATTCCTCTCAAGTGATCTTTTCTGCTTGCCTCAAGAAAGAACTTTGTGCTTTGGTTTTCTTTTGCTTCCTCTCTGGTGGACTGCTGTGTGATGCCTTCTCCCAGGCGGTCTACTTCTACAGAAGACACAGCATCTTGAATGAAAACCTCTCTGGAACAGCATCTAAATGCTCAGTTTACCCAGCCCAAACCTTGCTGCCCGAGAAGCACCCCCGGGACTCTGGTAGGTCCTGAACTAAATTAGTCACTTCCGTTTTTTACTTTGGTTGCATTTTCTATTTCCCTTCTCTGGTCATATTCCATTCCAGTGTGAAACATTTCCAGAACTGCTGTGCACTTGGACTGAAAGTCAAACCGATGAACCCCCTATGATCCGCTACGGCCCAGCCTTTCTTCCGCCTCCTCCCAGACAACTGTCTTGGCTTCAGATACGCCGGGTTCCTTTCTGTGCCTCAAGCATGGCAAATTCTTTCCTAAGCCCCGAGACTTTGCACTGCTGTTCTCTCCAGACTGAGAGTCAGGAGAGCTGGGTTCCAGCCCCGCCTATGTTACTAAACAGGCTGCTGCTTTAGACCAATCATTTTCCTTCCCTGAATTTCAGGATCCTCTGTTACAAAGAAAAGACATTTTCCAGGCAGAACTCTAAAGCCCCTTGTTCCTTTGGGTGTAAGCTGTGTCCTCACTCCTGTAGACAGACATGGAGGACACACACGATAAAGCCCTATGCTGATATCCTCCGTCCCTCCCTCCAACCTTCTCTGCCCTGCACTGCGCGTCAGGGGGTAGAAGGCGCAGGCTAGATCCCCAGAGCTCCCCTGCCCTCCGTCTTCCACTTGGGTTTGGATGACTGCAAGCATGAGCAGAAGATGGGGAGGCAGAGGAGAGAAAGGCCTGGCTGGCTGTCCACACCCGCATACCTTCCTGTGTGCGCCCTACTCTTCCTGTCTACATGTGGCAGTGGCTGGATTACTCTCCTGCCACTGCTCCTGTTGGGGTGCTTCTGTCCTAGTACCAGCTGTCACTGAGCTGTGGGAATGGCATTCCCACACCAGGCCCCTTTGGACGTAGGGGTGGCCATGACTTCCCATGCCTGATGCGTCCCCATGCTTGTTGGCTTCCTTGACTGCCCACACCTCAGTCCGTTCAATCAACGCTCTGCATTTAAACCCCCTGAACTTGCCGTCCAACTGTTGTAGGCCCTGGTGGGGCAAGGGGTGTCTTTCCTCCTCATTGCTACCATGACATTAGAAATCTGTCCACATGCCAAGAACCAACACAGGAATCCCAGATCTTATCTCAGAGTTCCACAGGCATCCCCACCTGCCTTCTCACAAGCAGGGGACCTCGGTACTTTCGGGATAAGGGAGCAGGTTTCCATACTTCTCCCATAGTGGGAGGAATGTCAACACCAACATAGCCGAAGTCTATAGAAATTCTCAGGCTCTTTTGAGAGACACAGCATGGAGTCAGACAGACCAACGCTGGAATCCTGCTCAAAATCACTGGGTTGGGACCCTGGGTCACTACTTACTGGCTGTGGCTTAGAGACCTCATGTGTAAATTGGGAATGATGATGTCTGCCTCTCGGGCTTACAAGGAGGGAATAAAAGTGCCTAGGCATGGGCTTATTACAATGCCTGGCACACACTAAAGAAATGCTCATTCCCTTCCCCTATCAGGCAGGAGAGGAAGAGGGGAAGTCAGGAGGTGATCGAGACTACGGCTTCTCTAGAAATGCCATACTACCTCCTCCTGTTCTCCGATGGAATAGTCAAGGGCTGGCATCCCAGCAGACTGAGGCAAGAAAAAAAGAAAAGAACAACTCATCAGAAACCAGGCCTTTGTCAGAAAAAAAGATGCTCAAACCCAAATGCAGCAAAAGCAATAGAACAATAGCTAAAGACTTTCTATAATTAGAGAAACCACCCGCCAGTGATCAGAGTGCCTTTGTCTGCGCTGACCCTCTGCACCCAAAGAACAGCCTGGCTCATGCGAGACAGAGACTAGGGATTCTTGTGTCTTTTTTCATTTTTCTGAGAAATTAAATCTCACACGGCCCTTCTCTTGCCAAGAAAGGAGGGCAAAGGAGGCAGCGAGGACCCTCTCATCAGAAAAGAAAGGCAATTGGAAACGAGCAAATCAATTCTGAAGGAAGAAAAGGTCCTACCACTTCCCTGAGAGCTGCTGACACCCGGCCCTACTCTGTGGAAGGAGCAGGTGGCAGGTTGGCATTTCTGTAGAAAGAAGAGGCAGATGGGGTTGGGCATCTACCTCTCATGCCCCTTGTGCTAAAATCTGAGGAAAAGCAAATCTTTAACAATGGGTAATCCAGACAAAAGCAAAGGAGAGGATATTCTCAAAAACACTGATGCTAAAACATTGCTCTGTTGGTTCTGGCCACAAGGGTCAAGTCAGCTGACCTAGTCAGAATTTCTACACCCACAAGCACTGCTAGGCTCCCTGTCCTCCAATTTCCCACCCCGGCCCATCTTTTTTCTTCATTCCTCTCAATCCTCATCACTAATTCAACCCACTGATATTTCCTTCTAAGTATCATTCCAGTCTTTCCCATTTCTATCACTCCAAGCATTGTCAAGATCCCCAAGCATCCCACATCTAGACTTTTCCATAGACTTCGATTCAGTCCCCCTTCATGGAGACTCCTCTCCCTCAAACACATTCCACAAAACACCACCTAACACACTACACCCACAATGTCATTCTCTAGACAGTGACTTTCTGAACTATGGTACAATGGTGATACTCCAGACAGTTCTGGGTGGGGAGGCTCAATACACTCGGTTCATAACCTGCCCAGATCCCCTTTACCAAGCCGGTACCCCCATCACATGCTCCAAAGCACACTCCCTGAGTGTTGCCTACTACAGCACATAGCTGCCCCATTTTCTAGAAAATTGATGGGACCGGTGGAAGCTGCCTCAGGAAATGTCTGGAAGGTAACACCCTGACTCATTCCTGCATCATGCTCTCAAGAGGAGTCTGGTTCTTGAACACTGGGTGCTGCAAATTGGTTCTCTGGGAGAAAAGCAGGTCAGTCTTGGAAAATCTAGGACACCTGCAATTTAATTCCATGAGAGGCCAGGAGACCTAGATGTCTCCCGCTCCTTGCCCAAAAGGAACGTTTATTAGGTATCTCTGTGTTTCAGGTACTGAGCCATTATTAAGCACCAGGCCTTGTTTTGAGGATACGGAGATAAGTAAGATGATCTTTCTGCCTTATGCATTGCAGACATGTGATGTTTATTTTTTAATTTTACATTCAATTCTTAAATTGCTATATAGACAGGTGCAAAGTGATACTGGGAGGGCTGGGCGAGCACTCTGTTACGATGGAGCCCAAAAAGCCCAGGGTTCAGCATCTGGGTCCCAGTGTGGCCTCTCCCACTCACTAGAGACACTAGGCTAGTCCCTGATGGTGTCTGCTGACAGAAGGGAGCCAGGAAAAGGCCTGTCTACAAGGATATACACCCACTTAGTCAACATTGTCTCCAACAGGTGGGTTTTCATTTCTTCCTTTTACTTTCTCTTTTTTAAATATTCCACGAATAATAAAATCCTTTGGAGATCAAAGAGAAGCATTCTATTTTTAAAACATGGTTTAATTCTGAGAAGTATGCTCCAAAGCACACTCTCTTAAGACATACTGCCTCTCCCCCTAGTTCATCTGGCCAGCTGGCTGCATGGCAGCATTCTCAAAGGGTAGTTTTTAGAACCACTGGCTTCAAAATCACGTGGAAGACTTTTTCACATACAGATTCCAGGCTTGGATAGTCCAGTCTGGGGTCCAAAGACCTGTATTTTGACAAGATCCCTGAATGATTATTTTCTTCATCTTCAGCCTAAGAACACTGCTGTGATGAACGAAACGTTTTATTTACATTAATTTTCCAGATAACTGGGGCTTTTTCACATTCATAACTTTGTAAGATGTCTTATACATCCATGTAAATCAGCTGGTTGAACGAAGTTGAAGGTTTTCCTGATGCCTGGAGGTCATGTCCATCACACGTTGTGGACATTCCTACTGTGTGGAAAGGGACTGTTTTTCCCTCTCTCAGGGCTCCTGGGCTGCGACAATGTTAGAGCTCGTTCATGTGCTGTTACTCACCATGCAATATCTGCTAGTCCTTTTCTAAAAGTTATTTATTTACCACCTCCTAGTACAAATGTCCCACTAAAAAATAATAAATTAAAAAAAAAAAGTCTCCTTAGAGAAATGACTCATCTGAGATCTAGGGAAAGAAGGTATAAGATGAACCTGGAATATATTGTTAGACCAGAAAGCATGGCTGTTACTTGTCCTTCATGATCTGTTCCAGAAGGTAATCCAATAGTTGGTGAAGGGAAAAAACTCCTTTACAGAAGAATGCCAGTCAATAACTGGAAAAGGAATGATAGAATTGGAACATCAAAATTAGCAACCCTTGGCACGCCCTGGTGGAGCAGCAGTTGGGTCAACTGCCTCCCAAGGAGCAAGTCACATACCCCTGGGTTCGATCCCAGGTCTGCGGGGAAAGAACCAGTGTGAACAACTACATTAAAAAAAATTTTTTTTTAAACATTCCTCAAGATTTATGGGTGTAACAATGAAAATAAATGGCTTCTTGCATCACAAGAAAGACCACCAGACTGTGGTTCTTCCTGAGAGAAGTCAGCACTACTATGGGTAATGTGGCTGTGTCCCTCCCCCTGTCCCACGTCAAAAATAAAGTAGAACAATACCTCAAATACTGACCAATCACAGTGGAGAAACCTGATTGGCATCTTGATTCCAATAAGCAAAACATATAGTTTTCCAAAAAAAATAAAATGAAGAACACATAAAAATATTAAACGCATTCTAAAGTCTAAGACAATTGGAAATACTAACATTGAGTGGATATTTGATGATTTTAAGTCCTATTTAATGCAGGTGGGATCATGGTGGTCCTGTGGTTCTGGTTTTTAAAGAAGAGTCCCTTTTTTTTAAAGAAGTATGCTAAAATTTTGACAAATGAGATATGCTGCTTCAGATCCGCTGCTGAACAATCTGGGAGAGGGAGGGAGAAACGGTGCGATGACAAGATGGGCCCTGTGTTGAAAACTGTCACAGCGAGTGGTGAGTCTATCAGACTCAGGGTTCTAGTCTCTCTACTTTTGGATATGTCTGAAATTTTCATAAATAAAATATTCTGCAGGTTCCTGGCTGAAATTTGAAAATTGCAGAAAAGAAAAATTATCCATAATCTGACCCTACCAAAATAATCACTACTCTCATTTACTGTAGTCTTCAAAGAGTTTAAATAATTATATAGAAAGAGCAGAACTCCTGCTGTGAACACTGTTTTATAGTCTGCTTTTTTTACTTAAGATAATACATTTTTCCTTGTTATTAAAAATTCTAAAATATTATTCCTAATCTTTGCAAAAATATTTTAGTTCCTAGTATTAATTTAATCAGAACTTTCTTTGTCTACTAAAATGTCTGCCATTACGATGACCCTTGAAAAATCTTTATTTGGGGTCACCACTTACTTTTAAAATGTAGAATTAGTAGTTAAAATAATGTAAGCATTTTCAGGTCTTTAACTGACACTGACAATTTGTTCTTTATAAAAGTGATATCCATTTATGTTTCTTGAAATACTGAGGTAGGATTTCTCTTTTATCTAAAAATTACTCTCCTGGAATCTTCAAAAAAAAACGGAGAAGGAGGAAACATTTTTTATTTATTTGGTCATTGTTGGTTGTTCCCCCTCCTCCCCACCCCATCCCCCACCCAACAATGCCCCTGGTTAACATACCTGGAATCTTTGAATTTCCCCAATTTAAAAATGAATTCTAAGCTAAAATAGTAGTTGATAAGCATGTTGGAGCCAGACAGAAATATCTTTGAATCCTACCAGTTATGTGAGGTTATGAGTTACTTAACATTTCTGGACCTGGGGAAAGGCTAACGCTGACTTCATATATTTATCTTCACACTTGACCTATGAAAAAGATACAATCATACCCATTTTTCAAATGAAGAGAAAGAGGTCAAGAAAATGGAGCACCCTGGTGGCCTAGTGGGCTAATCCACTGCAGTACAGACCATATAAATCCCAAGGGAAACCACCAAGATGAACAACTAAATAAAACAAATAAGTGCTTCTCTCTCCCTCTCTCCTGGTCTGCCTGCATCCTTCCTTAAAAAAAAAAAAAGCTAACTTGCTCAAGACCACACAACTAGTCATAAGGTTGTAAGTCTGCGTTCATGGAGCATAACTACTAGGAAAGGGTCTAATGCAGATCTTTCAGAAGTACCAGCAGATAAGGAGCTAATAAGTAAAATGGGACTTCAGATTTAAAATAAAATATAGAGGTGAGAGGCAAAAGTCTGTTGTGGCTTCCATTCATTTCAGAAGGAGTCTGAAGAAAGTTGGAGCAGTTTAAGATAACAGCTTCATTTGTTATAATTCACATGCCATAAAATTCACCCTTCCAGAGTACACAGTTTAATGGCTTTTATTATGGTCACAAAGTCGTACAAACATCACCAATATCTATTTTTAGGACTTTTTCAACACTCTAAAAACCAATCCATTGAGTAGCAGTCACTTCTTTTTCCCAGTTCCCTTCCTGTCCTCACACCCTGACCCTAACCCAAGGCATAGGCACCATATAAAATATATATATATAAAACACATAGATGCTATATGAATATGCCTATTCTGGACATTTCATACAAATGGAATCATAACATCTGCTCTTTTGTGATTGGCTTCTTTCACTTAGAACAAAGTTTTCGTGATTCCTAGATGTTGTATCATGTTTTCGTACTTCAGTTCTTCTTTTTGAAGGCTAATATTCTGTTGTATGGATAGACCACATTTTGCTTAGGCATTCATCAGCTGATGGACATTTGAGTTGTTTCCACACTTTAGCAATTATGAATAATGCCACTAAAGAACTTTGTGTACAAGTTTGTGTCAACATGTTTCTCTGGTGTGTGTGTGTGTGTGTGTGTGTGTGTGTGTGTGTGTGTGTGTGTGTACCTAAAAGGAGAATTTATGGACCATATGATAACTCTATGTTCAATATTTTAAGGAAATGGCACAACCTGGTGGAGTACTTAGGTCAATCACCTCTGAAGGAGCAGGCTACACAGCCCTGGGCTCTAGTCCTAGGGGAACAACTAAATAGAAAAAAATAAAATGCTTCTTCCTCCTCTCCCTGCCTGACCGCTTACTGGCTTTCATGCCTGCCTGCACCTTTCCTTTAAACGTCAAATTGTTTTTCAAAGTGGCACCATTTTACATTCCTACCAATTATATGAGGGCTCCGATTCTCCACATCCCCACTGATACTTGTTAGTGTCTCTCTTTAATCACGACCATCCTTGTGGGTATGGATGGTAGCTCACTGTGGTCTGGAGTAGGAAGGGATCTTGGCTGGATGTTGAACTTGACCTTGAACTCTACAGGGCAGCCTTCACCCAGCCTCTGTTATGTCTCTCAGACCTCTGTGCTCCAGCCTGTGAAAACAGATTCAAGCCCCTCACTCTCCATTGACATTCAACAGTCACAACTAGCCCGGTAGTCCCCTTGCTGATACCCTCAATTAAAAAAAAGTGTTCTATGAAGAAAGTTACATTATCTATGGGTTTATCTGGCCCCACCCATTCAGATGGGCTTCTGTTCTAATTCTGTTTTTAAGAGTAACTAGACTATTTCTCTCCACTTTACTGGATTCCTTCCAGAGAAACAGTCTCACTCCTGAAGACTTCTCTGTATTGCTCTGGGGTGTTTTAACTTCCCCCTTTGTGAAAAAAGGGTACTTAGGGGTGGTTATTTTGTAGGGGGTTATAAATTCCACCTGTTACACAAACTCTGATCTCTTAAAGAATGAAAATATTCTCAGTCCTTCCTCTGAAGCAATAAATGGATAGTAACTGAATGATGGCTGTAAGAACTTCTTCTGTTAGGAGCTTGCATTGATGAGACTTTGAAGGGTGGTCTCAAGGGTGCCTGTGAGTCAAGGGGAACCTGGAGATGTGAGTATAGCTCGTATATAGAGCCAGGAGTTCTCGGCCACTGGGTGGATTCAGTCATCTTTTCTGTGTCGGTGAAGAGAGACACCACTCCCCCAGAATGGGTAAGAAGGTCAAAGGCAGGTTGAAAGATGAAATAAGAGAGACAGGCTGCTGCTGCTGTGACCTCTGAGCCCTTTCTCATGCTGTTCCATGGGCTGAAACAGCTCCCCCACTCCACCGACCATCCAAACCTCCACCTCTGTCCTTTTGGGCCTGGTCAGGTGACATCGCAGCATCCTCTGAACCCCCAAGACTGGCTAAGTATTTCTCCTTGGTAACTTCAAAGGATCTTGAACTAAACTCCAACATGACATTTATCACATTGGGATGAGGTTATCTTGCAAACTCAAATGCCCATGGAGGTCAGGCAGACATAAAAATTAGTGCAGCAGGTCAAACATGAGAATACTGACTTGCAAACAAACAAGAAGAGTTGTCAAATTTTCTTAAATCATTCCATTCCTTTCATCTGTCTTGTTTACTTTGAGAGTATCATAGGTACAATAAGAATTTTATTTCATGTCTCCATTTCAGTGGGAGCACTGAACAATAGTGGAAGCTCACCTCAGCGGGTCTCAGCTCTGGGTACAGCAGGGAGTGGCATGGATGGCAGCCTCCATTCCCATGTGGCACACGGAACCTGCATGACAGCTGCCAGAGACTCAGTAGGCTGGCTACTGCCAACTCTACTGTTTTTCAAGAGAAACTGGTATGCCGAGTCTTTATTAAACATCCTAAGGTGTTAATGTCTGCAACTAACTCAGAAGTTGTGAAGCAAGAACACCTCAGAAGGCCAGACTCAGCCACAAGCCCCAGCTCAACCCTCCCTCTATTCTCTAGGACATGGACCCTGCAGGGTTTAACTCTTGAGCTCCTGCAAATTAGCGCAGGATCTGGAACAGAGAAAGCACCTGATGCATTTTTAAGGAACAGCACTTAAGAACTTTACATTCAGTATCTTACATCATCCTCTCAGCCTTGTGAAGTAGGGAGACTTGCTAAAGGTTACAGAGCCAGGAAGCAAAGGAGGTAAAACTCAAACTCAAGTCTGACTTCTTATTTCTTAGAATCTTCTACTTCGGAACCCGTATGGAATAGTGAGTGAGACCATACTCTTTGGGTTTAAATTGCAGATGAACTATTCTCCATCTGCCATATGGGGCAATTTATCTAATACCTCCGTCTAGACTTTCTATCTGTAAAACAGGCTAATCAGTTAATTACTCACAGGGCTGTTGTAAGGGTTAAATTACATAAATAAGCACAGAGGAACTCTCAAGACACAATAACTATTCTTATTGTCCCAGACTTTTGCCCCCTTAAAGTTCTTAAATTATGGCCATACACACCGACTTCAGCTGCTCAAGCCCACAGACAGGTCTATTCAGCTGGACTATCTCGTTACTAGAAAAACAGACAAGGATGTAACTTAAAGAGTCACTTCAGATATCAGATAGCTGCCCTCTGAGCTGGCACTACACTTGATAGGAATGAAAATGATCAAAATAAATGACAATGCTCAGAGCAAAGAGCAAAATGTTCCCCTGCCAGGCTGTTGAATAGAAAAAAGGAATAGTTATCTTGGGTCTAAAGCTTCATCCCCACTGGAACCTTGTGTTTCAAATCCCCTTATGGTTAGAGGCAACTTTCAAAAAGAATAATTAAATCTAAAAAGAAATGGGGTCAGCAGGGCTCCCGGTGCTTTTAAACAAGAAGTCTTGGAGAGCAAGGCGGGAGGAACTGACAACAAAGCTGCTTCCCTACACATCAGCCCAAAGAACTGCTCAATCCCAGGAAGATAACAGAGGAGCCTGGCTCACGACATACCACTAGATCCTAACTTTAACTCACTTACATTAAAAAAAAACGTTTCTACTTACATGGTGACTTACACATTTCAGAACATTTTTGACTAGCTTAAGAAAAATTACTTTTCTATTTAGTAATCATATAAACTAGATTATATTCGTGATAACAAAGAAATGAAACACCTGAGAATCAATATTCGGTGTGCAATCTATATGTAATATTACTGGAAGATAAGAAAGGAGATTTTAATAAGTCAAAACCTAAACAGGTTTCCTGAGACATAAAATTGTAAAGCTTTCAGCTCTCCCTAAATTAATTTATGGCAGCTCAGTGACCATCAATATTCCTATGGGCTTTTATAACAACTCAACGGAACAATTCTAAATTTCATTTGAAAAAAAAATGAATAAAGGGATCTTATATAGTACTTTTTATTCACTTATTTATTTTATTAATTTTGCATTTTACTTGACTTTGCATTTACAGCTTTATTGAAATATATTTCACAATCCATAAATTCACCTTTTTAAAGTGTATAGATCAGTGATTTTTAGTCTATTCAGAGTTGTGCCACCATCAGCACTAAGTTTTCAACACTCCAAAAGGAAATTCTGTACTTACTAGTGATCATTTATTTCCCAGCCCCCAGCCTCACCCAACAGAGCTCAAGTAAATATTAATCCACTTTTTTTCTCTATGATTTTGTCTGTTCTGGAAATCTTACATAATTGGAACCACACAATAGCTGATCTTCTGTGACTGGCTTTCATTTAGCATGTTTTCAGGATTTCTGTAGTAAAGAATTCAACCTGGCCCAGAGATCTGCCCTTTTTAGCTTCTGTGAGCCAACCTCGAAGGCCTTGTAATGTCATATCTAGTAAGAGTATCTTCATTTACCTAAGATCCTTGGTACCAGACAGTTCAATAATATAATTTAAGGTGGGGACTGGCCATATCAAATAATCTTAGGATAGGGGTCACTAAGAAAGATCAACAATGTGATTCGGTGTAGGGGCTTTATGTCATGAGCTATCAGCGGGTGTTTGGCGGGAATGGAGATGAGATCAGCCACACAGCAATCACTCATGCTCGCGTGATGGAGCCCCAATAAATACTCTGAATACTGAGGCTCAGCGAGCTTCCCTGGGAGGTAATACTCCCTGTGCATTGTTGCACATTAATGACAGGAGAATAATACTGCCCTGGCTACACAGCAAGAAGACAGCCTAGATGCTGCCCTCTGTGCTTCTTCCCTAGGCTGGTTTTAATCTACATCCATTTCCTTTACTAAACCATGACCATGAGCTTCACACTTCAGTTATGTGTCCTTCAATGAAGTAGTAAACTGGAGAGCGGTATTAGGAGCCCCCAGACTCCTAAGATCCTTTGCCAAGATCATAAAGATTTACCCCAATTTTTCTTCTGAGTTTTCTAATTTTAGCTCTTATTTACGCCTAATATCTATTTTGAGTTCACTTTTATATGTGATGTAGAATAAGGGTCCATCTTAATTCTTCTGCACGTGGATATTCAACTTCCCAGCAAAACTTGCTGAAAAAATTATTCATTCCGTATTGTATGATCTTGGCGGCTGTCTTAGGTCCTTCAGACGGCTACAGCAAATTGTCGTAAGCTAGGTAGCTCATAAACAACAAAAATCTATTTCTCACAGTATCGGAAGACAGGAAGTCCAAGATTAAGGCACTGGCGGATTCAGTATCTAGTGAGGGCCCACTTTCTCGTTCACAAAGGGTGACTTCTTCTGCGACCTGCCGTGGGATAAGGGGCAAGGAAGATCTCTGAGGTCTCTCTTGTGAGAGTACTAATCCCACAAGGGCTCCACCCTCGGGACCTAATCCCAAGGTCTCCACCTCCAAACAGAGTCACCTTGGCAGCTAGATGTCATCAGACGAAGTGGTGGGAAGGGGGTATTTTCATATCATATCTGCACCTTTGTCAACAATCTGTCGACTATAGACATGGGAATTTATTTCTAGGCTCTCAATTTTATCCCATAGTTCTGTAACGATGTCAGTACTACACTATCTTGATTATTGTAATTTTGAAGCAATTTGCGATAGAGAAATGTAAATTCTCTAACTTTGCTCTTCTTGCCTCAATTTTTATTACGAAAATTTTCATACATATATGGATGTTGAAATAATAATTCAATAAACACCAATACAGCACTCCCCATCTCAGTTCAACAATTATTAATTTTTGGGGGGGTTTATGTTCTCGCTCTCTTTCTCCCCACCCTTCGTCCCTTCTCCCACCTTTCTCCCCCTCCTCCTTCTTACTCACTATAAACACACACACTCTCGAATACAGACATCTTTTGTTGTTGCTGAGTCAAACTACTCAAAGAAAGCTACCTACATTTTATCCCCAAATCTTTTGCCATGCATTTCATAAGAATAAAGATATTTTCCTACATAAACATGATGCAACTAGCACTCCTAAGAAATTTATCAAAGATTATTATTATTATAATTATTATTATATTTGTGTTTCAAATCCCCTTAATGTTAGAGGCAACTTTCAAAAAGAATAATTAAATCTAAAAAGAAATGGGGTCAGCAGTAGCCTACCAGTTTATTTTAAATTTATTCAAATGTCCGAAAATACTTTTTATAGTTTTCCCCAACAAAACCAGACTCCAATTAAGGTTTTACTCATTGCATTTAGAATGTCTCTTCATTTATTCTATCACTTTTTTTTCTTGAAGCGGCCGAGTTTGAAGACTATAGGCCAGTTTTTCCCATACAATGTCTCACATTCTGGATTTTTCTGAATGTTTCCTCATGCTGTTTAAGTTATCCCTCTGTCGCCTGAATGTTCTGTGAACTAGAAGTTGAGTCTGACTTCATCAGGTAATTGGGGATTCCCATAAGAAGCCCTGCATGTCAGACTGTCCCTCTATTAGTTAAAGTGATGACAGATCTCTCAGTTATAAAGATATACTTTTTCTTTCTGTGGTTAATTAGTAATCTGTGAGTCTAGTCTTTTTAAAACTATACTTTGATAAAAACCAATGTTTCGATTTAAAAATAGACTTGAGATTGGGAAGATGTATGAAGGTGAGGGGCAGCAGTGCTACTTTTCACCAGAGAATAAATATTGAATATAAAGAAAAGAGCAATAACTAAAGAATAACGGCATCAGAGCACAAAGCACGGGCATTGGAATAAATAAAAACATGTCATATAGAATAAAATGTTCCTCACTTTGGAAAATAGATGGAAAGTATCCTAGAAATAAAATTGAGTTCAATTGTCTCACTTTCCAAAGCTTAAAAGGCTTAAATTAAATTAAATTGACACTATGAAATAATCATTATTTTTGATGCATACTCTATGCTGGACGTTGATCTAAGCACTTTACATGATTAACTCATTTACTTGTCCCCACACCTGTATGAGACTCGGTGATATTTCCTTTCCCCTTGTTTTGGTCACTAAGACTGACAACAGAGAGAAGGAACTTCCCCGGGATACTCAGGTAGTAAATTAGGGAGCTGGGATGTGGAAGCAGGGAAGCTGACTTCGAATGTGTGTTTACCTGCTTCGTGCCACCAGCTCACGAGTGAAGTCACTTGTGGCCAGGAAGGCACAACCGATTAGGAAGCAAATGAGGCCCTGGGTTCTGAGGGCGAGTTTACTCTATCTGGAGAGTGGTGAGAGTTGACTGTTGTAGTAACCCAGATTCTGATCTGCACTGGGCTCTCTATTATGAAGGGAGCTGCCAATTAATGTAGGCTGGGTGCTGTAAGGAAGATCCAGCACAGCTAAACACACTTTCCCCACAAACCTGAATAAAGCACTTGGCCTCGAGGTATAATATCACATTACTCTGGCAGACTTTCTTTCTTAATTATGCTTTGCTAAGAGGGCTATTGAAGTCAGTTGCTTTTCTCTACACACCTCAAGGGCACTGAGGCACCACAACTGGTGGAAATGCTTCACAGAGTATACCTCTGTGAATTATGAAAGTGAATTTTTAAAACTCTTCTCTAGCCTTCTCTTTCAATCCTACATCCCAGGTCCATATCTTACTCATTTTTTTTTCATGTTAATCATTTTAACCCTGTCCCTAGTGGCCTTCTTTGCCTCTCACTGCCACAGAAACCCATCCTACCTAAGAAATCCTTTCTTGCCTGTGTCTGTGACCTAGGGTCTCTGTATAAGTTCTCCTTCAACTCCAAATGAGCTGCTGAATTAAATCTGAGATCCTTGATCTGCAGTTCTAAAACCTACCCTAATTTTTCCCTCGTTTAGTCTTTTATTAGAAATAACACATTCCTAGAGAACAGGTTAAAGCAGATCACTGTCAACCAAAAGATGAACTCTGATGACTAATATATTTACACTGAACTTTGGAGTTAAGTAACATCAATTCATCATAACTAAGTCTCACACTCATTCTATTATATATATGTATCATGATCAGAATTTTAAGTTTGTTAAAATTGAGGCCCAAAAGAGATACAATAACCTAAAGTAACACAACTTATTGATGGTGATGCTAACACTTCGATTTATATCTTCAGACTATACACTTGTACACTACACAATTTGATCAATAACCCCGCATTGACTAAAATTTCATTTTCCCCCTTTTTGGCCTATGTCTATGGCAGGCAGGATTCTAAGATCTCTTCCAAGGTCTCCTTCCACCACCTCCATATATGCTCTGCATAATTGCTGCATCTGTGAGGTACCTGCATCTGATGAGATACCACTCTCCTGAGTTGTTTTATGATTGCACCTCATTCCCTAAGATTATTCTAGCGTTTTCTCAGGCTGGTGGCAGAAGAGGAAGTCAAGAAGATGCCCCCTAGCTGGCCTGGAAGGAAGCAAGCATCCAAGCTGTAAACTACCCGCAGGGGTCATGTGGGAAGGACCTAGTGGTCTCTATGAGGTGAAGGTGGACTGGCACCAACAACATGCAGCAGGACAGTCACCTCGATCGCACAGCTGCAAGGACCTGAATTCTGCCAACAACATACATAAGCCTGGAGACGGAATCTTTTCCAGAGCCTCAACCTGACCCAAACTCAGTCAACATCATTATTTCGGCCTCATGAAACTTGCAACCAAGAATGCAGTCGCACCTTCTGAGCTGCAGAACTGTGAGCTACCAAATGGGTGTTGTTTGAAGCCACTCATTTCATAATAATTTGTTCCACAGCAACGGAAAACGAATACATCTCCTATTCCCTTACTCTGCTTCAAAATACACATTTCATTAAGCCACCCTGTGGCTCTGGGGACCCCAAGAGTGCCCCGAAGGACAACAGTTCCAGAGCAAACACTGCTGATGCTGAATGCAGCTGAGGAGGCCTTCATAACAGAACAGTAGGAATCACACCAGGCATCCTTACATGCTTCCTCTTTGATGCTCACACAGAGAAACTGACTTTTTTGATGTACAGTTCTATGAATGTTAACACATGTCTAAATGCACCATCACAACTGTAATCCAGAACTGTTCTATCACATCAAAAAAAAACTTGCTTCTAGTGATCACACTCCCCCACCGACACACATTCCTAATTTCTGACAACCGTGAAACTGTTCTGTTACTATATTATCTTTTCAAGACTATCACACATGAAGTCATACATTGTGTACATTTTTGAGACTTCTGGAATGAACTCCTGTGTTTAGAGATTGAAGAGATGAGGGGGCACCAGTAAAGGAGGACTGAAAAGGAATAGCCAGTAATTTTACCAACTGAATGAGGAGCAAAAGTATCCATCTTTTGGATCAAAAGCTTTAAGGTTATAGGCTTGCATCACCAGTATCTGTCTCTCCTGGCATACAGCAAGAGCCTGTGATGGAAAAATGAAGCCACCATGCAAAGAGGAAAGATCAGAAGGATTAGAGGTGGTGAATACATAGTGAGGCTTCTGACTCATGGAAGTTCCTGGATCCAGCAGTTCCTGAAGACCACACCACCCTGAATGTTTTTAAGTGAATTCATAAATCATTTTGTGGACTTAAGTTAGTTTAAGTTGCTTCTCTGTCTTTTGATGTGGTTAGGAATTTATACAAATTTTAGTTTCTATGCCCCCACTATATTTGTCCTTCTGCCCATCTTCACATTAATCACACTGTATAGACTTTGATGATTCATGTGACTACAAGGAAGGTTGACTCTCTCTTACCACTGTGTGTCTATTATCATGCTTGAACAATCTTGAGCAAGTCTTCACCCATCACTGTTTTCCAGGGTCCTTATCTGTAAAAGGTTAGAGTGGGTCCAGATAAAATGAAAGATCTCTGATTCAACGATCCTTTGAATGTTAGTACTTTTTTAAATAATTTTTAAACTTCTAGAAAAAGAGGTTTAAAAATTTGCTATTCCAAATAGGAAATGGGACAGGTTGGTGGGGAAGAGTGGGCCAAGTGGTGGTGGGGCCCACTGGACAATGGTGAAGAACACTTGATGTGTGTTGACCTATATATGAGGAATGGGGAACTTATACATATGAGTTTATTTTAATGTATATAATCAAAGTTATTGCAATAAAAAATTTTTTTTAAATACATCTGCATCTGTGAGAGATACATATACTTTTTCCTGGGTAAAATATGACCTCTAGGATTTGCCTTAAAGTTACCTAGATGGGGACATTTACTGATCATTGTTGAAGCTAGGTGGTGGGTACAATGAAATTTTTATACTATTTTTATATGGCTCAAAAATTATATAGGAAAACTTTAAAAACTTGTACAGAGAAGAAGCAAATGAGCAGATACACTTCTACAAACAGGGACTTGGGGTTATTTTTTTTTCTTAAAGGAAAGGTGCTGGCAGGAATAAAGATGAGCAGGGAGGTAAGAAGAGAAAGGAGGAAGAAATGTTTTTATTTTATTTTTATCTAGTTGTTCACTCTGGTTGTTTCCTCCCTGTACCTGGAACAGACACGGGACTCAAACCCAGGGGAATGTGGCTTGTGAGCCTTCAGAGGTGATTGACTGAACCGCTGCTCCACCAGGGCGCTACTATTTTGTATTTCTATTTGTAATACTCTATTGTCTGGCAAAGAGGTGGTCAAAACTTGATTAAAAACCAAACCAAAAAAAACCTTGCTATTCCATAAACTATTGAAACATGCAACAACTTAGAAGAATCTCAAAAACATCACCACTTCTCTTCTGTACCTATATTCACTCCCTTGGTGCCATAAATTTAAATACCATCTATCACTAAAGGTCTCCAGCCCAGCCTTTTCCCCCACACTTCAAAGTTGTATATACAAATCCCCATTTAACATCTTTACTTGGTTGTCTATGTATACTATTTCAAATGTAACATGTTCAAAGCCAACCTCCTGATTTTCCCCACAAATATGACTCTTTTGCAGTTTTCTATCTTGGTAGAAGGAAACTCCATCCTTCTAATCTGTCAGGTAAGAACGCTTGGAGTCTTTCCTGATTGCTCTCTTTCAGACCTCATAACAATCCCATCATTAAAGTTTTATTTTAACTTCAAAACAGATCCAGATGCTATATTCTCAGCTCCACTACAACCTCCCTGTGTAAGTCATCAGCCTCTCTCCCCTAAATCAATGCAAAAGCCACCCAACTGTTCTCCATTTCCTTCCATGCTTCTTGGAGTACATTTTCAATAGAGATCATAATGATCTTCCTAAATCATCCCTCAGATCATGTGTTTTGCTGCTCATGTAATCTCCAATGTAATCTCTGGATATTACAAGGGAATTAAATTCAAGATATATTAAAAAGTGAAAAAAAAAACAAAGAAAAGTGTGCATGGTATCAACCATTAGAAAAAAAGAAAAATACACTAAGAAAAATAATGTGTATTTCACTATACATTAAATGAAAGCATAAATGAAATGAATAAATGAATAAATAAATGAAAATTTTTGTTTGAGTTATTTATAGGAAGAAGGGAAGATGATGAAAGGAAAGGGGGAAGAATTTAGACTTCTCTAAATATACTGCCTGTTTGGTAAATGTTGACTTTGAAACCATATACCTTTTTCACCAATTTTTTCAAAAAGAAACTCCTAAACATCCAAAGCAAAATGAGTTAAATAAATCTAATTGGGTGTTAAGTTACTAGCTCAATCACTACAAATGATTCCAAGTCACTTTAAAGCAATGTAATTTGACTATACAGCTTAGAGAGATACACCCTATGGACAAAAATAACTGCAAAAAGAATAGAAACTACAGTTATCATGTATAATAATGATATTAGCAATATTATTCTGTAACAGTTACGTACATGGGTAAAACAACTGAGTAATTATGTTAATAACATCAGCTACCAAGATTTTCAGAAGAAATAAAATCAAAGTTAAAATCTGTATAACTCTAAATTTGCATTTGAACTACCAGTATGAATGAAGTATTCTCTCAAAAATTAAATGTATGTGAATTTTTAGCTTGCTCTACTGAAAAGGATTCCAAATAACAATCAAACCAGCAATGATAAGCAGGGTGTTTTCTCTGTATAACTTTCCCACTTAAAGGAAGGCTCCTTGGAGAAAAATGACTGATTCCAGGTCTGGGGCAGGAAATGCAATGGAGGAGCCTACATCTTTTCACAACAGAAATCTAGAATCTTGGGTGAGGTATGTTTCCTCTGCAACTCAAGTTAGTGTTTGGTTTGGGAAAAGTCAAAGAGCTGTACTTTTAGAGTACATGCACCTTTCTCTACGTGTGCTATAATGCAATCAAACGCTTATTCTATTATTTATCATGGAAATTCTCAAGCTTCGAAGAAGAGACAATAACATAACAAACATCCAGTTCCCTATTATTCAGCTTCAACCCGATCAAACCACTCTATTTTATCTATATTCCATTCTATTTTATCTTTTATCTATATTCTTTTATCTATTTTATCTTTTATCTATATTCCATTCTATTTTATCTATATTCCATTCATCTCTCTCTCCATTTGGAAGCAGATTTCATGTATCCTACCATTTCATCAAATATTGTTTAATCCTTAATCTATGTGTACCTAAAAACACACATATACATCCATAAAAACTTAAATACAAAATACTCCTACGGAACGTTCTAAAGAAAACTTCCTGTGGATCGTACAATACCTCCCCAAGAGTGTCTTGGGGGTGCATTGTGGGAGTAGAGTATAGCATTTAAAGAAAGTTTTGCGTGTGAATGTTTTCAGAGCATCAAGAAATCGCTATTCGTCAGTCTCGCGATGTCCTGTTGTTTCAAAACCTCATCATTCTTTTATTTAATGTTGCTGTCCCCTGGAAGGCTCTTGTGATTGCGGAGGAGATTGAGTAGGGACTTAGAGGTTTAAGAGGAATATCAGTTTCGTTATTTTGTCTACCGAATGCCCTATCAAGCCTGGTGCGCGAGTGATGGCATTTGCTTTTCCCATTATAATAACCGCTTGATCTGATTAGAACACAATTGGTCTCTTCTCCAAAGAACTACAAATCCCAGAAGGCCCTTCGGCCAAGGCGCCTGCGCACCGCGCGCTCTTTCCTTTTCCCTCCTCGACGCGAGGAAAGACCCGCCCCGAGGTACTGTGGCTCGCGCTGGAAGAAGCGGAAGAAGATGGCGCTCACCAGGTGGGTTGTTGACGCGGGTCCTCGATACGGAAGGGTCTGGGAGGACCCACGTTTTTCAATTTTCTGCTCACACTCTGCGGGAGGTAATGACCCGGGGCACAGAACGACGTGAGCAGAGACCCAGGCTAGGCCCTCCCGCCAGCCGCCGGGGAGACTAGGCCGACAGAGCCGGGATCTCTCCTGAGCCGCTTCCTGGGTTGAGTTCGCCTGGGGGCCGAAAGCTGCTGCGTGGCGGAAAGCTGTCCGGCCACGGCTGCGGAGGAGACGCCTGGCTTTCTCGCCTGAGCGTCTTGGGGTGTGGAGCGCCCGCAGGTGCGCGGCGCGGGCGGGCGCCTTGGGGGCGCGGAGGGCAGCGGAGGCGGCGAGTGCCTGGTTTACGGCCGTTTGCCTGCCGAGTTCTCTTTCCTCTGTCGCGAAACGAGGAAACGTAGGGGGAAACGGGGGTCCGAACTGAGCCGGGGTTTTAGACGCGCTGCCAGAGCTGCAGCTCTTCCGACGGACGCCGCTGCTCTGCCCTTTAACTTTGGACCGCAGAATTAATTCTGAGTGAGGACCAAGTGAGATTTTTGCGGCTTCCCGTTGCCGTAGTAACGGCACGTAAAGCGCTTCCGGCCTTCAAGAAAAAGATGCTTGAAGGGGATGATTCCCAGGAGTTACATAACCTTGCTGCCCCATCTAAGTAGAATAACTTTACGTGTGAACGCTCCAGAAAAAGTTGGGTCCTAGAGGGTTGTAAGGAAAGTAGTCATTTTAGGACATCAGCTTGATCTCCCTAAACGCACTTCATCTTCCACACATAGTTTTCCTGACGTGACAGTTACGAGTATTAAGTTTTGGCTTTATTTTTTTATCTGAAAGTTATTTGGGGAATTTGGGGTGCCTTGCTCTAGAAGGCTTGTATATATACAGAAGGAAATCTGTTGGTCTTTCGCTGCAGGGAAGATGAGATACAAGGCAGACAGATATCAAAGTACACAAAATACGCATTTCTGTAATGTTCACATTAAATGCAAAAAGAGTTAGATAGGATGCACTGAATGGACTGGAGCGTTTCCTTTAGTAATTAGTACAGGCATTTCAGTGTCCTCCCCGGGTGGGAGGTACTGTGGCATCACTAGTGTGATATCAATCAGGTGCTGGTTTTACAGTACGGAATGAGTCAGGCAATCTCCTTGTCCTTAAAGAGCATACATTCTAGGAGACACAAACCAATGATGCGATTTCAGGTAATAAGAATTAGGAGTAAAATACAGATAAAGAGATAAGATTGACTCAAGTGTAGTATGCACTGCTGTTTTGGACAAGATGGTCTGAAAGCATCTCTAGGGAGCTGTAACTGAGCTAAAGCCAGGGATGCTCAAGAAGCAAGAACTAAAAGATAAGGGGAAGAGTTTTATATAAAAGCACTAGTGGCAGAACAAGTTCTTAATAAGTAGACTTTTTTTTGTGGAGGAAGAACAAATGTAAAGACCCTGAGATGGTTTATGTAAGGAAAAGTAGTTAGTCTGTAATGACATAAAGCATGGGGTGAATTTATTGATCTGACAGACATTGGTGTAGCGTGGCCCCTGATGTGAGCTAGACAATGCTTGTAGGGTTGGGGATGAAAGTTCAAAGAAGAATTCCTCCCCTTGAGTTGCTAAGTCTCAGAGAAGGAAAGGGAAATGAATAGTTGATTGCAATATAGTAAGATCGATGTCACAGTAGTGATGGACCCACAGTGGGTCTTGTAGGAGCATGGACAGGGAGCAACTAATCCAAACTGGGGGAGTCGTGGAACAGCTCCAAATAATCAAATATTTCTGAAACTTATATTGAAATGAATCAAATGGTTTTCTCAGTTATTACTTAAAACAGTCCTATGAGAGTAGGTAGTTTTTTGATCTATCATTACAGATGAGAAAACTGAAGTTCAAGAGGTAAATAACTTGTCCAAATTAATAAGTAATGGGATTTAAACAGCTGAGCTTTTAGCTCTCACATTACTTGACACCCACCCGTTTTATCCTTCTGATCCAACATGCTGTTGTAGCAATCTGTGCTTTTCCTTAACTGCTTAGCACAATTCGTAATTACGGATTCATGTGATGACAGATCTTCCTTGAATTGTGATGGGGTTACACCCCAGGAAACCCATCAGAAGTTGAAAATATTTTAAGCCAAAAATGCTTTTAATACACCTCACCCATCAAACATCATAGGTTAGCCTAGCCTACCTTAAATGCACTCAGAACACTTAAACATTAGCCTACAGCTGGGCAAAATAATCTAATACAAAACCTACTTTATAATGAAGTGTTGAGTATCTCCTGTAATTTATTGAATACTGTACCAAAGCGAAAAACATTCTGTAGGATAGTGGTCTTTTATCCTTGTGATTGTGTCATTGATGCAGCATCAGAAGAGAGTATAGAATGACATGTAGCTAGCCCAGGAAAATATCAAAAATTTTTTAAAAGATCAGCTATTTCATTTTTATAAAGTTGAAAGAAACCACCACTAAAACTAAACAGCAGTCCAACAAATTCAAGAAAATACTCACAAAACATACCTCAGATAAGAGCTTAATCTCTAAAATATACAAAGAGCTCATGCATTTCGGCAAAAAAATAGTAAAATGATCCCACTCAAAAAATGGGCAGAACAACTGGACAGACACCTATCCAAAGAAGACACACAGATGACTTAACAGACACATGAAAAAAATGTTATATGTCACTTAGTCATCAAAGAAATGCAAATAAAAACCACAGTGAAATACCACCTCATGCCATCAAGAATGACCTATATCCCAGAGTCCAGAAATAACAAATATTGGAGTGAGTGTGGAGAGAAAGGAACCCTCCTTCACTGTTGGTGGGAATGTAAATTAGTGCAACCTCTCTGGAAAATAATATGGCAATTCCTCAAAGGAAGATGGTTCTACCTTTTGATCCAGCAATACCACTCCTATGCATATACCCAGAGAGTAGAAAGTCTCTAGTCAGGAAAAATATCTGCACCCCTATATTCATGGGAGCCCGGTTCACAATAGCCAAGACATGGAAACAACCTAAATGCACATCAACAGATGGCTGGATAAAGAAGCTGTGTGTGTGTGTGTCCAATGGGATTCTGTGCAGCTAAGAAAAATTGAAATTGTGCCTTTTGCAACAATCTATTGAACTCAAGGGGATCATGTTAAGTGAAATAAATCAGGAAGAAAAAGAGATACAGGATGGTTTCACTCATATGTGGAATATAGTGAGATGAAACAAGTAAACCCCAGCAAAAGCTCACAGTACACAAGATGATGGCTGCCAGGGGAGTGCGAGGGGGTAGGTAAGAAGAGGAAATAAGGGTAAAGGACACTGGAATTCTGGTGGTGGGTATAGTGTGTAATACCCATAAAATGAGAAACAAATTCACTATCTTAAATGAGTATGATTTTATAAACTTAGAAATAATAAAGTTATATTAAAAAAGCATAAATCATAAGTCAAACCATCATAAGTTAGACACAGTCTGTATTTGATTGTTTCTCCTGCAGGGCTCTAAGCTGCCTTTGTCAGTGTTGAATCTCATTGCTTTCCTGAACAGTGTCTGTACCCAAGTGATCAGTAAATTTTTTTTTTTTAATAAATAAGCTCTACTTGTTCAAACATGCTAGCCAAGAATGCCAAATAAACCTTAACTTTTCCATTACATATTATTCATCTACTGGAATTCTTGTGTGGTACTTTGAGTTATCTCTGTAATAACACTTACTACACTTAACAGGTAAGAATATTTTATTAGAAAGGCTACTTTGGTTAAAGAATAGCAAATTATAACATCCAAGCTTCTACTTTGTTCTTTGCTCTGGAGTTTGAAATTGCATGGTAAACTAGGTACCCTTGGGAAAAACACGCTTAAACATGCAATTGTTTTTCCCTTATCCACCTATTTTTTACATTCAGTTCTAATTGTATGGACACTGAAATAGTTAAAAGTAGCATAAGAGTGTGATAGTTTAAAAGTAATTTTTTTTTTTTTTTTTTTAATGAGTATAACAGCAAGGACACCAAGAAAACTATATAGAGGATAGTTGGTTCCTGGGTAATTGACAGTGTTTACTCACTAAGTACAAGAAAAATGTGGGAGCATAAAAACTCAAGTTTGTGTACTATATGAAATATCTGTTAATTTTTCATTCTGGGCACCATTTGCCTGCCTGCTAGTCAAATATTTTTACTGTTTGAATGCTTATTTCTTTCCATGCAAAATAAAATGACTGCTGTATTTTACTGTGTATATCATATGCCTTTTTGACTCAGATTTGTGAGGGAAAAATAAGAATGTGCATTAAATATGAGTAGTGTGTCTATATAAAGTTTTGATTATTTTATTTATGCTTATGAGTTAGAAGTATAACTCTAGGAATCAGTAAATATATCCTTATGTAAAATAGTGCCCCAAATACTATAATCATTTTTATAATACAAAAAACAAGTTTGTAAGTATAAGCAAACATTTGAATTAAAAAATTAAAATGAAAGATTTTTTTTTCCCTGAAAGTTTAAGCCAAAAACATGGGTGCACATTATGCTTGGCAAAATACAGTAATAGTATTGCCATCAATCGCTAAAAAATATACTCTTGCTTAAAGGAAAAAAGTATTACAGGATAATCGTTTCTGATGGCCAACTTGTTATAATCAAATATGTTTTTAATCCTCATTTTTATTATCTTTGCTTTTTTAAAAAAAAATTTATCATCTAGCTTTTTACCTGCACCTACTCAGCTATCTCAGGACCAGCTTGAGGCTGAAGAAAAGGCAAGATCCCAGAGATCAAGACAGACCTCACTGGTCTCCTCCCGAAGAGAACCTCCCCCATACGGGTACCGGAAAGGCTGGATACCTCGATTATTAGAGGTAAACATGGGTCTTCTGTTTGGATTTATTAAATTGTGCCTGCCCCCATTAAAAATCTTTAAGTGCCTATATTAGTAACTCATGTACCCAGTTATTTCATCCTTTCACTGTTACATTCTGTATATGGTTACTTTACAAATGTGAAGAGTTCATGTCTTAACTTTTTTTTCCTTATACCTCCAAGTGGTAATCATGGACTCATTAGATCAAACCTTATCGTTTGAGCACCTTTAAAGATGCCATTTGTATTCTCAACCTATTCTGTGTTTGTCATCTTTCCGCCTGCCAGAACTCTCTACAGCGCCCAGAATACGGAAACCTACTAGATCATGTCTTCTAACATTTTCCCTATTATTTTTTCCTCTCCTGTGTTCTGGCCCTTATTAATTCTAGAATGTGAAGGACAGTTTCACAAAAGTTATTAAAGTTACTTTTGTTTTTACTGATTGTAATTTGTGAGAAGCAGAGCAAAAGAGAAAAATCAAGGAGACTGTAAGGCCCTCTTTCTGGGTAAAAAGATAACGAGTGGTATTATGTAATAGAGGAACTGCCTCTTATGAGAGTGTAAACATTCTTTGTTTCATCTTTCAACAAATTATAGAATGGGGGTGGCAGGCATTATTTTACATACCACAGAAATCTCATCCTTGCTTCTATTTCTGTATTAAAACATTCAGGTACCATTAGCTTTTAGAAGTCATACTTGACTTTCAAAAATTTTGTGTATCCTGATGGAACAGAACAGTGTATTTGAAAATCAAACGATGGCCTGCTAATCTGGAAATGCCGTGAATATTCTGAGGAAGAAAGCATTTTGTCCTAGTTTTCAAAGTAAAAGCTATGATTTTCTGACAAACTTAATGACCATATAATGCTACATCTACTGTTCTGAAGTGCTTATTATAAAGAACTCTAGCAAATCTGAGCATGTGTCAGATTGATGACTCGGGTACAGGTGGAACCTTTCTTGCTTTCACCATTTCTGCTTAATTTACAAGACATTTTCTCTGTTGGCTTTATAGTTGGTTTTTAAAATTTCAAACCTGGCATGCCTAGAGGCCTAGGCATGGCTTAGAGGATAAGTCTGCCATTGCCTGCTGGCACAGTCTATATGCATCCCAGGGACCTGGGTTCTAAATAATGCACTTCTTCCTCCTCTCTCCTTGCCTGCCTCCTCACTTTTATTCCTGCCTGTACTTTTCCTTTAAAAAAAAAATTTTTTTTCAAAGTGCCTTTAGCAAGTAAGCATGGTTATTCCTGAGAAATCATATATCTGGGATCTAATGGAATATTTCTAAAGAAAGGAAATCTTATTTAGTAGTTATTTTCATACATTTTTTTCATCAGACTCCCTCTGAATGATTCATTTTAATTTATTTTTCCTGGAATTTCTTAGTAGTTCTAATTTGCCTTTTTGAACAGAAAGGAAGGTACTTCAGTTTCATTAAAAACACAAAGTTTTTGGAATCAGAATATCTGGCTTCAAGTCCTACATATGCTAGCAGTGAGACCTTGGGAAAATCACTTAACTTCTAAATTTTTTCCATATGAAAATGTAGGAATTAAAGAATTATAAGTATTAAATGAGATAATACAAGTGTGGATTATATTTTATAAATTATGTGACACTAAGCAAACATGACAGACGTCATAAAATTATATTTAGTATTTATGTGCTTATTTATAATATTAAACTTAATTAATAGATTACTCTTCTAAATAATTGTATATAATCACCATTAGAAATGTGGTTAACTCATTTCTGGTTATTTTATTTATTTCTTCTTATGGAACACTGACTAAATAATACCAAGTTATTCATATCTACTTACAGAAAAGCATTCTTTACATTTCTACCCCACATATTGTTTGACCTTTTCCACACTATTATATACGCTAAAACTAAAAATATATTCCTCACCCTAAATGTTTTGCTAATTTCTTACCTGTCATGCATATAAAATCCAGATTCCTTGCTATGATTCCTTTTTTCATGATCTGATGTTTGTCTACTCCTGCAACCTTGTCACTATGTCTGCATCTCTCTCCTCAGTAAGATAAAGCTCTTCATGACTCTTCCAGGAACATGCCTGGCTCATTCTTATAGCAGAGCCTTCCCACTGCTCTTTGATCTAGAAAATGCTTCCCTCAGATCTTCTCATGACTGATTTCCATCATGTAATCATTACCTCTTCATAAAGTTTTTCCCAACCACACTATTGAAAGTAACCCTCTTCTTAGTCCCATTACTACTTTCAAGGCATTTATCATAAACCAAAAAGAAAAATTTTTTTTTGAGAGATTGAAGAACAAGCTGAATTATTATCTTCACCCACTGGAATGTACACTTGAGAAGATCAGGGGCCTCTGTTTTGTTAATTACCATATTTCCAGCATCTGACATAATGAGGGCTCCATAATTATTTGTTGAGAGAATAACGGTATCTTGAATCTCAAGTTACTATTAAGTATTTTAATTTTTATTCTTTTACTATATAGGATTTTGGAGATGGAGGCGCTTTTCCAGAGATCCATGTGGCCCAGTATCCACTGGATATGGGACGAAAGAAGAAAATGTCAAATGCACTGGCCATTCAGGTGGATGCTGAAGGAAAAATCAAATATGATGCAATTGCTAGGCAGGGACAGTCAAAAGACAAGGTAATCCCCTCATTGATGTGTTTTTTTCTCATTGATAAATATGTTGTAAAGAGTTTTTTATTAATTTTGTGGAGATAATTTCTGACCACTTAGTTTGTTAAAAGCAGCAGTAAAGTACACTTAAGCTATGACTTTATAATAACATATTATGACTTCTTAATAGCAGTGACTTTCCTTTGAAAATTCCCCAAATACAGTTTGTATATACTTAGGGTTTTTACTTACTTAACTTTCTTTTTCCCAAAATTATTTATTTATATGTAGTCTTAAAATTTACATACATTTCAAAAAGGTAAAATTGAACAATATGGTGTATGTTGGATATTCATGATATTATCATGTATACACTTTTATTTTATATACTTTATGTACTTGTTTTTATTATTTCACATAGTTCTGTGCTTTTTAGGATATTGATTTCATACCTCAGTTTGTGCATTTCACACCAAACCCGTTCAGGAGGCTGTTTCCCCTAAAGCATTTGTCTACTATTGTGGTCAGAGAAGATCCTTGGTATGACTTCAGTCTTTGTAGATTTGTTGAGAGATGTTTTGTGTCTTAGCATATGATCTATCCTTGAGAATGTTCCATGAGCTCTCGAGAAGAAAGTGAAATCTGTAGTCGTTGGGTGAAGTGACGGTATATGTCTATTAGACCTATCTGTTCTAGATGGTCATTTAAAGTGGTTGTTTCTCTGTTAATTTTCTGCCTGTTTGATCTGCCCATTGTTGTAAATGGGGTGTTATAGTCCCCCCACTATTATTGTGTTACTGTCAATGTCTCTCTTCAGGTCTAATAATACTTGCTTGATATATTTTGATGCTCCTTCATTTGGTGCATAAATATTAAAAGCATTATGTTCCTGCTAGATTGATTCTTTAATCATTATATAGTGTCCATCTTTCTTTCGTTATGCTTTCTAGATGCAAGTCTGTTTTATCTGATATGAGTGTAGCTGTTCCTGCTTTTTTGATGTTGCCATTCAACTGTAGGATTGTCTTCCAGCCATTGACTTTGAGTCTTTGTTTATCTTTTGGAAGAAGGTGGGTTTCATGAATGCAGCAGAAGGTTGGGTTATGCTTTTTAATCCATTCAGCCACTCTGAGTCATTTGGTGAGTTTAGTCCATTAGCATTTAGGGTGATTGTTGATATATAGCAGCTTAGTGTCTTATAATTTGTCTTTTGTACGCTGCTCCAGGTGATGACTTTGTTCTCTTTCTCTTTTTAGGTCAGATGGGTGCAGTTATGTTTTGATTGATTTCACCTTTTGTTTTCTTCTTCACAGGGAGACCTGGGGATATATTTTATCATGCCTTCAGTTCTGAATGATAATCTTGCTGAATATAGTACCCTAGGTTGAAAATCCTTTTCTTTCAGCACTTTGAATATATCAGTGCCATTATCTTCTGGCCTGTAGAGTTTCATTTGAGAAGTCTGCTGACAATTTAATGGGGACTCCTCTGTATGTGACACATTTTTCTCTGACTGCTTTTAACAGTCTTTGTCTTGTATTTTTGACATTTTATGATGTGTTAAGGTATATTTCTGTTTGGGCTTCTTTTATTAGAAACTCTTTAGCTTCCTGGATCTGGAGGCTTGCTTCATTCTTCAAACTGGGAAAGTTCTCATCTATTATTTCTTCAAACGTGATTTCTGCCCCCTTTTCTCTCTCTTCTTCTGGAACCCCTATGATGCAAATGTTATGCCTTTTCATGTTATTACAGCGGTCTTGAATGCTGTCTTTGATTCTTTGAGTTTTTTATCTCTTTGCTGGTTTGCTTAATTGTCCTATCTTCCACATTACTGGTTTTATTAGAAGCTTCATCCATCCTATTGATGAGCCCCTCTATTGAGTTCTTTAATTCCACCATCATGTCTCTTATCTGTTTGATGTCCAGTTTTAATTCTTCTCTTTGCTTCCTGACATTCTCGTTTACTGCCTCTACCAATTTCTGGATTTCCATGAGTATGTTAATCCCCGTTACCCTAAATTCCTCTTCAGGTAACTTACATACATCTGCTGTATTCAGATTTTCTGCTGGGTTTTTGATTGGATCCATCATTTCACATGTTTCTCTGTGCCTTTGCTCTGTTCGGTGTTCTGTCCATATTTCTGAGGTTTTGGTTTCCCTGGTGTTGCATAGGTTTGCATCAGGCTGCAGTTTCGCCAAGGTGGGGCTAGCGGGTAGTGTCGAGGCTTGGGACTGCTTTCTCACTGTATTCCACGGGGTGGGGCACCCGGTGGACAGGATTGCCACTAAGTGGACCCCAGGCTTTGGCGCAAAATGGCTGTGGGATGGGTTTAAGTCTTTGATATCCGCTTATGGCTGCACCCAACGCAGTTTCACTGGGTGGGCTCCAGCTCAGCTCCCAGTGCGCTGGCTCTCCTTTCACCCTTTTCCAAGTTGACCCTCGTGGTTCCGCGTCTCAGCCCCACTGGGGCCGCCTCTCGCTGCCTCCGCAGTTGGTCCCGAAATCCCTAGCCTCCACTCCACCGCATGTCCAGAAACCCCTGATCTCCGTCCCAAATCCAAATCAGTGACTTATCCCAGAACCGTGACAGGTATCCTCACCCACCGTTAGTCGTCAGCTGATCTGTCTCCAGCTGAAGTGCCAGTTTCTTGGTATTTGTCTCGGGAAAAGAGGTGATGTTTTTGTTTTTTTCCGGTGTCTGCGGGGAGCACCTTGAAAGTTTGTCCTATCAAGTCACCATCCAGAAGTCGATCTCTACTTACTTAACATTTTAAAAGCATTTTATTCTGATATTTTTAAATACTAGCAATTTTTTAATATACAATCTTAGCACCATTAAAAAAATCAAAATTTAATTTTGTCTGTAGTCCCTTCTAATTATCTTCCATGTATTTAAAAAGTACTCACATAGGTACTTAATTACGTTAATAGTTCATCTGAATATAATAACACAGACTTCTTTCAACCTTGATTAAATAGAAAACTGGAACCTGCTATCCAGATTTAGGATGACCCCGCTAACAAAGTAATCCAAAGAGCAAAACTAAAATTTACTCAAAATGATCTCATCACAGAGCAACTGCACTCAGAGCCAGGGAATTGTTTTTAAGAAAATCTAGGGTTTTTCTTGTAAATAAATATTCCAAGTAGAAGTCAAAGATCTTCAGAATTGAAGAATATTTCAATGTTTCAGTACCTGTCCTTGGCTTGTCTCTCTCCTAGACATCGTAATTTTATTCTCTAAAATAACACTAATGATAATCCATCCTCTGTTCATACATTATGACTGCTGAGTTTTAGAGGAAAACAATTATGCAGTCATCCAAATTTATATCTCAGATCTCAACTGGACTCTCTTGGTGTTCCTTCAGGTTTGAACTCCTACTCCTTTCCATCCCCTTTCAGCTTAACAGGTGATTCCCCATTTATTTGCATATAGGTTCTTGGAGAATATTGACAGCTTTCTGGATCCTGCATGTCTCTTTCTGTTGTGACTTTACCTTTCATCTCTGTAAGATAGTGTGTTCTCCTTTTTAAACCTAATTTTGCCGTGTATATTCTAGTGTTTCTGGGATTTCAACCTTTCTCCTTTCCTTTAGGACCTCACCTGTTCATATTCTTTTCATGAAGTCTTGATACTTCCTCTCTTCTCCTGGCCCCTTCCTGTTAACATATGAATATATAGGCTTTTCTCATCTTTTGGAAATTTTTCCTGAGAACTACAAGTTTCCCTCTATTTCAGCCTAATTTTCTTCACTTTCCTTTAGTCTTTCTGAAAGAGTTATTTTCTCCTCTCTCTATGTCTTCACCTGTCTTTCTGTCTCCATTTCATTGTAATATGGCTTCACCTCAGCCAGTCTGCAGAGACTGCACTCTGGTGAAGGTCTCTAAAAGACTTTTTCGTGCAATACATTCTCTTTGACTAATTTTCTCTTGACTAAAATTGCCATTCATATACTAATGATTGTCAAATCCGTGTTTCCACCTCAGTGTTCTCTCCTGAACTCTAGATCCTTGTATCTTACTGTCTATAAGGGAAGATCTACCTACATTTTCCCCAAATTATTAGTCAAATCCAAACCTAAATGCATAATTTTCCAGTTAATCTATATTCTCTCTTCTCTAATTCAGTGAATTAGCAATATCATCTTCTTGGTTGACTATGCTAAAAGCCTGTGAGTTCTTTTTACCCCCTTTTATTGCTATTAAGAGATACCAAGAGTACATAACTATATCCTGCCTACTTCACCTTCTTTTTCCCAGAGGTGACTACTTTTATTTCAATGAACAATGATATCTTTCCAAACTTTTATTTTAGATTTAGATAGGAATATGTATTCCTGTTTTCCATTCTCACAGATTCACGTAAACATATACAGTTGATCCTTGAAGAATCCAGTTTAAACTTTGCCAGGTCCATAGACATATTTTTTTACAAACATTGAAAACTTCAGGAATCTATAAATACAGCACAGTACTATAAATTAATTTCTCTTACGATTTTCTTAATAACGTTCTTTTCTCTAGCTTACTCTGTCGTAAGAATACAGTAGACAGTACACTCAGCATACAGGATATTTGCTAATCGACTGTGCTATCAGTAAGCATGCCAGTCAACAACAGGCTGTTAGTAGTTAAGTTTCAAAGGAGTCAAAAGTTTCGTCACTCTGTTTATTTTCAATAGTCAATAACTGCCATAATTAGTAGTTGGTAGAGAAGAAAAATCAGCAGCGTTTGCTTATGTGTACCATGAGGTCCTGCTGGCGACCCAGCTCACATGACAGTCTCAACCTTGGGAACGTCTCATGGTTGCCTTCCTAGCCTGCCAATGCCTCGCCCTTCTCACGCCTCCTCGTCCCCCGAGCTCACTACATTGAGTATCCTTTCTCCGCATTTCCTTGGTTTACTCTACTATAGTCAGCACTTTTGTTGTAATTATCCATTCATGAGTGATCTGTGTCATTCGACTGTGAGCTCTTTAGGGACAGAGAGTATGTCTTTTATTTCCTCTTTGGCTCCTAACTTAGTGCCTGACAGTTTGACACACGGCATTCACCAAATATTGGAGGAATGATAGCAGTTTTCATTGAGTAACAAAACCACTCCTGGAGCCTCTTGGGACAGTCTGCTCCTGCAGAAGGAAACTGGGTTGCTGTGCGTGCAGGGCAGACTGGAAGTTCGCTGTATGCTGTGCAGCCTTTGCTTTGCTCAAGGTGCCTTCGATTTGGTGTATGTATCTCTCCTCTTTAGAGTAACCACTTCTCTGTTTGTACGTGATGCCTCTTTTTTCATTTGCTAGAAACAAACCTTTAGTACAATAATTTGGCATTGGCAGGTTGTGTAGTTTTGAATAAAATATTGTTTTAGCCAATTTTGCATTTTATTTATTTCAAGATTGGAAACCATGAATTTTATCTGATTTCTAGCAAATGTCTGAAAGTTTTCTTTTTCTAGCAACCATGTAAGGTGATCGTTTTGTATTGAAAATAGAGAAGAAATATTACAGTTGTTTTAGATTTCAGTATTCTGACCAAGTGTAAGGTCTTTATTTTTAAAGAAAAAGTACAGGCAGGAAGAGAGTGGAGGAAGAAGTAATTCATTTATTTTATTTAGTTCATCTTGGTTATTACCCCTGGCCCCGGGTCCTTGGAATGTATGTAGGCTGCTCTCTTGGCCAGAGGCAGGGAACCTAACTGCTACTCCACCAGGGCACACTCAAGTAAGGTCTTTAAAGTATTGTACCTTTACAGTAAAAGCCTTACAGATTTGCCTATAATTGAGCCACTAGACCTGCACCTCAAAATGGTATTTTATAGAGAGGCCAGACCCAGATTCATCTTGACCCTAAACCCAACAGGGGAAGGAAGCGCTGCTTTGTATCGGGGCCAGGATATGCTGGACATATCTTTTACTCCCTCTTAGTTTTATTGTGAGCTTAAAACTGCTCCAAAAAATCGTAAAAGAAGAAAATAGTAATAAGCACAGTGAAGGGTTTTTGTTTTTGCTTTTTTAATCAATAGGATACTCAGTGAACTGAGAAGAAAGGCAGTGAACAGAGTGACTCCCTGGACTGTTGTAACAGTGTTTCTGGTGGATGTATTTTCTCACTAGGTCTTCTACCCTGGATTACATATGCATTTGAATTCCTTACACAACTTTAATAAATACGTACTTAAGAAGTGGGTCAGTTAATGTATGAAGTTTTAAAATACATTTAATTCAGCATTAACTGAGTACCACTATACGTTTGGGGTGGGGTCACGTCTTGATTACTCAGGGCTGTCTTGAGCTTTCACTGTTTAATAATTGACCCTACCTATTAATGGCCTTAGTGCCTCCTCAACCTCTCTGTCCTAACCAGAAACACCTCACGTATTTATAAAGGACCCAAGAAAGGAATTGGAGATAGCTATAGAGCTGTTTTGAAACCACTGCGTTCCGTGTTTTATAAGTAGGAATTGATGATTCAGTACACAAAATGGAATTTTAAAAATTCATAATCATTCAGCAGGCTGATATGTAGAGTTCTTGGCATAGAATGAAAACCACCTGTTGGTTGAATTTGTACTATAGTAGAAAGTTTTTTTTTTTAATTTCAGAGTGATCTGATAGTCTTCAGAAACCAGGGACTTCTCACTGAAATATTAATAGTGAAAGAGCAAGAATGAAAATTACTAGTCTTAGGTATAAGAGGTGAAGAACAAGGCAAGACTTTTTTTTTATTTTTTTAAAGGAAAGGTATAGGCAAGAATAAAAGTAAGCAGAGACATGCAGACATAAGGAGAGACGTGGAAGAAGCATTTATTTTTATTTAGTTGTTCATCTTTATTGTTTTTCCTGGCCCCAGGTCTTGCACCTGGGTCCTTGGATATATGTGGACTACATCTGGTGACCTTATCTGCTAGGCCACCAGAGCATACCACAAGGCAAGACTCTTTAAGAGAGAATATCCTAGAGCAAGTCTAATGCCTTTGATCTCTGCACGTAAAGATAAGATTCTATATATGACTTATTGGTACTAGCAGATACAGAGGGGAAAAAATTCTTGAAGTAAATCTTGATAAATGTGCCCCACACCCCCACCCCCTGCTGTTGTGATTTGAGTATAAATCTTAAAAAGCTTCACTGTTTACATTTTTTCCCCTGAAGTAATTACCTAGGAAATAGTACATACATAATATTACCTAAAAGAATGCCTTCTACCCCCAACCCCCCAAAAAATCCATTAACTAAACTGACTCTACGGTATAATTGCATGTTATTACCCTGTTCATGTGATTTCACAAACTAGCTAATCCTAAAAATAGTGTTTTCTTTCTACCTCTGAAATGGTGAATTTGTCAATCTAGTCCTTTGCCAGTTTTTAGTAATTTTTTTAAAAATACCTATTTCACAGACAAGTTATTACTTTATTTCATAAAGCTCATTCGTGCTTTTTCATATAACACTTTATATTTTTCATATAACACTCCTTAGCCTCTCTGTGTCCTGGGTTATACTGAGTTTATTCAGGAAATTTGGTTCTCAAGCAATAAAAATTGGGGGTTTTATAGCTAATTAATATGGTGGAATCTTGCTCTTCAGATGTCCTTCATTCAGCTTTGTGAGATGCTAGAATCTTATTGATGCTCATTTAAAGGGTTATTAACTTTGGAATACCCAAATAAGCAGCAGTAAATGGCTCTTGTATGCTAAATTAGTGTTGAGACTTTGTGTGGAGCATATATGACTACGAGAGTCATTTACTTAGAATCCCTTCATGTAAGGACGGCCATGTAAAAGTAATTCACTCTTCATAGTCTTGGTATTATTTTTTAGAGTATTGTGTAATTTTAAATACTTAGAGTATAGATTTCCCCATCCTGAAAGGAAATAAGACCTTGTAGGTCAGTTACTGGCTATGTAATCTTAATGCACCAAGCCTCACTCTTCTCACGAGTGAGCTTTGAGGTCCCTTCCAGAGTGAGCACAGAGAGGGTGCTGACATCAGTGGCTCAGGTTGCAGTAGTACGTGTTTTGTGATCAGCCACCTTCCCTTTCTTACTTCTCAATCCTGAGAAACACAATCTTGACATTTCAGTCAAGCCATGAGGCAGTTTTTTTCCGGGAAATCAGCAGTTTATATAAAATGTTCTGCAAGTCCTAAAATATAAGCACCATTAGCACGGAAAAGAGCGCCTCTAAAGTTCACATGTTCATTCATTTGTACAGAAGGTGTTTATTGAATGCCTCCTGTGGACCAGGCATTGATAGATAGAGGCACTGAAGATACTTCAGTGAATAAGAGACTCCATATCAGCAATGCAGATAAAATCGTTGTGCATACTTCATAAGGGTTCATACAAAAGTTAAATTGGTTACATATAAAGCCAAAGAACAGCAACACAAAATAAGTTGCTAATAAATGTGTCAGCTATTATAATTATTACTGTTACTACTTAAGAAGAGAGAGAAAATGGTTTCATACATGGCACTGTTTTGAAGATAGTAAACAGAGTGCTGTGACACTGAATAATGGGATGGGGAGGGGTTCCTGCATCCTCAAGGAAAATCAGGGGAGGCCTCACCAGTGTATGCATGACCCACTTTAACTGTGAACATTCTGTGAAGGTCATCTATAAAGATCCAGAATTGAGGGGAAAGCACGTTGTGTCAAAAAAGCAGGCGAGTCCATGTGACTGATAATGAATGAGAGTTACAGGGGGACATTAAGCTATATATAGGTAAAACCAGGTTGGGTAGTATAGGCCATAGAGAATGTATTGCTTTGTTGTTTGGAATAGGAAGTTAAGAATAGCATGCATTTTCTTTAAACCGTTTTAAGGAATGTAACATGGCAAAATGCAATGATAGCAGGTCCTTGAGTAGCATGATGTCATTATAGTGTTGATAAGGGGAAAACAATCCTGACCAACTTTAAACAAAGAGATGTTATTGGAGGACCTGGTTTTCTTGTGTATCATTTTGCTTGAAGTCACAGTTTCCACACATCCATCAACAATGGTAAATGAGGTCTTACTGTAATCTTGATATAAGAGTTGGACTTACAGTAATGAACAGTTTTATTCTGCAGGAAAAATCTTGAAAATCTCAAGTGCCCAACAATTTGGTTCTTTTCCCTGTTCATAAGTTGTACTTACTTTGTGTCAAAGAATTTTCTAAAGCAACAAAATCTAGAATGCTGCTTATTTGTTAAATTTCTAGAACCTGTTTTTTCTATGAAATCTGTCATGAAAGTGTTTGATAAGTATAGATAGACTTGAAAGTAAGTAATATTCTATTTCTCAGGGGCCTACCACACCAGATGTGTTGGCCAAATAAAATCCATGTTGAGTCTAGTAGAAATCAGATAGCAGTCCTAAATTTGGGTAATGGTTATATAAAGTAAGTTGCATATATAGAATTTTTCCTTTTTTTTTTCTTATAGAAAACATTGTTGGATTTTGACCAGAAACGTGTTCATTTTCTTAGTCTCTGAATAGATTTGATTCCAGAAAAGACAAACATTTTGGATTGTGTGAAGTCAATGAAATTTTCTAGGCCCAGTGAATTTGGAAATTATTTGGTAACCTGACTTAAATTCTTATGAGCTTGTAATCCAATATAATGGTGCGATAGGCAATTTATATCATCATTAATTTCAAGTCCTAGTGAGCCTCAAAAATGGGGGTCACTGGTGCATAAGATTTTGTTGGCACAATTTATTTGGATACTGACTTGATTAAAAGATCTCAAATAATTTAAATGCATGAGGTCAAAGAAAAATTATTAACTTCTATAGCCAGGGCAGCAATTTGTGTATGTATTTTAAGCTTCCTTGGTTTTAAAACCTAAAAGACAAAATCTGTGTCCTAAATTTATAAGTGCGCTGAGAGGACATGTTGACTTCTAGAATGACTTAATGAGGTTGCTTTTTTCATTCTTTGCTGGTCTCAAGCCTGCTTTGTGTTTCAACATTTTAGGTCATTTATAGCAAGTACACTGACCTTGTTCCCAAGGAAGTCATGAATGCAGATGACCCAGACCTGCAAAGACCTGACGAGGAAGCCATTAAAGAGGTAATTGGGAGTTGATACATACGAAATTAATACTTGAGATGACACTTTACATCTTTATTCACTTCCAGACCACTCAATGTGGTGTTTCGTATTTCAGATAACAGAAAAGACCAGGGTCGCCTTAGAAAAGTCTGTATCACAGAAGGTTGCTGCCGCCATGCCAGTTCGAGCAGCTGATAAGTTGGCTCCTGCGCAGTATATCCGGTATTAATCAGACCTGGAAGTCATAGTTCCACACTGGTTATGTTTAGGGTCGGGGTTCTTGGTGTGCTTTCACTATTCTACTTAGTCACCATTATGAATGTGATTTTTTGAATCATGACTTGAAGCCTAGTAACACTTTTTGCAGATAGTTGAAAGCAGAATTTTGTAAGATATTAGCTATTTGCTGTTTTCAAAATATATTTTGTGTTTTCAGTAATTATTTAGTACATGATCCAAACCACAATTATTACTTAGTTTTCCATGTATGTATTGATAGGCATTATATATTTATTTATACCTTACTAATATTAACATACTACTAATATTATGTAATATACTGTTATATAATGTGTAGTATTATGTCATAATAATATATTGATATCACTTATATAATAATAGGCATCCTTGTAATACAGTTTCGAGGGATTTCCACTCAATTAAATCTTTGCATGGGGGCATGATTCGCATATAGATATTAAGAAAAAGTACAGAGCTGGTAAGGCTGCTGCTACCATTCTTCTTCTGTTTTACAACCTGTGATTAGTCAGAAACTACTAAGTTGTTTATAGAATATCATGGAGCATTTTTACTCAAGTGCAGACTTAGATGATAGGTACTATATTTTAGACCTCTTATTTAAAATGGTCAAGGATGGATTCTTTGCAAACTAACATAATTCTAGTTTACATTTTGCTTATAACTCCAGATTGATCTTATTTCCATTGTTATTTGCTCTCAAATATTTTGCAGTTTTCTATTAATACTTTCTAAAAGAATTGTCAATATAATCTAGTTTAGGAATGTAATAGAAGAAAAATACCTACTGAAAGCTTGAACCAGTTATACCTTTAGCTTCATCTGCATTCTTTAGCTATACGCCATCACAACAAGGAGTGGCTTTCAACTCAGGAGCTAAGCAGAGGGTTATTCGAATGGTGGAAATGCAGAAAGATCCAATGGAGCCTCCAAGGTTCAAGTAAGTAAGGAATATTAATCACTATTCCTAAAAAATTATAATAAAGGAAAAAAGATGTCCTAATTGTCCATTAGCAGCTGAATGATAAATTATGGGATGTCTTTACACAATACTTTTGAGCAATAAAAAGGAATAAGCTATTAAGAAATGTCATGAATGAATTTTAAAATAAGTATGCTGACTGAAAGACATCAGACAAAACCAAGTATTATATGTATTATTGCATTTGTATAAAGCTCTTGAAAATGCACTCTACTACATAGTGGCGGGAAGTAGATCAGTGGTTGCCTATGGGAAAGGAGGGAGAGCAGAGAAGAGGTGAAAAGAACAAGAAGGAAAAGCCACATGGAAACTTTTGGAAGTGATTCACTCTTGATTGTGATATATACTTGTGTCAAAACTTAGCTAAATTGTGCATGCCAAATGTGTATAATTTATTGTACATCTATTGTACCAGTACTTAGATATTTTTTTTTAAAGGAAAAGAATTAGTTACACTTTGAAGCAATAATGATATTGTAGAAGTGTGGTGAAGAGTAATGATGGTGAAGAGTAATGATGGCAAAGTTGACCGTGTTTTAATAATTGTTGAAACTAAGTGATAGTTGTATATTATGGGCATTCATTATACATACTGTCGGTTTTGGTATGTATTATATATAAAGGGTGTTGTGATGTATTTGAAGCTTTACACAATGAAAAGTGAGGCAAGGAGGCTTAAGACATTGTAACTAAAAAGTAAACATATATGTATCATTCTCTGGTTGTGCTTTAATTTATCCTTCAGGATTAATAAGAAAATTCCCCGGGGACCACCTTCTCCTCCTGCTCCTGTCATGCATTCGCCCAGTCGAAAGGTAATCTTTGCTATGGTCTAAAATCTTTTTTGTATTTGTGATCATTGATTTTATTAGTCTCTCATAGAATAGAATATAGATGCCTATACAGGGACAGTTCTACCACACTTTTTTTTAACTGACCCACCGACCCACTCAAGACTATATTGTATAGTTCCAGAGTGCTTACGAGAATGTATGTTAAATGTTGGCTATTAATTTTACCGTTATTAACCTACCCCTGCTTTTAATGAAATGAATAGGATCTCTTACTATTTAACCTGAGGATGTTATAATTTGGTCTCTGGTTGATAACTGCAGTTAATTTATTTTATTACCCAACCCAAAAAAAACAGATTTCGCCTTCGTGCTGAAAGAAGTCACATCACTTTAAATGTGGAAAAATACTAACCAGCACTTATAATTGTCAAAAATAATTTCTGTACTGTTTTCTATTTTTCATAATGAGGTTATTACTAGAATCGATATAGGAACATAGTATATATAGTGCTACTAAATGAATGGAATTTTCATCTTAAATTCATCCAAGTGTCAATAGAAATTGAGCTGTCTTTGACAAGAAAGGTTGCACTTGGCTTTTTAGCTGACTAAAAACCTAAAAATGTGTCTCCCTCCACTCTTCTCTCAACTCAGATGACTGTGAAAGAACAACAAGAGTGGAAGATTCCTCCTTGTATTTCAAACTGGAAAAATGCAAAGGTAATTAAGTTGTCATACAATTAAATCATAGTATTAGTCTACTGGAAAACACCCAGGAAGGAGCTTCAGCCTGGGTAACTTTGGTTGAAACCACAGCATCTGAATGTTTTCAAAATGGAACACTTTTTTTTTAATGTAATAGAAATGTTTGTATGCCAGTCACATGAATACCGTATAGATTCTCCGAGAGAATTACAGTTACCAAAAATGCATTGAGAGGAAGTAGGTAAAATAAATCAGTGAAAGATAGCATTCTTTTAAAAACTCGAACTTACATCTTAAATTATTTTTCTAAGAAATTTAACTTGATTGTATGCTATAACAATATAGTGTTTTGATTTTTAAACTATCTCTTTTTATAACCTTGTATACATATGCTGTTTAAATCCTATATATTTCTACTATGAATGCCAAAGCTAGGAGTCGCAAAGAATCTAAAATGATGTGAAATAAATTTCCTAATCACTATTTCCTCTTTTCCACCTCATGCATATTTCATGATTCTATGAGTTAAATAGACTTTGTTAAAATAAGTTATATACTCATCCTAAAACAAAAAGATTGTTGGGTGGTCTGATTTGGGTTATTAGTATATATAGTACCTATGCGGTCTCTTGAGCATATTCTGCTATTATACTTCCTTGTACTAAGAATAAAGAGCATGCCTGGACTAAGAAGTCACCATTTGGGAGCCTCGTCAGAAATCTGGAAAAATTTAGCTAAGCCTGAAAATTACATGGATTATCAAACTTATTCTTTGAGTTATTGTTGGAATAGAGCGCAAAGTTTCAGAACACAGAACCAGTTGTCAAGCAAACTTCATTATTTTTTTTTTCATTTATTAAAATTTTAACAGGGTTCCAAGAATCTGACAAGTCATTAAAATAGTACAGAAAATTAAACTAGGAAGATACTATCTATGATTTTAGTGATTATTTCACTGTTGTATCACATATTTACTTGCAGAACAACTATTTAACTACTCGATAATGATTTCCTTTTATTAATAATTCACAGTTTTAATATAAGAATATTTTCACAGAGTTTAGGTTTTCTTTTAAAAGGAGTTTTAAACACACTGTCCAAGTTTAAATCCTAGATCCCCCATTTACTGTGGCCTTGGATACATTTCCTAAGCTCTCTTGCCTCAGTGCCTTATCTGTGAAACAGTAATGTTACCAACCTCATAGAGTTCTTGTGAAGCTTAAGTGAGACCATAGATGTAAAGTGCTTTAGCAGTTCATGCAAAGCACTCAGTAATAGCTGTTGCTACTATTGCATAGTTGTGAAGAAATACATGAAGAAAAAAAAAAGAATTAGGTGGGTGTCCAAGTGGATATTTAGTCTAACTTTAAAGAGTCTTGTTGGCATTCCCTAGTAGAGTAGCAGTTTGGTCAGCCACTGTGAGCTGGCACAATCTACATACATCCTAAGGAGCCAGGTCGCTTCTGAGGGCTGAGGTGAGCAATCAGGATGAGCAGCTAAATTGAAAAATGAGGTGCTTCTTCCTCCCCTCTCTGCCGGCTCTGCTCACCTTCGTTCCTGCCTGTACCTATCCTTTAAATAACAAATAAAAATTAACAAAAAGTATATGTTGTCCTTGTGACCACTGTTTTGTTTCCACTCTAGGGTTATACAATTCCGTTAGATAAACGTCTGGCTGCTGATGGAAGAGGACTACAGACAGTTCACATCAATGAAAATTTTGCCAAGCTGGCTGAAGCCCTTTACATTGCTGATCGGAAGGTTGATCTATTAGTTTGATTATTAATGCCCTTAATTCGTAAATCGATTCTTAGTTACCTGAGATACTGTTACTAAAGTTTCGGTACTGAGTACCCACAGACTCTCGTTGTGGTCTGGATGCCAGAGGTGGCACAGCCTTAGCTCCGTGCCCGCTCTCAGCCCTTGTAGACTTGTGCACGTGCCGTTGCTGTGATGCAGCTTCCTCACAGCATTTCAGAATAATGGTTTACTAAGCTGATCCCATTTTATGAAGATGACCAGCTGCTCTTTGAAGTTTCATGACTTTCTTCTTTTGTGGATGTAGATGTTCCCAAAAGATGAGTAGCTGGGGAAGGAAAATAAACATTTCTAATAACTGACTGCCATAGAAATTGGCATTCATAGTACTGACTATTCGTATTATGATTTATCACAAGATGTGATAGAACATAGATTAGAACATAGAAAAATATATCTCCTTTATCACAGTTTATCTCTTGCAAGCAGGCTAAGGCTTTATCTTGAGTTCATTGATTTTGAAAATCTAACCGTTCTTATTAATGTTGATGTTGAAATATTCTTTATTGCAATCTTGTTTTTATAATATTCTGAGAAAGCGAGAAAGCATTAGTAAAACACTAACTTACAGTATTGATTAGTCATTATCATTTCAACCACTAACATTTCCCAGAGTGAAAAGGTTAAAGGTTAAGTTTACAGTATCTTCCAGATGAGTGCGCTCTCAGGCTTGCGGTCTCTCAGTATTAATTGAGATAACTTTGATTTACAAAATAATAACCTAGATGTGCAGGTTCATCATTCACCAAATATATGATAGCACACCACACCTACTACCACATTGCCAGTGGGGAAAAGTCCTTCACCACTGTCCATTGGCCTCCACCCCCAGCCCCTCTCATGCTGGTAACCTCAATTCTGTTGTCAGTGTTCAAGTGTTGGTTTTGTTTTGTCAGTTTATTTGCTTTGTTTCTTTATATGTCACATATGTATCAGATCATCCAGTATTCAGACAAGCTGTCTTTTAATGGACAGGAATCTTTGTTTTAATCAGCAATAACAAATTTGAAAACTTTATAACTGCTCTTATAAACCAGACCTTAATGAGGGTTAGATTATCACTATAATTATTTATCTCTTTGTGTCTTAAATTTAACATCTGACTTTGCTAACAGGCTCGTGAAGCTGTGGAAATGCGTGCTCAAGTAGAGAGAAAGATGGCTCAAAAAGAAAAAGAGAAGCATGAGGAAAAACTTAGAGAAATGGCCCAGAAAGCCAGGGAGAGAAGAGCTGGGATCAAAACCCATGTGGAGAAAGGTAAGACATACTCAGTACTGAATTGGATTTACTTTGTAAACAATATATATATCATGTATTTTTATTCATATAGAAGTAGTACATACATATAATGAAAATAAATATTTCATAAATGATGTAGAAATAAAAAAACTTTTCTTTATTAAACTGAAGGAGTAGAAAATATTATGTATTTAAATGAGTGCCTTCAATATGGACTACGCTGAAAGTTTTTAAAGTTCTGAACAACAAAGTACGCTTTTAAAAATCACATACTACTGAAATGATAGGTTTGATTTTCTTGAAACCTAAAAATAAATGTGATCTCTAACTAAATAATTCAACTCGCCCACATGGTAAAATCATCCAGAGTTCTATATTCTAGCCTAATGTACCTATAATCATTAATCTTCTTGGCCTTATTTGGTGGTCTGTATTGGTATATTAATTCAGTTATCTTGAGAAGATTAATTCTAAATCAAGAAAATTGTGAGGATAATTTTTGCTTAATACATCATTCAATTCATACTGATCACCTACTATTTGCAAGGTTCTCTTCTAGGTTTTATACTAGACAGGTAAGATGGGAAACAATTGAAGGCTTTCCATCAGTGACATAATCTGGCATACATTAGAAGGCAGTGGAAAGGACATTGGGAAAAGCAAGGCTGCTGCAGTAACCCTGATGAAAGGTGATGACAGGTTATGAGAACACGGTCACTTACTGAATATGTTTTTGGAGCTGGAACTAACAAAATGTCCTTAGGGATTAAATAGAGGGATGAGAGAAAAAGCACTCAAGGATGACTTCTAAACTTTTGAATTGAGCAGTTGGGAAGGAGTTTGTTGGATTTACTAATATTGGGAAGACTGCAGGGGGAGGGTTAAAAAGGAAAGATTAGTTGTTGAAGCCACAGTTAAAATGGAGGTCTTAAGCAGGTATCTGGTTATAGGAGTCTAGAGGCAACAGTAGAGAAGTAACAGGGTTATAAGTAGTGATCCACTCTCGAATCATATATGAATGGCTGAGGCAAGATACAAGCATCTGCCTGTTGTATCCCTAGCCACTGAAAGTAATTAGACATAAAACTTTCTGTCTCGAGGTTTTCTAAATTGGTAAGGGAAAAAAAAACCTACAGAATGTTTAATGAGTACTTATCATAGCAAGCACCACTCTGAGCACTTTATGTGTATTACCTCACATAATCCCTATAGTAGCCCTATGTAGTGGTTCTATTTTGTCCCTATTTTATAGTGGAGACTGACTCCTCTCAGAGAGGTTCTCCGTGGTTACTACCACGTAAGGTCCCACTGTTAATCTGTCATAGAAACAGGACTTGAATCTACACAGGCTGATTTCACAGCTCATGCTCTTAAACATAGTATGTCCATTGACAATAGAAGGGGTTGAGAAAATACAAACAGGCATAAACAAGATAGAGATGAAGATGCAGCCAGCCCCTATGGAGCATAAACATAAGGTTCTTTTACTCAGTCAATCTTTAGAAATATGAGGGTAAACACAGGCATAATTCTTTCTTAGCATTTCATTATGAAAAATTTAAAACACAGAAAAGTTGACAGCAAATTCCTCTATCTCTACCACCTAGATTGTACAATTAATATTTTTAAACAATTAACATTGCTAAATTTGCTTTATCACTTATCTACCCATCTCTCCATCTCTCAAAGTACCTTACTACTTTGATGCAGTTAAAGACATCAATACACTTAACCCCTAAACACTTCAGTTGTGTTCACGATTCTGGAATTCACATTAAAAAATTAAATACTATGAGATTTATTTTAATTTCAAGTAAGGTTAAAATGTCTGGCTGTGACTACAGAGAAGTTCATGGTCTCTTTTGTCTACGGTTAAAGAGTATTCTCTTGTTCAAAATATTAATGGTTAATACAGTACTGAAGTAATTTTCCATTTCTGTCTGCGCAGAGGATGGGGAGGCACGTGAGAGGGATGAAATCCGGCATGACAGGCGAAAAGAGAGACAGCATGACCGGAATCTTTCCCGGGCTGCTCCTGATAAGAGGTAGGTGCTATCTGAGGTAAATACAAATTAGGAAGAGTGGCCTTTGTAAACCTTTTAGAGAAGAGATTTATTCTACTAGATCAGTTTTACTTCTCTCCCTTGCCTCTGTAACTTGGTAAGTTAGCAAGTCATTTATTGTTGCACTTAACTACTTTGCCTAACAGAAAATTTGACTATCCCTAGAAGTAATTGTTTCTTCTGTCATCTCATATAGTCAGCTAGAATTGAAAATGATGGGGATAAAGAAAAGAGAATTCAGATCATGTTTCTAAAAAGAAAGTAGATAGAAAGGACTGTTCTGACCTGTTCTTTTCCTGTTTCAAATGGTGAGACAGATTTGTTATGTGCTTACTCCTCTAGCCAGGAAATAAACTTCCATAACTTCACTGAGATTCTTTCACATAGAGCACGATATTGAGTACAATGGGGAAGAAGAGCAGGTTCTGTAAGAAGTAAAAGTCTACCTCCTCTTGTGAACAAATAAACATTTCCAAAAGAGCTATTATATAAAATGACTCGAAATATTGTCATGGCACTCTTAATAAGTACAGACTTGTATAAAACAAGTCAAATATATTTATGGGGGCTTGGAATAAAGTAGAAATTGGGGAAGTCTGTGGCTTACCAAAGGCTGAGGGCTGAAATACTATCATAGAAATGGGGTTCTGAGTTAGGGTTAAATGCAAATATAGAACATTTTCTTTCCAGGTGAGAAATTTTCCACCCTCTTGTCATTCTGTGAGCTGATACAATCCATTTCTTTAAGTAGTATCTTAAACGTGAAGATTTCTGCTAGGTTTTGTTTTTTTGTTGTTGTTTTTTTTTTTTGCTTAATGGCATATTTCATCTTCCTGGATGAGTAAAGTCATGGAGAAGCAGAAAAACTGGATTTAGAGTTGTGTATAAATGGACAAGTATAGAAAAGAGGACTGAAAGTGTACAGTTAATGATACTCTTGATCTGAAATTCCTAAGTTGTAAAAATCAAATATCTCTAGATAAATTGGGCTATTAAGACCAATAAAGTGGCTGTGGGAATTGATAACATAGAAAATCTATAAATTTGTGATTATATAAAATTGGATTGTCTACAGAAATCATTTTAAGACCTGAGCTTCAAGTAAACTAAATGATGAGAGTCATGATTTCACTGTGCTGTAGATTGCATGCATGCTGAAACAGCAGGGGAATTCAGTTGATGTGAACATTAAAAAATCATACTGAATCAACCAGTCATTGACATGTTTTCCTCAGAATCCTAGTAGTATTAAATTACCAAATGTAGTTAGGGAAAAGAATAAATTTTATTGAAGAGTCAGGTGATACATCTAATCCAGTCTGACACAAACCCTCATGTAGTTAACAAACATAGACCATGGCAATTTCATATCTCAGCACGTTTTTTTATAGTGGTTGCTTGTGTTAAAGACTTCCATGTCAAAAATGAGTCTCAGCAGTTCCTTTCAGCTTATTAGGAAAGCTCAGTTGTAAAACCCTACCTCTTCGAGAATCACGTATCTGAAATGCTGTATGGACCACCAACTCAAGGTATAAGGGCCACCAACTCAATCATGGGTTATCAAGGCGTATATGTTCACAATTCAAACAGGACATTTATTTTCTTTGCCTCTGAAATTGGTTATATTTATATTAAAATTCAGATTGCTAAGAGATTTTAACTAGTCATATTCTATTTCAAAACAGGTCAAAACTTCAGAGAAATGAAAACCGAGATATCAGTGAAGTCATTGCTCTTGGAGTGCCCAATCCTCGAACTTCCAGTGAAGTTCAGTATGACCAAAGGCTCTTCAACCAAACCAAGGTACGAGGAGCTTAAGGTCTGCTCGCAGGATGCCCCTCTGAAGTTGTTCGTGTTATATCTTCAGAGATGAAGACAGCTCTGATTTTGGCCTCTTACAATTAGCTAATAAGATTTGAGACACTAGTAGAAAATGAAATTAGTAAGATAAACTTGGATTCATTAATCTTTTCTTTTTAAAACAGAGCTAGTATCCTATAAAAGTATCTCTTAGGTTTTTGTTGTTCTTTGGAGGTAAAATGTTTTAAACTTGGGAATCTTTAAAAAAAAAATAAAACTAAAGTACTGGACTAGTTGTCAGGAAATTTGATTTCCAGTACCAGTTGTTAACTGCCTACAGCATGTGGGGCCTGAAGAAATACTTCTAATTCACCCAGCAATGGTTATTTGCTATGCATAAGCCACAGATACCAAAGATAGATTCATCCTCAAGGAGCCGGTTGTCTGCTAGAAAAGACAAAGCAGACTGTGGTCAGAAGTAAAGGGTCTACTGAGATATAAAGGGGGAGGTTAGTGATGACTTGGAGATTTTAGGAAGATTTGCGTTCTTGAGAGCATTCGAGTTGAGCTCTTCTAGTGCTCCCTGGCATTGATCTCAGTCTTTTGTGTTATCTCACCCTGTCCTTAGTAAAACCATATAGTCATAGTATTATTACCTCTGTTTACAGGTGAGGAAATTGAGACACATAGAGGTTTAGCTAGTAACTGATAGAAGTAATATTCAAACTTTGGCTGTTTTGGATTCCAAAATTTGTTTTTAAACACTGCAATAGCAACTCACCTGCCTGAGCAAAGAGTTAGCAATGAGAGTTCCATATAAATATATATGACAATCATCTCTTACAAGCTTTTCTTAAAGCATTTAAAAGATGTGATGGCACGCCCTGGTGGAGCAGAGGTTAGGTCAGTCACCTCCAGAGAAGGCTACATATCCCTGGGTTCAAGTCCTGGGCCCAGGGAGAACCACGCCTGTGAACGTGTAAACAAAAAAAGTGTTTTTCCTCCTCAAAAAGAATGAAAGTTTTCTAAAAAGGCACATCCCTGTATTAATAAAACAAGGTTATTGGTTGTTGACTGAAGACATTAAGAGCCTTGTCTCATGTTTTAATAGTGGTGTTCTCAGGCAATTAAGAGGTAAAACATCAGATAAATGCTTCAGAATTCTTTCTTCTTGCTACTACATCTGTGTTCCCTAATTTAATGACTGTTTCGCTAACTTGTTAAAGAATACATTAATCTAAGGATCCAAAGGTAATATCAACAAGTTTATGACTTTGAGTCTTTTTAAATCCTTTTAAATTTGTAGCTCAGATTATTGAAAATATTAACTATAAATGAGCATGGGTTTATTCCTCACATGAACTTTTAATAAAGATAATACATATTTTTATTTAATGTCATCTTTTTCTATAGGGTATGGACAGTGGTTTTGCAGGTGGAGAAGATGAAATTTACAATGTTTATGATCAAGCCTGGAGAGGTGGCAAAGATATGGCCCAGAATATTTACAGGCCCAGTAAAAATCTGGACAAGGACATGTATGGTGATGACTTAGAAGCCAGAATAAAGACCAACAGGTACCAACACAAACAGCTCAGTTTCAGTGTTTGCACCGGTGAAAACAAAGCAGTTCATAGTTTTCTCTTTTCCCCTAGATTTGTTCCCGATAAGGAGTTTTCGGGTTCTGATCGTAGACAGAGAGGCCGAGAAGGACCAGTTCAGTTTGAAGAAGATCCTTTTGGTTTGGACAAGTTTTTGGAAGAAGCCAAACAGCACGGTGGCTCTAAAAGACCCTCAGATAGCAGCCGTCCCAAGGAACACGAGCATGAAGGCAAGAAGAGGAGGAAGGAATAGATACACCTCTCTGAGCAGACGAACTATTATTCATAACCCTAATGATGCAAGTCACATGGGGAAACACTTTGTAAATGACCAGGTTGAAAATGAAATCTGGGAGTCAGAACCCAGTGCTACTTTTTATGACGGGAGAAGGGGATGGAAAATTCTACTTTGACCTATTTCATTTTTTTAAAAGAATAGTTTGTGTTTGTCCTTCTCCCAAACCTTTTGGCATTTATAGAACATATTCCCACACGCGAGAACTAAGACCACTTCCTGGTGTGTGACATTAGTACTTTGAGGTTAAAGTTACCCCAACCACAGTAAGTAGAGGATGTTCACATATTGGAACTGTCCTGCCAAATGGCATTTGCCTCTATCATGCTGTTTTAATTTAGAGTGGGGAAAGTCAGCTCTTGCTTGGTGCAGCTATTTGTTTCAAATAAAAACATTTAGACAAAAATTTCAGTTTTGTTTATTTAATAGGCGGCAGCAGTCTTAGAAACCTTTCTCTTCATCAGATGTTTGATTCTGCAAAACTTTTGGTTTTCGAACTTGAACATGAAGCTGAAAAAAATCAAATAACCACTGTAAGAAAAAGCAATGTCTGCAAAAAATATTAAAACTAAAATCGCTTTTTAAGACCCAACTCTTTACTAAGGCGTCAATGCCAGTAAGTCAAGAGGATATTCCACACTTTGACCTATTTAATTGATACAGAAAGCTCATGATATAAAGGAAAAAAAAATCTACCTTTACTCCGTCAATAATATGATTATCCTGTTGTAATACATTATGAAGTTCTTCTTCTGAAGAAAACTGAATCCAAGCCATACCTCTGTGAAAGCCAGTTCCTTTGTCCTAAAAACTCAAAATTCAGGAAAATAGTAGTCATGAACTTCAGAAAGTTTTCTCGTAAGCTCCAAATCAAACTATTAACTTTTTCATCTGCCAAAATGGTGTAAGACATTTTACTATCGCTGTATTTAATGTTGCTTTAATTCATATCTGCCCTCCTATTACCAAAGGCTTAATCCTTGTATTAATATTAACATTCTCTGCTTTTCTGCTGTCATTGGAAGTAAAATACGGGCGATAAGCTTTCTATGGCCTTCTAAATACAAAACCACACTAACAGCAATCCAGCAATATTTGTTGTCCACAATGGATACAGACATTAGTGAGCTTATACTAGTGGCGTGACCTGAGCCCACATCCAAGAGTAATGAACATTGAACTAATTTAATTTTTTAAACTAGTATTAAATTTGTGGGCAGATTGGATAAGGAGTAAATTATATGGTGAAGGACAGAATTGGACAGTTGGTGGTGAACTTAATGTGTTCTATATAGATGTTGATTTATGATCCACACCTGAAACCTATACATTTTGGTGCAATATTCCTTCAATAAAATTTTTGAAAACTGATAGCAAGAGTCAGGAAACTTTGACCACATAAATATTGCATGTAGTTTGCTTTTTCTAATTTCCTCGCTTCTAGAAACTAGAAAATTAAGGTCTCAAAATTTCTGAAACCAATCTTCATCACCACCCCTATCAACATCACATGCTCCTTATGAAAATAGGGAAACTTTAAAAATTACCCTTATTTACCTACTTCTAGATGTTCCATTACTTGGAGTGGCTCACACACTCAACCACAGCAAACGTGGAAGAGAGTAGTGTGCCCGGATGCTCCCTGCGCCCCCGCCAACCCAGGGAGGTGTATCTTCAGCCTTATGACAAGGTTACACTGCGTTCTGCCCCAAAAATCAAATTCTTAGAAATTGCCCCTATACTTCAAAGGTAACTTTTAAGTATTAACCTAGAAAGCAGAAGTTTCTGGTAATGTGCCAGTGATTCACTCTTTACCTCATGTATGACCATTTATTCTAAAATACTCTCATCCACCTCCATATGACCATTTCCAAAAGGCAACAGAAAATTTTGTTAAAACCTAGATGTGTTAACGTACCTAAAACAGGAATCTGGACTTCTAAGACTACTAAGCTAAGTTCTAGCTAAGAATACTTAGAAATGAGTATTTTCCTGTCACATTTTACTCAGTTTTACAAAGAATCAAAGCATCTTGAGTGCCCTGGTGGCCTAACTAAAAGCCACTGGGCATAGTCCACATACATCTCAAGGACCCAGTTTAAGACCTGGGTCCAGAGTAACAACCAAGATGAACAGAAAAAGTGCTGTTTCTTCCTCTCTCCTCCTGCCTGCTTGCGCACTCACCTTCATTTCTGCCTATAATACTCCTTTAGCCAAAAAAAAAAAAAAAAAAGCCAAAACAATCTTTTGTTTAAAACAAAAATCTGTTAACTCTAGGCCCTAAATCATTTTGCGTTTACTTTTTAAAGGGATGGCAACCAAGATAAATCTGTTAATTTTAGAGTAAACTTTAAATCCTCTTTTAATACAAATTTCATCCTCTACAAATGGTCTTTTACTTTCATATCTGTAATACTCATCTAATTCTTTTAATCAACTATCAAATTCCATTGTATCAGATATTTAAAATCCCACTGATGAACATTAGTCTTCTTTCCAGTTACACTGTTAAACAATGTGTCTACCCACACTCCACCACCTTATTTCTATACAATAAATTCCTACAAACGGAATTGCTAGATTCAGTGTAAGTTCTTAAGTTTGATACATTTTAACAAACCATTCTTGAGAAATGAAGGTACAAGTTAAACTTAACCACCTAATTGAGTTTCTGCTTATTCACTAGCCCCGGACAGGAGTAATCTGTTAGATGTCTGAAAGGCAGGTAACCCTGAAGCAGAAATTAAGAATTTAGGGCACATCCTTATCGTTCAGGCATCTGAGACCCCGAGGTGCAGACAATATACAGCCCAACGATCTGGGTTCACCAGGAAAGAGCTAGGGAAACAACCAAAATGAAGATGTTTCTTCATTAAAAATAATGCTTCTGCCTCTACTCCCTTCTTAAGACACAAGAATTTAAGTTACTTCAGGCAATACAGCCTGAAGAGTGGTTTTATAGAGGCCTGTGTAAACTGTATTCACATCACACCCCCGAAACGTCCAGTAATGCTAAAAGCCCCCAGAAAAACACAACCAGATACAGTAGACCAAACTCAGGAGGAAGCAAAGGAGATTTCATACAATGATATACATTAAAAAAGGTATTCAATGAGAATGAAAATAGATATTCTCTGCCGATTCATTCTATGATCCAATCATCTATTTCAAATTCTTATTAAGAATAACATAGCAGGCACGCCCTTGTGGCTCGGCTCAGACTCTGCTGTGTGAACTATGCAAAGCCTAAGGACCAGGGTTCAAGAACCACAGATGGAGTGAAAAAATAAACAACTAAATAAAGTTGTTCTTCCTCCGCTTCCCTCCTTAAAATAAAACAAAACGTAATAGTAGGCATAATGGAGGATCCCTCATGATCTCCACATGTCCCATCATTATCCTCTGCATCATGCCCTCCCCTTAGAGAGACAGGCCCTGCGAGCAATGCCCCTTACCAAAAGAATATGACAAAGGTGTTGGGATAGCAAGCTCCCATACTGGGAGACAACCTACGGAGCAGCCTGTAACAACACCTGCAGGCAGTCGCCAAGACTTGAGAGCATCCTCTAGCTGAAAGCCCGCAAGAAAGCAAACACCTCAGCTCTACGGTTGAAAGATGAATTCTGCCAACAATCCAAGGGACCTCAGAAGTCAATCTTTCCCATATGAGCCTCTGAAAGACTTCAGCCTCAGCTGACACCTGGATGGCAGCCACAGACTGTGAGCAGAGGACCCAGCAAAACTGTGCCTAGACTCCTACAGCAACTGTGAGATCATACACGTGCATTGTTTTGTTATGTAACAAAAAATTAACACAAAACCTACGATAAGGCTTTTTGCTAAAAGATAATACTCACAAAAGGGAGAGTGCACTTCCGTACGTTGCCAAACTGTGCAAAGTGTTCTCGAAGATCACCTGTACGGGAGGAGAAAACACATTAAAAGTTGTTAATGTACTACGTAATTCCATCCTACATTTTAGATAGAAAACAAAAGCGTTCCTAAACTCTCCAAATTTCTTATGAACAAGAGCTACTTTACATTTTCTCAAAGCCTTAAGATTTAAGAAGTAGCTATGATATTGACTACAAAACCGTAAACTACCAGATTTAGGGAAGTGGAAGGTAGGGAGACAGATAAACTGTTGACTTAACCGTGGTCTTCATCTCCAGCAAGTATTCAGTGTCTTTATCATACTAGGTACTGTGCTGAGGTTCATGGATTATAAACCCATAAAAGATCACATAGAAGACAGATGAACACTAGAATCAAGTGTGTTGCTAGCTATAGTGAAAATTCCAAATAAAATCTCGACTTCATTCCCTTTCATAATTTAAAGTTTATATGAGGGTTGGTACTCTTAAAATCTGTCGACTTGACCCTACTTACCTTGCTGCCTGATTTCCCACTGCTGGCACATAGTCTCTAGAACAGCAAATGGAATTCTCTACATTCGTCCTTTAAAGTCCCATCTTTCTATGTTATTCTTTCCCCTAATAGGTCAGTAATCCTATCACCCCCTGCCTAACTAATAAGTAGCCTTCAAGAATCAAGGCAAAAAAATCTAAGAATTATTTTATTGAGCAATGACTGGCAATATAAGACAGCAGGAGGCCTCAAAGATGAAGTGTGTAATCTTAAATATCAAAAACTATAGATCTCTTTCTCTTCTGAACTACAGCTTATACTTTCATTAATTTACATTTGATATTCCCTACTCATTTCCCCTAAATCATCTAGCCTCACTGGTTCAATAACTGCCTATATGTGTTGTCTGTAGTCTCCTCACTTCTCCCCAACCCCACCACTACATCAAAGCAACCTGAGTGTTGATTCTGTGTCCACAATGAGTGATACACAGAAAGGTAATGTTGGCTGAATGAATAAGTAAATGTCCAGTAATCTTTCGACAATCTACAAGGACTAAATTTCTTAAGAGGTCAATAGTTGGTCAAATCAATTGGCAAGATAAAAATCTCACAGAATATGTTTAAACAAAATAGTGTCAGATAAATATGTTTTAAGTCAGGTGTCAAATGTTCTAGAAAATATTTAATTTCCCCAAAACAGTTCTGGAAGGCAACCCGTTTCCCAAACCACCTACAACTATTACAGAAAAACAGCTGCAAACACCAAGACCACTGCTTACCACATAAATGATACCCCTTAAATATCGGATGAATGAACTGTTCGAAAGTTGTATTTTATGTAGACTCTTTTTAAGGCTTTTAACCAATCCATTCTGGTCTGTAAATTTGCATCTGCCAATGCTGGTGGAACCGTCAGCCGTTAGACAGATCATAAGTGAAATATCTTACAGGTCTTCCTCCACCACACATTGAGAAAGAGGAACAAAAATCAATCTATTTCCCATTCTACTGCTCACACCTGGGGCACAAAAAGAGTAATCCTTTCCATTCTTTTAAGGGTGTTGACATGATACATAAATGGCTACAAAAGTGACTAGGAATTTTTTAATTTTGGTAAGCAAATGTAAAATCTTTGCTTTAAAACTGCAGCTGACAAAAACCATGTTGGCAAGATTTCACCAAGGTTACTCTCCACCCTTCCCTGTGAGTGTTAATTTCAGTAATTATGAAAACCACCATCATTTATTGAGTACTTACTCTGTATCTAGCACAAGTTATAAAAAGTTTACATATAAACTTATTTAATCCAATTAATGATCATGAGGTAGGTATTGCTGACTCCATGAGACACTGTGGTGAGCTCCTTTCCCAAATAAACCTTCAGTTATTCAAGTTGAAAACTATTAAATAGCCAAGTGGGAATTCTAAACCAAGCAGCATGATTGCAGAGTGCACTTCTTAATCACTATGATATACAACTCTGTCCAAATGCCTCACAGGTTTCTCAAACTCAACACTGTGAAAATTCACTCCTCATCCTCTTTCGACCTGCTTCTCCTATATTCTAACTTGGAAGTCATTCCCGTCTATCATTCACGAAAAACTGTCGGCTTTAACATCTAAAATTCTAGTACTGCCTAGTTCAAGTCCATATCTTTGAACGAAATGACTGAAATTGCCTTTTAGCTCGTTTCCTCGCCTCCCATCTTGCCACTTTGAATCCCCTACTACGCCGCAGTTAAAATATTCCTTCAAAATAACAGATCCCGGACTTTCTAAATAAACCTTCCCACCAAATCACGCCGAACGGAAGGTGACAGGGAGTACGCGCCCCCAAGGGTCAAGGGGCATCCTCCTGTTTTGCTCAGAGCCAGCTCGGCCTCCCAATCCAGCCACCACGCTTACTTCAAGGCTCTGCAAAAAGCAGAGCTTCGAGGATCGCATGGGCCTAAAAAACCCACCCCTATTACACCTGCAGACTCACTCGAGGCTGCAGTCCAGGGAATTTTTCTCACAAAAGCAACGTGCGAGTTGGCATTCGACCGCAGAGCCAAAGCACCCCGGGCTGCCAGCGCCGCCATCTTTTCCTTGCCCCACCTCCGTAACCCCTGGTCGCGAACCCGGAAGAACATGCGGGATGCCGGAACGCGTAATCTGCTTCCGAGTCAGAGGAGGCCGGGCAGCGACATGGGGAAGATGGCGGCTGCCGTGGGCTCTGTGGCGACTCTGGCGGCCGAACCGGGAGAGGACGCCTTTCGGAAACTTTTCCGCTTCTACCGACAGAGCCGCCCAGGGACCGCAGACCTGGGAGGAGTCATCGACTTCTCGGCGGCCCACACAGGCAGTGGCACCGGGCCTGGTGCCCCCAAGGTACAGCGAACTGAGCGACGCATTCCCTCGTCGCCTCGCTTTTTGGAGGGACTTAAGTGCCCTCCTCGCTTCTTTCACTTCCAAACTGCTCATTGCTTAGTTTGCATCAAAATCCATTAGGTCGGCGTTCGGTAACTTGAAAAAGCCAACCGACTGAGCAATTCCAGAACTGAGAAGGATTGAGGCTGTTAAGTTGCTGTCGCTGAAACATCCCTGTCTTCTCCGAGGCTTTTAGAAAAAGAATATTGAAAGGTTCTGAAATAACTTCTTCAGCTGAAAGTAAAGGGTAAATGAATCTAAGCACCGTCCAGTTTTTTCTATCTTTCCATGAGAAAGTTAAGAAAATTAACATAGGGAGGGCAGGAGACTCACCTCCAGTGATGAAGAGCCATAGTTGCAGTGTAATGTCTATTTTCTTTATAGTCACTTTAATTTTGAAGCTACCAGAACCCATATTTTGTGCTAGGTGTTGGCCACAGATGACTGGAGAGACTTCTTTCTGAAAAATAGCTCTAATAAAATTGGAATGCTATAGTGACACCGTGTTTGTCTAGAACTCAGCTTCTTAGTAACATCTAACCCAACTAACTTTTGTTAGCAAAATGGGCTTAAGTATTGTCTGTGCCCCAAGAATAATATTAACTCATGGGAGAGTCCCTCAAACCCTTTTTCAGCTCCTTTTATCCATATTTTACCATAAGTACAAACTTTTAGGATGTAAATCAACACAATACTAAGAAAGCTAGCTCTTGTTTGCATTATATAATTGAGTATAAAACTTGGATATTCAGTTTCCCAGCTAAAATCAGATTGAAAGTAGTAAATTAGAGAAGAAAGGTGCTATTACAAGACAGTGGAGCAGTGGAAAAAGTCAAGGCTAATAGTCTGGCAAGGAAGGAAGCAGAAACTTTTTAACTCAGAAGTTTAGTTCAGCTTAGCATGTGATAGAATAGGGCCGCAAACATACTTCAGATCTGAGAATGTTTGCTGAATTGCATTATTAAGTGTGATCTCTTTAAAAAATCATTACATAATGTTTTAAAATAAAGACAATGGAGTGCACCCTGATTGACCCAGGTCACTGAGGTGGCTGAAAACCATGTGAAGCCAAGAATCTGGGCTCATGTCCTGATGGGAGGGAGAAGCAACCGAAGTAAACAACTAAAGCAATAAAAATGTTTCTTCCTATTCTGCCAGCATAAATAATAAATAAAATAAAATAAAATTTTAAAACATCAGCACATAGGTCCCTGGAGAAATTAGCTGATCTGTTCTCTCAGAGAGTTCCAGATAACCATTTTATTAAACATTAATTTTAAGTGCAGACACTTTTGGTGTTTTGTCTGGAAAGCTACACATTTGATGAAGTTGATGGGATGAAAGATCATATCTCTTTGGGAGAGAATATTTAATGTGTTCTCAGGCAAGCGATTCCTTAAGTTTATTCATGGAAGACATAAGTTCGTTTGGGGGGTTTTTGTTCTTCTCAGTGTCCTTTAGTGACCGTATATTGAATCTGTCTATTTCATGAGTCATCCATAAGATGCTCTTGTGGGCAAAGAAAATGTCATGAGTCCCTGAAGAATTTAATTTCTAAGTAATTAACAGAAGTTCTGAGTTGCAGTTTGAAGTTTCATCTAATAGAGAGTATATATTGTACTTTGATCAACATTGTGACTTCAGGGATTTTAGTGCACTAAACACTTTTCATGATTCATCAGAGTCCTAATAGAAATCACAAAAGCTGTGATATGGTAAAACGTAGTCTTGATCAAAATCTTCATTACCACTTTAATTTTATAGAGCTCTCTCTGTTAGTATATTCATGAAGAAACTGACACTCTAAACACTTAAGTGACTTCTCTAAGAGTCTTGCATTAAGGAAGTAGTAGAGCTAATTTAGGACCCCAGACTTCTGTCTCCTTAACTTTGCCCCATATCCCATACTTTTCAGAGGTCTGAGATTCTCAGAGCTGACATATGAAATAACTAGCCCTATGACTTCTGTTTCCTTCTTACCAGGTGGTCAGATCTCAGCTAAGTGTGTCCGCAGTCAGTGAGCACAACGCACAGAGAGCAGGACTTCAGCCGGTCAGCAAGTGGCGAGCCTATGGACTCGAAGGCTATCCTGGTGGGTACTCTCAACCTCAGAATACCACATCAATCATTTGATTTCAGAGAAGGTGCTGAAAGCCAGTAACTGAACAAAGGAGAAAACTAAGCAGAAATACTCCACTCCCAAATCCTTCCTAAATTCTGCCTTCTCTAAGATGTCAGTTTAATTCACCATTCCCAAATGACAAAACAGGAGTCAATACTGCCTGCCTTACATTGCAGGAAGTGACACCAGGTGCAAATACCAAATTTAAGACATTGACTCTGGACTCCCTGCCACAGCTCTGAATACCTACCCTGGCAAAAGAAGCACTTTGAATGATAGAGTAATTCATAATGGTCACGTTAGTCACAAAATCCCTGCTTTCTCAAATAGCATTCTGACAGTTTGATAGAATAATTCATAATGGTCACGTTAGTCACAAAATCCCTGCATTCTCAAATAGCATTCTGACAGTGTAAGATTGTTACTGTCAAGGTTGAACTTTGAAAAGAAAATCTTCAAATGTCCTGATAGACTAAATAATGTAGAATTTCGAATTTTAGTGATATTTGGTAGCTCACTTTAGGGAAAGAAATTAAAACAATAGTGAGGAGTGGGTACTATTATTAGCCATTTTTCTAGGATTACAGGCTACGGTAGATTATTATGAAGTATTTAGAAGATAAGGAAATGCCTTTTTTGACCAAATAATTTTATATCTAGCATCCTGTTTGTTTCTAGAGGATATGAAGTTTAACATTGCACTTTGGTTTCAAATATGTATTAAGAGCAAGAGAAATCTCTAAAAAATGTTTTCATTGTGTTGAGGGCTAGTTCTCTCTCTGTTATAGCTGTTAGTACATTATGACCGCTGAAGTATTTGTTAATAGCATGAAAGGTGTGACAGCTTAATACTTCCTATTAAAAGCCTTGTGTGCTTCATTTCTATTCTGAAGAACTAAAGACTTCAGTCACACAGTTACCAAGGAAACAGTTGAATGTTGGCTTTCAGATGTGAGAGTATTGCTTCCCATCAGTGTGGGTAAATGAAGAGCATGTATCAGTTTTTTATTCTTGAAGGCCGCCCTTTAACTTTTAGGCCTCCCACCTGTTTTAAAGTCCACATTCCTCCATGACAACGCCATCTTCCCCTATAGATTATTTAGATTATAAAGTTATCAGCCCCAATTTGGTCTTCTTTTGTCCAATTAGTATAGTTGCTTTTTGAGGTTTTCTAGGATTTCACACATACACCACATCACTTGAGTGGTTTAGAGAATATTCTGTCTTCGCTGCCATTGAAAGCCACAGTCAAAAGAAGTCCAAAACATGGGAGATGATAGTTTCCTCTTTCTTTGACTTGAGCAGAAGGATTCTTTTAACTTCTGGCCCTGCTTATTCTGAAGGAACTTGAAGAAATCACAACTGGTTCTTACGGGGGTGAACAGGAGAGTGGCAATCTGAAGACCAGAAATTGAGTCTGGGAAGAGTAGACACTCGGGGAAGGCGAGGGGAGGGAGAGTGGGCATGATAGCATGAAACATTTGAGAAGTTGTTACTTGAAAAATGGGATGGGAAGCAGAGCAGACTAGCGGTTAAGGTCTAGGTTCTGTCGCCAAGCTGCGTGGATTCAGTGCTGGGTCTCCCGTCTGCTGCTGTAGGACCTGGGACGGGTTTCTCAATCTCTCTTGGATCCTAGCCCAACTTTGCAAAGCCAAATAGTGAGGAATGGATTTGAAATAGATGATAGATTAATAACCAGTACTATATTCATTAGATGATGACTTTTAAAAATGTATTTTAGTTAAATTCCGTGTTTATCCTGTTACTTACTGTACCTGCAGTAAGTGAAATTAGAGGATCTTGGATAACTAAATAATGACATCTGGTGAAATTTTGAGGAGTAACTTTTGACATTTTGAATTCTAAAATTTGCTTTGGGGTAACGCATTTGGTAGTTGTGGAATATGTTTCTCTTGAGAATGACCCCAAAGAATGACCTCACTATCTTAGATATTGAGCACAGTGATAGATGTCTGATGTTCATCTTCAAAAAGTAGCTTTTCTTTCATTTGAAGGGATTCCTCTGCCTCTAAAATTGGAGGATAGGAATAAGAACATTTGCTTCTCAGTGTGAAGGCCCTGGAAGCAGAGTTCCTGGCAAAGAAACAATGAAAGAGTTGATAGAAGGATGTCAACAAAAACAAATTATCTGACTAACTGATGGAAAATTTTCCCTCTCCTTTTTTTTCCACCTGTTTTTTGTGTAGGATTTATTTTTATCCCAAACCCCTTCCTCCCAGGTCACCAGTGGCACTGGGTTAGGCAGTGCCTGAAGTCCTACTGCCGGGAGCCTAATGTCTGTAACCTAGACAAACACATGGCCAAGGAAGAGACCCAAGACCTGTGGGAACAGAGCAGAGAGCTTCTGAAGTAAGTCTTGTCAACCATAATAACGTGTTAGTGTTCAGCCCAGATCATCACACATCTTTAAAAGAGCTACTACTTTTTAACAATGTAGGGGAAGGAACTGACTTGTTTATTTTTTTTCTCACATCCACACAAATACAGCACAATTAGATTCTTCCTTCTGGGACATTTGGACAGATGCACTGACAGTTATATTAAAGTGAGATCCATCTTAAAGATTTTCTTATGATAGCTTAGATATTGAGTTCATCCTCATTAATTATTAGGCAATCCATTTTCATTCAGCTTTAGCCCTTTTTTCTATTTAAAATGAGTTCCTTTTTTTTTTCTTAAAGGAAAGGTACAGGCGGGAAGAGAGAGAAGGAAGAAACGTTTCATTTTGCTTTTATTTAGTTGTCCACACTGGTTGCTCACCCGCACCCTGCCCCCCACCTGGGACTTGAACCCAGAGGTATGTGGTCTTGAGCGCCTTCGGAGGTGTTTGACTTAACTGCTGCTCCACCAGTGTGCACCAGAGTGAGTTCCTTTGAAGTCGCAGGGTCTCCTGGAAAAAAGTGACAGCTCTTCTGCTTTCCAGTGAAGTCACTCCTACAAGCTGTTTAGAGTAGATCGGCTGTTCTTTATTGTGCCTTAATGTTGTGTCAGCATTCGTCATTCCACTGATGCTTATGGGCGGTCAGTTGTGTGCCAGGCATGATGCTAAGCATTGGAGATACAAAGATAAATAGTCCACTGTCCCTACATTCAGGAGTGCAGTCTATGGCAGCAACTTAGTATCAGCAGGAATAATTATAATAGATCTCAGAAAGTGTTAACAGATGTTTAGAAAAATGCTGTGGGGCCACGGGAAGGAATCAATTTCTAGGCAGCTTGTCAGAGAAGATAAAAAGAATTTTTGTAATTGGGTCCATTATCCTCTTTTTTTCTGTGTCCATTTGAACTGGGTCTTCAAAAATAAGTAGGGATTTGCCAGTTAGAAAAACAAAAAAGGCAGTTTTAGATAGAGAAAGCAGCCTGAACGACGATGTAATATTTAAGACAATGAATTCTATGGTAAGAGCACGGGATATGTGGATTCATGTATTTATTCAATAATATCTGTTGGATTTCTGTTATGTGTTATGCTGTGCCTGAGTGTTAAAGAGATTCAGAGACAAAGAAGACATAGTTCCTGCCTTCAGGGAATTTGTAATTTAGTCAAAGATAGAGACAGAAAACCATGTAACTAAGTTACAGTTCAACAAATGCAGGGATAGTGTTTATCAGATCCTAGGGGAATGGTCACATCGGTGGCTAGATTGGAGGTGTATTATGGAAAATGCTTCCTGGGAGTCACGGATAGAATTGGCAAGAGATAGAGCTGGAAACGTAGGTCAGGGCCAGATTATAAACAGTGATGTAGAGCACTAGTTCGGGAGTCAGGTTGCCAGTAAGTCCGACCACGTAGAACTTCAAACTTGAACAAGTTTCTTAACCTTTTTATGCCTCAGAATATATGTGAGAATTCCTTCAAAAATAGAATGTCAGAAATCCTTAGAACTGTTAAAATTGCTATACCATCTTTGTATGCTGGTTTAAACTTGTTACTCTGATGGTGCAGTTTTCAAAAACTGTTAACGATGATTCTCCTGGGGAAAAGATGGTTTTCTTAAGTTAGGAAGGAGCACTCAGTCTCGCTGGTTTTCCTTTAAAACTTGGCCTGTAGGTTGTGGTATAAACAGAAGTAGTGAATGTTCTATTTAGACCTGAGACCATGATTTAGTCCAAAAGAACCTAGAGTTTGTTATTTTTTTCCTTGTGGCAGGTTGTCATATCCTAAGATAATAGATTAATTTCTTTAACCATCCAGTAAGCAATGGTGAGATGCAGTTTTTTGTCTAATAAATTAGGAAAAATTAAAAAATGTCGTGATCACACCTTCTGTTGTCAAGACTTGGAAAACAAATTATATGCTTAGACATTGCTGGTGATGTTGAGAATAGATTAGGCCCTAGTTCTTCTGTTACTGCATGATATATTTCAGTTTCCTCACCTGGAAACAAAGGGACTGGAGCAGATAAGCCATTCAAGGTGGTTGGATATTGGTTAGTCCATGTCATCATGCCAGCTCTTCCTATTTTCAACCGAGTGTATCAGAAAGGGAGAGAGTACAGTTCAAAAAGATGCCCCTGCTATAACAAAAAAATAACCCAATCTAAAAGTGGGCAGAGGGTCACTCTAAAGAAGACATACAGGCAGCCAGTAGACACATGGAAAGGTGATCATCATCTCTTACCGTTAGGGAAATGCACATAAAAGTGACAGTGAGCTATCACCTTAGTCCTATAGGATGGCAATTATCCCAAGACTGGAAGCAGCAAATCTTGGTGAAAACATGGCAAGCGGGGAAGCCTTGTACGCTGTTGGTGGGAATGTCAACTGGTAGTCATCATGGAAAACTGTGTGGCGATTTCTTAGAAAATTGCCCAGATGGAGGTATTTACCAGACAAATGCACACTTAGTTCAGTGTTTATTGCAATGTATTTACAATAGCCAAGAACTGGAAACAACTTGTGTCCATTGATGGATAATTGGATACTTATGTGATATATATATACACTGTGGAATACTACTCAGCTGTAAATCCTGCCAGTGACAATTTGGATGGACTTAGAGGGTATTCTACTTATTGAAATATGTCAGATGATGAAAGATAAGCATGGTTTCATTCATGTGGCATATAGCGAAACCATGCTAAATAAAAATAGGTGAGCCCTGATGACTAAGGTGCTAAGCCTGCAACTAAGGCATAGACCATGTATGGCTGACAGACCCAGGTTCATGACGCAACCTGGGCCAAGGGGAACAGCCAAAATAAATGAAAGTGCTTCCCTGTCATTCCTTCCTTCAAAATGCTTCTTCCTCTCCCTCTCTAAAAATTAAATAATAAACCTTTAGAGTATAAAAGCAGATTAGTAATTACCAGATGGGAAGGGGGATCAGCAAACAAGATAAAAGGGATCAATTATATGATGATGGACAGAATTTGACTTTTATTGGTGATCTTTGGGGGAAGGGGGCATGTCTGTGTGTCTTTGTGTGTGTTGAAATATAATGACACACACCTGAACTTACAAAATTATTATAATGCTGTGTTATTTCAATGAAAAATTATTTTACAAAATCTCAGGGAATAGGGACCAGGATCTAACAGTTTCAACAAACTCCCTGAAGATTAAGAATACTAATCTACATAGTGAAAAACACATGTGATCTAGTTAAATGTAAGCTATACTCAAGTTTGAAAAAGGAGTGCAGAGCTTTTATTTTGTTTGTGAATTATTCAGCCACTAAATCACTAGTCTTGCACATTTAAGGAAAGACTTGTTAAATAAAATTTACTTAAAGGCAAAAAATTTTTTTTAATTTTTCCCTGGAGAGTCTGATTATCTACCATACATCCACATTGAGAACCACCACTGACCCAGAGAATCTGAGTGTCCTTTCCATTTTAACTTTATTTCAGGGAAGAAGAAACTTTAAGTAGGAAATGAAGAAATACTTGAACCTAGAAGCAAAAATATATATATATTCACAGAATTAGGACAGCTACATTCTATACTTTATTCAAAATGTATAAGTAATGAATAGAGTAGATTTCTTACACAAGAGTACAGTAGTTAGGTATGAACATCTTTGTTGAAACATTGTAACAAAAAAAATGTAGAGACAGCCTAAGTGTCCATCAGTGGTAGACTGGATATATCAAAAACAACATAATCCTGCAGTAGAATGTAGCTGCTATGTACAGCCAGTTAAAAAATCTTAAATCCATATAGTCTCTAATCATAATAAAATAACTTGCAGAATCTCCTTCACAGCCACTCTAGTCTAAACCAGCATCATTAATCGGTAACCTCCTAACCACTTCGTCCCCCTCTTGAGTCTCTTCTGTATAGATTATAGAAATCTCGGTACTGCTCTTACAGTTTCTCGTCTGCAGTACTTCAATTCTGCTGCACACCATCCAGAGTCAGCACAGGCACCACAGCTGAAGGGTGTGGTCCCCAATAAGACTGCCCTCTCCTCAGACAAAACCCACACTTTTGGGAGATCTCCATACTCTGAGCAGCTAGTAGTTTATGTTCAAGGGAGTTCCCATGCCCTTCTCAGGGTCGGTAACTCACAGAACTCACGAACACATTCTATTTATGATTATAATTTTTTATATAGGATACAGATCAGGACCAGCCAGTGAAGAGCTATAGAGAGTCATGTCTAGGAGCACCCTGGTGGAGTAGTGGTTAAGTTCTCTGCCTGTGACTAAGCGTAGTTCACGTACATCCAAAGGACCAGGGTTCTTGTCTCATGACTGGGGAGAACAATAAAAATGAACAACTAAATTTAAAAAAAATGCTTTCTTCTCTCTCTGCCTGCCTGCCTATATCTTTCCTTTAAAAAACAAAGTGTCTGGAATACAGAGTTTTTCTGTCCTTTCTCTGTAAAATCAAGACATCTCGTCCCTCCTAGGATGTTCTCCCAAGCCTTAGTGTCCAGGGTTTTTATAGGCATGGTGGACTAAATCACTAGCCCCTACCAATCCCCTGAGGTCCTGCTGATATCATTTGGCTCAAAGCCTCAACCTTGTAAATACACAGTTGATCTTTCTAGCCAGATCACCCTGCATGCTGAGTCGTCTCCTTAACGTAAACTCACATGTGGTCCTCACACCCTATCCCTCTGGAAATCCAAGTGCTTAAAAGCTTCTCAAGAATCAAGGACAAAACCAGTCAAGTTCTTTGTTGTAACAACCCATCACGTAAATCAAAAGTGTGTATTTGGCCTTCAAAGCCTCGATTTGGCCCTCGGCCACCTCTCCAACTTTATCTCCCACCATGCTTTTTCCTTCTAGCCATATTAACATCCATGCTATTTCTTGAGCACACCAAGCATTCTTTGTGCCAGCTGTGACGTCTGTCTGTGCAGCTCTTCACCTGCATTGCCAAAGGCTTGCTTCCTTTAGGTCTTTGTCATGATAGTTGATTCCCTTGTAAGTCAATTAAAATTAGTCCTCTGCTTCCCCTCACTCTTTATGCCCTGACCCTATTTTGAATTCTTCAGCACATGGTGGTTACCAAACAAGAATTTGTGAAAACAGTGAATGGATATTTACTTGTGCCTTTTGAATTTTGAGTGTATTATCTATTCAAAAATAACTTTTTAAAGATGAAGACAAAGAAATAGACATTTAAATAAAGCAACAGCTTTATTCTGTAAGTTAGCTTATGAAGTGCTTTGTTTCCAGTTTTATGTGGGAATCTTCTTTCCATTGATATTCTCAGTGTGGAAGCAAAATTAATCTCTACTCCTTTAAGGCTTAGTTTCTGCTACTGTATTGAATCCAAACATCTGACCCTCCTCCTTCCCCCTGCCCACCAAACACCTGCTCCAGACCTTGAAATTGTAGTTTTGCTGCCCTGCAACAATTCTTTATAAATATTAGAGGTTGCTTAGTAAATAGTGTTTCAATTAAGTTGATATCCCCTTTTTTATCAGCTCAGTAAAAACATAATGCTCAGTGTAAGAAGGATCAATTAAACATAGTAGTACCTTTTATATTCATTAATTTATTAAATAATGTACATTTGTGTTTTCGGGAATATTTGATGCTAAAACAGCTATGAACTTTAAAACTCAGTTGCTGCCTATTAAAGGAGGAATTCAGGTACTTACCTAAGAATTTACATCAAAACCAGTTACTTGAATAAAGGAAGTTGTAAGATGCCACGGGCACAACAAGGAAAGACTGCAGCTAGAAAACCATCTCTTTTCAAACGGCATCAGAAAACCAAGTTAGAAAAATCCACAGAGCCCACTGGACAATGGAGAAGAACGCTTGGTGATTTGGTGGAGGGCAAGGTGTGCTGACCTATATCTGAGGAATGGGCAACCTGCATATGTGGGGAAACTATACATATGAATTTATGTTAATGTGTTGAATAAGTTACTATGGTTAAACAAACATGCACATAGTGGAGTCAGAGAGGAGAGCAGCACCACAGAGAAACACAGTCATGAGAGAGTAAGGTGTCCTGTGAGCGACACTTGGAGATGGGACCACAGAGATGAGTGAGGGAGTCTAAGAGGATTTGCATGCCTTGTAGAAAATGTGCCTTGTTCTAGAAACAGTGGGACTTCATCAAGATTGGTAACTGAGAGACGTTTCCCTTTAGATCATTCTCATGCCCATGAGGAAGATGGATGGAAGATACATTCATTTTATAAAGTGCAGTTGAGAATTTAGTGTAATCTATGTAAGAGATAATAAAGGCCTGAAAAAGACATTGTCAGCCGGCTTGGTGACACTTGAGAACTGAGAGAAGAAAACATAACATTTCTAAGTGGCAGTTAGGATAGTAATGAGGTTTTGCCTAAGGATTTTCTTCCCAGTTTTATTGGGAATTAGTTGACATTTACCGTTAGTCCAGGTTCTGCAGCCTAATGAGTAGATACATGAATTTATTGCAAAATGATCAGCACAATCACCTCGCATAGTTAAATTTTTTTCTTGGGTGAGAATCTTTCAGGTTTACTTTCTTAGCAACTTTAAAACATACAACACCGTATTGTTAGCTATAATTACTGTTTTGTTTCTTTTCTTGTTCTAAAGGAAGGGTGCAGGCGGGAATAAAGGCAAGTAGGCAGACAGGAAGAGAGGGGGGGAAGAAGCACTTTATTTTCAGTTGCACACATTGATTGTCTGTTGGGCGTCCATTCCTCCCACCCCAGTCCTGAAACGCAGGACCTCGGGGTGTACGTGGGACTGCTCCCAGGGTGTACTAGACCGCTAGGCCACCAGGGCGCGCCCAGTGTTCACGATGTCTGACATTGCATCCCCAGTACATACCCTGTAATGTAAGTTTTTAGCTTTGACATTCTTCACCTGTTTCACCTACTCTATCCTTATCCTCTTGACAATCACCAGTCTGTTCTCTGGGTGTATGAATTTGGTTTTTCACATTCTACATACGAGATCATACAGTATCTGTCCTCCCTCACTGATTTCACTTAGCGCATCGTCTTCAGCATTCATCTATATTGCCATAAATGGCAGGTTTCCCTTTTTTGTGGCAGAATGTATTCACGTGTGTGTGTGTGTGTGTGTGTGCATAATCGCATTTTCTTTATCCATTTGTTGATGGACACAGGTTAGTTCCTTGACTATTGTATATAATGCTGTAATTATATTAAATATTATAAGTGCTTCTCAAAAAATTAAAATTAGAAATACCATATGATCCAGCAACTTTATTTCTGAGTATATTTCCAAAGGAAATGAATTCACATCTCTATGTTCATTGCAGCATTATATATTAATTGTTTTGGTTTTTTAAGAAAGGTGTGGGCAGAAATGAAGGTGAGCAGAGGCAGGCAGGCAAGAGAGAGGAGGAAGAAGCACTTTATCTTATTTAATTGTTCATCTCGGTTGTTAACCCCACCCCGGGAATATGAACCCAGGTCCTCGGGATGTATATGGACCATACCATCCAAAGGCAGTTTGCCAAACCACTACTCCACCATGGCACACCGATACTGAAGTTTTTAATAGAAGGGTGGAAGGAAGAAAAGAATGAAGGACCATAGTGTAGTTTGGGGCCTAATGTTTTTTAAATACCTGTGCGGTGTTAAGATGAAAGTGTCTAGTATACCTTTAGAAATACAGAACTGTGCTTAGGAACAAAGTTACAATGACAGAGAGAATAAAAGAGGGGAGAGAGAGGAAGATAGATGTGGGAGCGTGTGATGTTTGCAATGGAAGCTATAAGTGGACTAGAAGCCACTGGCCCTAAGAAGCATCAGCTCTGAAGGGGGGTGGTAGTGGTACTAATAGAAGCTAAGTCAGGAAAATATTCCAAAATAAGAGACGAGCCAGCCATGTCAGATAGGCCTAGGACTTGACAATTAAGTGGCTTCCTTGAAACTAAGAAACTAATTTTGGTAGAGTGGTATAAGCAAAAGTCAGATTGCATTGAGAGCAGCAAACATTGAGTCATTTTATGAAAATTCAATTGTAGAATGAAGGAGAGAGATGGGGTGGGGCAGGTAGGTGCAGTTGGGAAGTCAATTTAGAAGTCAATTTGAGAAGTCAATTTGGGAAAATATTTTTTTTAAGTATCGAAGTGTTTTTTAAATTGTAGTAATTATTTGACATTTAAAATAACTTCGTATGTATAGGTTCCCCATTCCTTAGATATGTGTGAACACACCATGCGCTCCACCAAATCACCAAGTGTCCTCCACTGCCGAGTGGGCTCTGCCAGCATTTGCCCCCATCCCTCCCATTTCCTGTTGGTCCCCTCAGTTCTGTTGCGAGTGTCCAAGGGTTGGTTTTGTTTCGTCTGTTCCTTTCTTTTGTCTATTCACAAGGAAGTGTTAACCATTTTTGTAGGTCACAGGAAGAAACACATACAGAGGAAGAATAAAAAGAAAGGTGGTTGATGGAGAAAGGCCCCAGAGGTGTGTAGGGAAATGGAATATATAATGGGTATGACTACTTCTGAAACCAGAAGGGAGACATGGGGTAAAGAATAAAAAGTTCAGAGGTGTGAGGGAGGGAAGTTGGACTCGCTCACGGAGTCACTTGCTCAGGCCTCTGCATTCTCTGCCAAGAAGGAAATAAGAACAAGACCTTAGTCCTGAGGTGGATGGTGAAGGTATACAGCAGAGGTGTGAAGATTAGGCAAAATTAAATATTTACAAGATAGCAGAGGAATGTTAGCGATTAAGGTTGTATGGTATGTCCATTTTTAGTGATTGGGAGGTTCAGATTGAAAAAACAAATATCCACAGTGGAGATTTGAAAGTTTTCATTATAAATAGCCTTCAGACATTTTCTGTCCCTAGTACTTTTGCTTTCACAATGATTCACTAATGTCCGTTAAGGCAAGAAAGAAATTACCCATGCTTCATTATGGTGCCCTAACTACCCACTGCATAGCACATGGACAAATAGGACAGGAGTTCGTTTCCACCGAGTCAGGGGTCAGTTGAAAGCAGTGCTATTGAACATGATTACTGAGAGAAATGCCAGCACTTACACAAAGCACTTACCCATGACAGAAAGTGAGCAAACTGCTGTGTGGGCACATTCACCAGGGGAGAAGGTGGCGAGCCCACCCATCCATCATTGTCCTGCTGACGCCTGGAGGAGAGAGCAGGGCCAGGGAGCATGGCTTGTTTCTCTTTGCAGTGAGAACCAATAATTAGGGTCATACTTGCTTGAAAGCATTCTCTTGAGTAATTGGATAGAGGTCTGAAGTTAGGTTCAGCCCAGCACATCCCTTAGGGTGAGTCTGGCAGCTCCATTGGCACTGAGCTTTCTTAGCCTCCTTTTGGACATCAGATGTAAGGAAAGAACAGCCCACCTCTTCGGTGATCACTTAGTATTCTCTGCTTAAAAATCACCTGGGAGAGCATGTTAAATTTGGTGTAGGCCTTAAGGTATTCACATTATTCAAAACAATTCTTTGCAATTTCTGTTACCCATGAGGCCCATGGGACCACAGGCACTTAAGTAGAATTAAAATAGAAATGTATAATGATGGTCAGTTCTGTTCCCATGTCTTGAAATTAAGTATTACCACAATTGTTGCTACTATCCTTCCAGAAATTTTAAACAAAGCCATGAATTGAAGTCATGTCCTTAGAAGAGTATAATATAAAATGCACGGTGGAATTTTGTGCCTCCATGAATCTTGTACATTATATACGCGCACTTATACTCCTCAGATTCTCACAGGTACTCCTGGTTGCAACTTCTTTCACTAAAGTCTTTAAAGTTTTTTTCTTTTTTTTTTATGAACTTTTATAAGTAAGACTCTGACTTCTTTGACCTCCCTGGGACCAATTGCGATTTCTTGTAGCAGTATAATTAAGGTAGAAAAGAGATGTTCTTTTGGTTTTCTAAGAGAGAAACTAAATTATTAAAACTATATTTCTCACACACACACACACCCACACTTGGTTATTACTATAATTTTGCTAATTTTGTTAATGATACCATAAGCCTGTGTAATTATAATAATGTATGCCCTATTCTTATAGAACATTTGACTGAATCATTTAATGGAAAAACAGCTTATTGTGCCATATCAGATGTCTAAAATAGCATCGCATTCTGAATTATTTCAGAACTGCATTGTTACTGTCTTTATTTGTTCAGATCAGTTTGGTTTGGATATAGTATGATAGTGTGGGTTCTTCGTTAAGAAGAAAAAATTCTCAGTTTTCTTGTTCCCTCAGCCTCTGCATCTCTTCACAGAGCTGTTGGGGACAGAGCACTGTTGGAACAGAGCATCCAGAGGTTTACAACCTCTGGTCTGCAGGAGCCCCTCTGAGGAGGGCCAGGGAAGAATTTGCCATTGTCAGTGGAAAATAAGTGACAGTTGTTAATCATGTAGACTGTGTACTTTGCATCTGAATTTGCTGCACCTTTCTTTAGAGTAAGACATCAGCTGCTTAAGAAATAAGGATGTTTAGTTCATCCATGAAACAAATGAAGAGAGCATTTGAAGAAGTGCGGTTTCTGGGACCTAGATTGAACTCTTAACTCCAGCATAATATGTTTGTAAATAATTTTTGATTCCTAGGTCAGAACCTTATGAGAATTTTTTTTTTATTTAAAAGAAAAAATTGCTTCTGATCTTCTAAAATAAGAAGAAAATAATCTCTCATTAGGCCAAAAAGAGATGGAGTGTGTTTGGTTTTACTTTGTATTCTGACAAGAATAGTGGTTCTCAAAGCGTGTCCCTGGGTGCAGCACCAGCATCACAGGGCATATCAGAAATGCAGGTTCCTGGGCCCACCATTAGACCTGCTGAATCAGAGTTTTGTTTTGTTTTTTACGAAGAGGAACAAATGATGGCTAAATGGAAGAAAGCAAGGGAGAGGAAGAAAGGAGCATTTTTATTTAGTTTCTTTTGGTCCCCTGCCACCCCAGGTCTCAAACCTGGGTCCTTGAGCTTTATGTGGTTCACATCCCAGTCCTTTCAGCCACCTGAGCCACAAGGGCACACCCTGAGTTCCAGTTTACAATTACAGGCCCAGCTACAGCCATGTGACTTTGAACGAACCTTCTAGGTAATTTTGAGTATTAAAGTTTGAGAAGCACTTGGCAGAAACTAAGTGAATTCACTTAGTTTCTGTAAAAGCTTCCTCTGGAGCTTCTCTTTGCCACGTAGGTGCTTGGGGACACTAGCTGTTCTGAGTTCCAGATTCCAGTCGAACACTGCCGACATCAGCATCTTTACTCTTTTCTGGAAAGCACACAGGCTCCAATATCCATAAAATCATGTCCTTTTCTTCAATAGCATTTTTTCATGCCTTTGAGGCTATGTTTAAATAAGAAATTAGGTCCTAAATGTACCTTGGAAAGACCAACTGAAATGAATCACTTCTGTAGGGTAGATAGTATAACTCTGGCACTCTTATCTGTATTACCTTTAACCACATGATCCACCCAAGATCAGGAATAAGAGGTAAGACTTAGAGAATGTGTCTGTCCCAACGCTACCAAAACAGACTTTGTTCTCGGAGGGGAACAGCAGGGAGTGCTTTCATTTGTATGGTTAGCTGAACAAATACTGGTAGAACTCAGGTTGTGTTAATAACTACATTGCCCTTTTTTTTTTTTTTTAAGTTTTTACACATCAGTGTTAAATAATAAATGATGATTGTCCATAGTAACTGCTCCCAGCATCTAGTTGAAGTCCCTGGCCACACCTACCTATGTTTTTCCCTGGATTGTTAGCAGTTGTCCACCTCCTGTTGTACCAGGAGACCACACAGCCCAAGACTCAGCATAGGATTCACGGGTCTCAGCCTGTAGTTGTGCTCGTGGATAAGCCATCTTACAGTGAAAGAATACAAAGCAAAATCAGCGAAAGAAACAGTCACATGGAACAGAGTCCAGGAAAAGCAGGCAGACTTCCAAGGTGTCCTCCCAGTGAAGTCACACAAGATGAGCTTCATTTCCCCCACAAATCATGACAGCATATGTGAAGTGTCTGCTGCAGATGCTCTGTGCCCAGGTTTTTACTGGCTGTTAGTCACGTAGACAGCCGCTGCCTGACATACACCAAAATTTCCACCTCCCAGAAGGAAAGCAGGTGTTCAGCCTAAACCGTAGAGTTTCTACGGTTCAGGCACCATGAGCTATAGATCTGGGGATGGTGTGGACCTGCCCAAATTCTAAGTTCTAGATGCCCGCCAGGGCCAGCCTTGCGGCAGACCTTTCAGAGGATAGCAGTCCCATCTGCTGTGCCTCTTGTCTGCACAGCTACCCCGAAGAGTCAGTACTTGTTCCATTCCTTTGAACTGCTGGTGTTGCCGTGTCCTTCTTAGAATGAAAACTGGGAGGACAGATAGCATCTGTTCTGTGAACTGTCAGACATCACAATGAGTGCCTCTTACAATACGGGCCGCTAGTAAATCCTTTGCTCTGCTCACGCTCTGTGCCTTTACTCCTGCCGGCTTCCCTTCCTGTGTAAATGGTGGCCAGCCTTCAGTGCCATGCACGACTCCCACGTCTGCTCTGAGGCCTTAGCTGATTACACAGCTGACTTTGAACTCCCCTTTCTCTTCATTCTCATGGCCTTCTGTGCTATTCAGCTTCATGCCAGCTGTATTACTGTCTTGAATTTTCCCATCACTTCTTTATGTACATATCTGTCATCTGTCAGACTATAGACTCCGCAAAGCAGTTCCTTCTTTTTTTTTAAACAGCGGTGGTTCTTGGACAAAATTAATTTGATTGATTAATGATGTCAATTACATGGAAAAGAATAAAATGATTAGGCCTGGGTTTTTGCATTTTTAGACTTGTAGAGGCGAATCACATAAGCTTTCTCTTTAGAAAAAGACTAGTTAATCCCATAGATTTGATTGGACAAAATATAATTACAGAGGGGACATCTATTTTATAGAAGCCTCCTGCAGTTTGAACAAGGGGATTTCAGAAACCAAATCAATTACAGTGTTCCTTAATTGTTAACTAAGCCACAGTTACCTAAGCTATGTTATACGAGATTAGAGAAGTCATATTAAGCCAGTCATTTTTTATTATATACTATATTTTGACAATTTATTTTCTCCAACCTGCATTTCTGGGATGCTACCAGTATTATAGATGTAGTGACAGCTGTGATTACTCAGACCCCACTTTGAGCAAACCAGATTGAACGTGGTCTTTTAGCCTTTGAATTTACCCATAGTGCTCTCAGTTCTATTTCCCATGGACAGGTAAAGGCATTTCTGTTGTCCTTGTTTTATCGTTATTGAGCTGCTGGATATTTGCCATTTACAGTTTACCCCATTCAACAGATTTAGAACCAAAGATTAGTAATTAGAAATGCTAGCATGTTTTTTACTATTGCTCTTTTTGCGGTTAGCTCCTGTATTCCAGTTTTTCCTGTTGATATCTAGGCCAGCAGCTTATACCATGGAATACCAAATATAGATTCCAGAGTTCATACGAAGGGCTATTATGCCATTGACACGAGCAAATCCTCTTGTCTCCACTCTCTGCAGGTATAAAGAAGTGAATAAACGGAGACCCCGAAGTTTACTAGAAAAACTGCGCTGGGTAACCCTAGGTTACCATTATAACTGGGACAGCAAGGTATGCAAACCTCGTTAATTCCATTTGTTTTTTATTTTTATGCTCCTTGGACCCAGGTGGTTGAATTTCTTCCTAGTCATACTTAAAATATCAGATTATCCAATTGTAGGAGGATCTCCTTCATTTGTCTTCTCCTAAAATCCTCTTGATGCTACAATCTCAAGAGACATGAGTAATTTATTGAGAAGACTTCATATGCCCTCAGGCCACGTTATTTCATCAGAAGGCATCAGTGCTTTCTTTCCCTAAGTAAGTTTCAGCAGTATAGACTTTTCTTTGCTGTGTTCAAAAGCTATTCTCAATCATAATCTGTATTTCTGTTGTTGGTTGGTATTTGTTGAACATTTATTTTCTACATAAAATCTGTCTGGAGTAAACAAAGCTTCATATACTTCTGGTATTCTCTATCAGCTCACAAAAGAACTTTCAAGATCTAAGTAATTTTGCCTGTGATATCAGATCTGAGGAAGAAAGCAATGGGAAACAATGTCCTACAGTTAGCAAAGTTCCATGTTTTCTTGAGGTACAATTTCTTCTTTTCTGTCCTCTTAGGTTTCAGAAAACACCTCTTTCATTACTTGTACTTTCATTACAAGAAGCTCAGTGCTTCTTGTCTCAAAGAGAACACGTTTGCCACCAAGCGGAAGGACTAGTTCTGAGATAAAATTGAATAAAACAAACTGCTGCACACCATGTTCCTGCTAACCAGATAATTTCTAAAAGTCCCATAGTTCCAGTCAACCCACTTAATTAAATATATAACTAAAAATCAAAGTAATATTGACTGCTGCTCAGAAATACTCATGATCTAATTCTTATTTTCAGCAATACCGATTTAATGGGGCACTAGATAGATACTTTCATTTGGGGAAATGGCCATGCAACTTTCTTTGAATCAGACTGCCTGGATTTGAATCCTGCCTCCAATAATGATATCTACCTTATAAGGCGGTGGTGAGAATCAAGTTATTTTAATGCCTCTATAGCGATTACGGTAGTACCTGGCCACTCTAAGCAGTTAAAGGCGTCAACACAATAAAGTTACTGTTTTTATATTATTTTTAACTATTGGTTTGTCAGTTACCACGGACCTCAAAATTATCCTCGTTGACTAAGAATGTAGGGAGTGAAAATTATCAAAAACTATGAATGAAGAATCAGAGAATTGAGAAACAAAATTAATGCATAGACTCTTTGGATAGCATTGGAGGCCCAAAAAGGCAGTTGTTTCGTTGTAACAGAGGCATGTCCTACTAGAGCAATGGCACTGAGTGGCTAGTCTTCTTAGAGCTCAAACTGAAAGTGGTATAGAAAACCTTATTTGCAGTTCTGTAAAAGAAGAAAAAAATAAGGCAGAGATACCAGTTAAAGAGACTTTGCCATCTATCAAAGACTTCTCACAAAAAGTCTTCCTCATACCTTTAAAGTTCACGTCTAGCTAAATAAATCTCTCAAACTGTGACCCTGTTGTCCACCTAGCATACATCAGGGCACGAGTGGAGATGTGACCCAGGAGAGAATTTTCTAACCAGACTGAGGATGACTGAGCAGAGGGAGAAGGGACAAGATAAAGAGTGTCAGGTGCAGCAGACTCACGTAACTCCCCTCAAATTTACCTGCATAGGAGACTGCCTCCTTGTCATCCTCATGAGTTGTGTACAGGTTCTATGGAGAGTGTGTTTGTGGTCTTGTTTTTGTTTCTGTCGCACCCCTCCAACCGCAGGTCTCAAACTCGGGTCCACAGCTTTCTAGCCTGTGCCTTAGCGCCTGAGCCACAGAGGGGACAAACTACTTCCGTTTCATAAGCTCTCGCTTGGAGCACAGTATAAGCCGGTTTCAGTCCCTAATGTCTTGAACATGTCTCACCCTCAGTCTGGTGGGATCAGCACTGAGCCATGTTGCAGGCTGAGGGGTCCAGACTGACTATAGTATTTAAGTTGCTCCCCCCTCCCCTTTTTCTTTGTAATACACTTATTTTAGGATAATTTTCAATTTACAGAAAAATTGGAAAGATAAAGCAGAGATTGCCTGTATACCCTGTTCTCCCTATTATTAGCATCTTACATTAGCCTGGTACCCTGTCTCAGTTAGCGAAACTATAGTAATATGTTATTAGAATAGTGAAATCCTTACTTCATTCCGATTTCTTCATTTTTAGCAAGTCTCATCCAGGATACCACTTTACATTTAGTTCTTAGCTCTCCTTGGACATCTCGATCAGTGACAGCTTTGAGTTGCCTTTTTAACCTTTGTTGGGGACTAAAATATACTAGCAAGAAGTATAATAATTGTTTGTAGACTCCATGCAGTGTGAACTTGTCTGACTTATTGCTACAGAGCTCAGGGCCTGCCAATCCCTGGTGCTGAGTATTCAGATGGCTCATTATCAGATTACTGGAGAGCTCCAAACTAGATGCATAAGTTATGTTATTAATTGTACATATAAGTTAAGAGATGTTAGAGTGGTGATTAATCTTATGCCACAGTTTCCTGTTTTCCTGAGATCATTGTTTTCTTACTCTCTGCTTCTATGAAAGAAATACTCGGCAGATCGTCACACACCTTTCCCTCCCGACCTGGCCTTCCTCTCGGAGCAAGTCGCTGCTGCCTGTGGGTTTCCAGGCTTCCGTGCTGAAGCGGGCATCCTGAACTACTACCGATCGGACTCCACTCTAGGAATCCACGTAGACAGGTCAGAGCTAGATCACTCCAAGCCCCTGCTGTCATTCAGGTAAGTTAGATCTAGGGACTTGGGGTTGCTTTTCATAACTTCATTGCTTTCTGTCGAGCGTTTTTAAGCTAAAGTAAATAAATGAAAATAAACCCTGTAAAATTGTTGGACTCTGTAATGTTTCATTCTGGGCAACTTAATGATGTGTCCTGAGTAAAGCTAACCTAATCCTTTAAAAGCAGTGACCCAAGAACAGTCATACTTCTGGAGTCTGCCTTTTTGTCCTGAGAGGTATCATCAGTGTTGGTAGAACAGACCAGTGGAAGGTCATAAGGCAAACCTTTTGGAAGAGGGAAGAACAAAATACAGAAACCCAAACAGTTTATTCTCCTCCTCTCCCTAAACATAAGTTGGCATTTGTGCAGAATACTGTGCCCGTATCTCACAAAGAAAGTGCCTAAACAGACTGATTCATTGCCTTGTCTTTAAAGTGAACAGGGATAAATACAGTAGAGGACTCAATCTGCAGCATTTCTGGGGGTTGTGCACTTAGGTAGCAGGTCGTGGCTTGGTTACTCATAGACACAAGTTGGAAGAGAAGGATCTTAGCACTTTTTTAAAAGAGGTTTGGGGAGCAATAAATGCCAAGCTGAAATTAGAAGACAATACATTTGGCATAACCTTTCCAGCCAGGGGGAGTAACAAACACCTGTTTTTTGTTTTGTCTTGTTTTTTGTTTTGTTTTGTTTTGTTTTGTAGCTTTGGACAGTCTGCCATCTTTCTCCTGGGTGGTCTCAAAAGAGAGGAAGCCCCCACAGCCATGTTTATGCACAGCGGTGACATCATGGTGATGTCAGGCTTCAGCCGCCTATTGAACCATGCAGTTCCTCGGGTGCTGCCAAGTCCGGAGAGGGAGAGCCTGCCTTGCTGCCTGGAGACGCCTCCCCCGGCTGTCCTCCCCCGAGATTCCGTGGTAGCGCCCTGTTCCGAGGAGGACCGACAGATGTGCGCCAGCTACTTGAAAACTGCTCGTGTTAACATGACTGTCCGACAGGTGCTGGCCGCAGACCAGGACTTCCCTGTGGAAGGCGCACAGCACGTGCGAGACATCAGCACAGACGGTTTCTGCCATCTAGACGATGAGACTGGCCACGTGAAACGAACTAGGTTAAACCTTGACAGCTGAGACGTGGCGATTCTGTTCTCACCAGTCAGGTCATTCACTGGAATGACCGTTCTGTTTTGTATTGCCATAGACTTCTGCACCAAGACAAGCCAAAAACGGAAAACTCATCATCAGTCACACTGTCGCCTGGGAGCCCATCCTGAAGAGGAAAACTGATCAACTACTTTGCTCAGAGAAGTGTTTCTTTTCCCTCCCAGCCCTGGGGCTCAAGTTCAGGTCCATGACTTTCATAGCCTGCGCCTTCGCCGCCTGAACTGCAGGGAATGCCCCTCAGAGAAGTGTTTGACACTGGTCCAGTCCTGGTTTGGTGTTGGCACTGATGTATGTGAAAAGTCCAAGTTCTTCCCCAGTGACCTTCTCAGCCCCCACCATTGTCTCTGAGGGAAGAAAAAGTGAGTTGTCACGTCTGTAGAGTCTTTAAATACCTCAGGTTTTATCCATGGAAAAACACAGTATTTCTCCGACCACCCCACCTGGTGAATCATGGTCAGTTTGTGGTTCTGTGCACCCACCATTAATCTCATCCTCTACATTTCCCCAGTCAACCTCAGATTCTTTCATCTTCTCTTCTTTTCTGGCCTTCACAGAAGAATCCTGTACACATTCAGACAATAGAATTTCTAGTTTCATTGAGAAAATAGAACTGGAAATCTCATCCCCTAGAAAAGAAATTAATCAGCTCTCTCTCTTATCTGCAAGGTAAATATATAAACCCGAAGAAAAGGGAACTGGTTTCTCCGAATGTCTTTTTGGTCTCTAAACTCTCCCTGTTGACTTTTTAATGCAATTTTAATTGTTGGACTTAAAATGTCCTAAGGGTGTTCTGTAACTCTTTTCTCCGTGGATAAACTTACTCAGTTTTAAATTAAAGATCTGTATCTGCCTTTGAAGGTTGGTGTACCTGGGATTAGTTTTTTCCCTGTGCTTACCCGCGTGTTACTCAAGTATGCAGGCCTCTGATTGTTTCTGCCCTGAGCATTCTTTGTTGCTGTCTCACGGGGCATATTCCCTGATCTTTCATTCCCTGCTGTCTTGATTGTAGACAGCGTGGAAAATGCGTGAGGCACCAGGTTTTCATCGTTCTACCCCACCACCTCGACTCGTTAGACCCTGAGCTGAGTGACTTTCCGTTTCTCTGGAGTTCAGGTTCTCGTTGATAAAGTGGACATAATGCTCACTGCCATCTTCGTAGAACAATATTGATATTTCAGACGGCAATGGGAATTTAGTGTGCTTTTCTGAAAACACGCTGTGCCAGTATTCTTTTACTCTATGGACTTCTAGATATATCCCAACTTATTTGTTCATGTGGAAGACTGGCTGGAAGCCAGTCTGATGCCTGCTGCTCGCATCATGGCTTTGTCCTTGTCCTCACTTATTTTCTTTATGTGTTGAATATTGAGTGATACTCAGGTTTGTTTGGGGGGATTTTTAGGAATAAAAATTAATAATAAATTATGTAACTAAATGTTCTAAAATTAGTGCATGATAGAAAAAAATTATATAATTAAAGTTACTGTGGAACCAACCTTTATATTTTCCATAATGTGCATTATATGTGACCCACTGGAAACCACCGTGCTGTTGAGTAAATCCAGCAGTCAGCCTGTCCTTCACGTTAGAACAGACTGCTCTCGTCAGTTGAGTGTCACATAGAGGTGTTGGGAGCAGTGCTGGACAAGAAATACTTACCCAGAGTGTAAATTCACACTCCACGAAGAGAGACATTGCTGCTCTGAGAAGGACGTGCAAACCGAGGTCAGCCAAGAACATAGCAGATTCCTCTCGTCCCGACCTCCCCGGACTGTGCTCACTGGGATGGTGAGCAGAATTGTTTGCATAGTTAAGAGTCCCCATTTCACCTTTATTTATTTCTGTGAGGCACAGAGTTGAAGATACGTATAATACAATTTTACTTTGAAAGTAGACAGAAAACTCTACAATTGAAGAAAAAGGGAAAAATGGTGATTTTTCTCCGTGTACATGGTGCCCCCCTGGGTTTGGTGGCATTGTCTACCTTAAGAAATGTTGTCTATTTTAAGAAATGACATTGTCTAGGTCAGGGCAACAAGCAGTGATCCGCCTCCTGTGTGTGCTGCTCACAGAGTGAAATACTTCACGTTTCCGTAAGTAGGGAGGGGCATGGGGAGGATGTGGGATTGGAAATCAAAGAATATTTTGTGACGCATGCAAATTATATGAAATTCAAATTTCTGGTGTCCTTAAATGACGCTTATTGGAACACAGACACTCTAGTTTATTCACAGATTATCTGTTGCTGCTTTCATGCTAGAATGATAGAGTGATTGACTCCAAAGCCTAAATGATACAGTCTGGCATTTACAGAAAATTTGCTAACACCAAAAAGAAACCTAGACTCCTAGAAAGGAACCTAAGACCAGAAGGAACCAAGGGGTAGATTTTCTTATTTTTCTTTTAAATTCCAGAGTAGATAATTCAGTACGACCTAGGATGGATTATGAGTGATGTTGGGGATGCACCCTGGTGGCCTAGTGATCTAGAACATACATCCCAAGGTCCTGGGTTCGAGACCCAGGGTGGGAACCACCAATGTGAATAAACTGAATAAAAACATAAAACGCTTCATCCTCCTCTCACTGCCTGCCCGCTTGCCTTCATTCCCATCTGCACCTTTCCTTTTTTTTTTTTTTTAAAAAAAAAAAAAAAAAAAGCTGTTGGCACACGATGGAGCATTGTTCAGGTCAATCGCCTCCAAAGGAGCAGCCACATACCCCCGGGTCCGAGTCCTAGGTCTGGGGGAATCAACCAGTGTGAACAACTAAATAAAAATAAAGGTGCTTCCTTCTCTCCCTGCCTGCCTTCTCCTTCATTCCTACCTGCACATTCCCTTTAAAAAAACAAGTGGTGAAATTGGCTCTCTAATACTCTTCTTGTTGCTATAAATTGTTGTAACCTCTGAGCACAGTTTGCTTCATGTAACATGTAAGTGCACCCCTGTTTGTTCAGGGGGGTCCTGAATTATGTCCTCATTTCCTCTTAGAAGTGATCTGCTTTGATCATAAACTACATATACGGTCATCCTAATGAATTGTTTTCAGTGTGTAAATTTCACTTGTAGATGCTAAGTCTAAGGAAGAAATCAAAGATTTTTATATAAGAATATTTATAATAATGAAAGCTTCATATAAACCTCACTATCTGGCAACAATAATTAAGTTCATGTATTCATTCAACAGAGGGTTATTGAACACATTCTGCTTGCTTATAGCCTCGTGGGTGTGATATAAGCCATACAGTGGGAAAGCTAGTCATTAAAAGTATGTTTTGGAATAACAGGTAGAATCCTGAGAAAATACACTAATATTGAGGTGAGAAAATCCAATTATAAAACTGCATAGTAACCAAATTTTGTACAAAATGTTTACGTATTTTAAAAATAAGCCTGGAAGGGCATTTATACCAAAATATGAGTGATGGTGGGACTATCGTGGATGTTTATTTTATTTGTGCTTTTCTATATTTCAGAGTTTTTGTATTAAAAATCTTTCATCTTTTTTCAAAAAGTGAGATGTTTGATCTTTTTTTTTAAGAAGTGACCTTTGACTTAGTCATTCTATCTCTACCTGAAATTTATTAGACTGCAAATCTAGGCATAAGAGAAGGGACTGCTTTGATTAAATCATTTTATGTAGTAAAAAAAATAGAATGTCACTATCATGTTTTGGAGATATATGTAAATATGGGAGAAAGTGGTTAATAAGAAAAGCAGTTTAAAAACAGTCTACACAGCATTTTCCTAGTGATTTTGTGTCTCCGTGTCTATGTGCAGAGAAAAGCCTGGTGGAGGATTATAATGTTCTTGTGTCTTCCGAACTTTCTGTGGCTAGCATAAAAGGCTGCTTTGAAGAAAGCCTTTGTGATCCTATCTGAAAGGGGGCAGGTAAGCCCCTCAGAGCTTAGGAAAGTGTCACCCTCACCTTTCTAGAGGCAACTTCCTCAGGTCCACTCCAGTCTGAGGCCCTTTCATTCTGTGATCTTCCTCTTGCTTTAAAATTCCTCAGGCTAAGATGGTACCTCTCACTTCCCTCTGCTTATTCTCTCCCTAGAGCCCCATGCCCAGTGCCCATTTGCAGCACCTTACGCTGAGTTTTTCCTACAGAAAAGCCAGACCCTCAGTGAGACAGATTGCTGAACAGAAAGGTTCAGCAACACCTCACTTGCCTGTTATAATTTTCCCAATTCCTTATTTAGTAAAATAAACTGGTTATAATCCCCCTTTTCCCTTAATCAAAAAGGTTCGTTTATTAGAGTAGAAAAAAAAAAATAAAGCCCTAATATCCTGGCAGGTTCCACTAAGGCAAATTAGAATGGTAATGAGGTGGAAAGGAGCCGGGGAACAATTATTGATCTTTGCATGATGGGCTGGAGGAGCGGGCCTCAGGACAGCTCACCTGCTTTTTCCTGCTTTGAAGATTGCAGTAGAGGAAAGGAACGCAAATCTAGTTTCTTAGCTTGAGTGGTACATTTTTAATGACATTCCCTTTGGTCAACTGTGCTATCCAAATGTGAGCCTTGATGGAGATGAGGTTGTTGGTTCTCAGGTTTGTTGAAAGCTCTGTTTCATAACAACTCCTAACACTGAGCTGTGTGACCCGGAATAAGAGACTCAGTGGAGACTCCATTAACCTTTTTGAGCCCAAGTTTTCATCTATGAAGAGGTTTGACCACATACTGCTGTGTTGTCTCCCAAGTCTGTGGTGCTGGATTTCTAAGATGAGGAAGGAATCTCAGCGAGAGGTTGGATATGCAGCAAGCAAAGCCACCCCACAGGCAAGAGTGTGCAAGGATATCAAGTGTTGACCAAAGGAAAGGAAAACAAAACTGGAGCCTCTCATGAAAACAATTCAAATAGCCAATAAACAAGCAACAAATACTAAGCTCACTAGTAGAGACCAGTTAGAGAGATGCAAATGTATATACTGTCCATTCAGTATAATCAAGATTATAACTTCTTGACTCCTCTTTCATTCACACTCTACTTCTAATCCCACAGTGCTGGTGTTGGCTCTGCCTTCAAAGGATCAGAATCTAAGCACTTCTGCTCATCCTGGCACAAGTCATCATCACCGCTCAGCTGGAGTCCTGAAATAACCTAACAATCCTTCCATGCTGGTCCCCACTCCCTACCCTGATGGGATTTTTTTGGTTTTTTTGGTTTTGGTTTGTTTTGTTTGTTTTTAAGGTGCAGGCAGGAATGAAGGTGAGTAGGCAGACAGGAAGAGAGAGGAGGAAGAAACATTTCTTTTTATTCAGTTGATCATCTTGGTTGTCCCTTAGCCCCAGGTCTCAAACCTGGGTCCTTGAGATGAGCATGACTACGTCTGGTGACCTTATCCACTAGGCCACCAGAGCGTTCCCATAGGTTATTCTTAGCATCAGACCCATCCCAAAGTTGTTAACACCTAGTAGATCATGTCACTCTTGTGCTAAAAACTTCCTCCTGTTACTCCTCACTCTGAGTAAAAACCACAGTCCTTTCAGTTACCTATAATCCTCATCCCTCAGGATCCCCATTTCCTCCACTGGTCTAGCCACGCTGGCCTTCTTTTTTGCTGGACCTCTAAACAGACAAAACACGTTCCTGCTCCAGCCTTCTCATGCCTCCCTGAGCGTCCAGCTCTGACTTCTTTCAAGGTAGAGTCAGGGATCACCTGGGTGAGACCTTCCTTACTACCCAAGTCAAAATAAATCCCAGTAGCATTCCTAACTTCCTTTACCACATTCTGTTTTTTTCATAGCATATATGACAGTATTCTATATAATTTACTAACTAAGGAAATACTTTTAGAGAAAATATGATCAATGATTATTATTTATTGTTTCTCCCCATTAGACCAGAAATACCACAAAGCAGAAAAGTTCCCTAATTTTCCAGACTAGAACCCGGCATTTTGTAGTTGCGGTGTATAGGTTTGCTGTATGAATGGATAATCCAGTGCTGATATGGACATATGAAAATGGGCATCCATTTACTACTGTGGGAGTGTAAATTGATAAGTTATTTGGAATATAAGGTGATAGTTATTACACTGTACAGTGTCACCTAAATTTTGACCTGACAACTTCCTAGCTATCTTTCCCTTAGAAATATCTATAATGGACACCGTGACTTGTGTAAAATGAAGTTCATTAGAGTTCATTACACTGGAAAACTGGAACCAACCCAACTGTTATCATGAAGCGCTAATTCAATTATGGTCCCTGCACACTGGAGGTGTAATGCTATCCAGCCCTTCCCAAGAACATGTTGACATGAAACGGACTCCAAAAGACACTGGTGAGTGAAACAAATGAAACCGCGGTTACAGGAACAATGTCAAAACTAGTATGTGAAACGTGACTATGTAAAGGTCCGTGAAAAGACTAATGTAAAAACTAAACGAGACTATTATCTGCTGATGCACAGGCATCAAAAAAGATATTTCCAAATGTCATAATGGGGAGGAGAGTTTGGGAGACAGCAGAAGGGACTTTTTATGCTCTGTGTTTTTGTGTCATCTTATTTTTTTTATTAGACTATATTTGGTGCACGCTTGTGGAGTAGCAGTTAGGTCCACTGCCTCCCACCAAGTGCAATCCACGTTCATCTCAAGGACCCAGGTTTGTGACTCGGGGTCAGAGGGAACAATCAAGATGAACAACTGAAAATGTTTCTCCCGCCTCTGTCTTCCTGCCTGCCCGCCTACTTGCCTTCATTCCTGACTGTACCTGTCCTTTAAAAATGTTTTAAAGCATGTTGTTATGCATTACTTATATAAAGTTGTTTAATTATGCATAGCAAATCGGTGCACCTGGTGGTTTAGCAGTTAAGTCCACTACATCCAACTGGCACGATCCACATACATCCCACAGACCTGGGTTCAGAATCCAGGGCCAGAGAAACAACCAAGATGAACGACTAAGTAAAATAAATAAATGCTTCTTCCTCCTCTCTCTGCCTGCCCATCTACCTGCTTGCCTCCATTCCTGCCTACACCTTCCCTTTAAAAATTCAAAGGAAGAATCATATGCAGTCTTAAAATTTTGGAGGCAATTCATCTTTCTCCAAACTCTCTGGAAGTTTCCTATTATAAATAAAATCTGGTTCTGTGTTAAGTGATGTAGAAAGCAGCCGGTTTCAGTTGACTAAAACCACACAGACTTTAGGCTGTTTTCTGCACGACTTCTCCACGGGCTTGCTAGCGGACGTACGATCAGACGTAGCTAAGAGAACCAGGCTTTATCATGTTTTTGTAGTTTGCTCTGACTACAAACCTTGATCTACCTCTTCCATGAAAATGCCAGCCATGGGCTCTGGTTGCTAAGTCAATAAGCAAGCAGCCACCCCTACGAGGAGCCCATTTGTGAGGCTCACATTCCTCCCCTGAAAAGAACGGCTCTGTTCAAGGGATGTGGCAGGGGAGATGGCACTGATGCCCGGAGGGCCCAACAGTAACATCTTCTGTTAGTTCTGTGGTGGGACAGGAGGAGGAGCGGTTAAGAGCAACTGGTCTGGGCACACTGGCGGGCGTTTGTGCACACATACACTACGTACACACTGGGTGCCTGGTCCCTTTTGTGTGATACGAACCATCCTACCCGCAGAGTGGGATTAGGCCTGCAGTCTTTCATTTATTTAAGACAAGGTGCAGGGAGGAGTGAAGGCAAGCAGAGGCAAGCAGGAAGAGAAAGGAGCAAGAAGCACTTAATTTATTTTATTTAATTTATTCACACTGAATGTGAGTGAGTGGTTGCGAGTCCCGGAACTTGGGACTCGAACCCAGGGGTATGTGGCCTGCGCTTCTTCAGAGGCAATTGACCCAACCACTACTCCACCAGGGCGTACCAAGTCTTCATTTTTTAAGAGATAGTCAGCAGAAAAACTCCAGGCTCAGCCACACACACACACACACAAAAAGGCATCTTCTTCCTGGGTTTCTGGTTTGGGGAGATTTTTCCCTTATCTCAGAAGACCTATTATGTCTGTATCACTAAGCAACTCCTCCTGCCTGTGAGGGGGTCACAGAGTGAATGACTGTCCTAAATGGGCAAAACAAACAAGAACGTGGACACTGTGGGCTGGGCGCCCTTGTTATTTATTCACCCAGCAACTATTTACTGAGCGTCTGTGCAGCGTGAGTCACTGTGTCATTCTCACAACGTGAGAGTGCGGCATTCTTTCTGCCCTCCGGTCCTGCAGTGAGTGGTGGAAACATCTCCACAGCCAAGTCTGCTGTGGGGGGTCCCTACAAGCGCAGCAGGCGGAACTGCTTCTGGCTGGAGATGCCAGAGCTCTAAGGAAGAGTGACTAGAGTGAGCGTCACTACCCTCCGCTTGGCTGAGGCCATTTATTTTCTTTCCAGCTTCATTGGTCTTAGGGGAAATGAAAGCATCTGGAAAACTTTGGGGACCTTTTTTCTTTTTTAAAGGAAAGGAAGGAGCAGGCAGGAATGAAGGCAGGCAGGCAGAGAGAGGAGGCAGAAGCACTCTCTTATTATTTATGTATTCACTTTGACTGGCCCCGTGAACCTGGGATGTGAACTGGGTCCTTGGGATGTATGTGGACTGTGCTCCTTCAGAGGTGACTGACCCAACTGCTACTCCACTAGGGCGCACCTGGGGACCTTTTTAAATTTTTAAGAACTAACAGGAAAATGTTATTGTGGGGCCCTGCGGTTTATGATTTGGGGGTGTCTCAGGTGTTAAGTCTACAGCATGGTATAGTCCACATAGGAGCCCCAGGACCCAAGTTTGCGATCTGGGGCAGGGGAACAACCAAAATGAACAATTAACTACATAAAGAAATGCTTCTGCCTCCCCTCCCCTCCTTCCTGCCTGATACTTACCTTCATTCCTGCCTGTACCCGTCCTTTTAAAAAAAATCATTTATTATTCTGTATGATTCACACTGAGAGATTCATTAATTTTGCTCCTAGCCCTTAGCACTGTCTGCTGTTTTTTATAGTAATATTTGTTATTTCTTTTGTTCACAGTGCTCTATTCATTTTAGGATATTGAAATTGCATCTCAATCTATATTTCACACCACACCCACCTCCAGAGTCCAGTGTCCTTTTCCTTTGCCCCTCACCCCACCCACTGTCCATTATTATATCTTTATATGTTTCCTCCAAAGCATAATCTCCCTAAGGGCACCTTTTCTTCTCTCCTGTTCATTGCTATTCCCCTGACACCTAGCATACTGTCTGGCACATAGTAATTGCTCAATAAAATAGTGTTGACGAAAGAATATGGTCTTTGCCATACTTTTTAATGTGGCATTGTATATCACAAAAGTGTATTGCAAATAATTGACTGCAAAAGACTGCCTTTTAATTTTTTTTTTTTGAGAAATTTGCTGCTCCTCCTGGGCAGGAATGTGGCGAGAAAAGGCATCACCAGCCACACCTGTTCCAAGCTCTCCTCGTGCCTCTGTCAAGGGGTCTAGCCCTTATAGACACAAAGCGATGAAATCACAAAAGGCAGCCCAGGGCAGGGAGGGCAGCTCCCTTTCAGCTGGGATCAGCAAAGACATCGGGACCCAGTGAGACTGCCCTATTCTGGGTCTCCCAGTCACCTCCCTCTCCCATGCTGCCTGTCCTGGGGCTGTGTGCGGACACTCTTTGTCGATTGTCCTCACACAGGGCTGTCGCTGCATGGCACCGTCAGCCCCAGGTTGGTGGCATCTCGGTACTGACCCCGCATCCAGACGGCTGGAAGAGAGTCAGCACAGTATTCTTCCTCCGGTGCCTTCCCCTGGCCCGGGCAGCGGTGGCCTGGGAGACAGGAAGTCTTCCTCTTCAAAAGCAAAAGAAAGACAGTGGGTGGGAGGGAAGGAAATGATTCACTAAGAAGAAATGGTTGGCATCTCCATTACCATTTATTGTATGGCGTTCTGCTAGAATGAAGTGCTGGAGACTGTTAACCCCAGATCTCTACACCGGGAGATAACAAGTGGGGTCCGCCCCTGAGGCGCCGCAGCCCTTCACAGGGTCTGCTCCCAGTCCGCCCCCCACGGAATTCGTGGGCCCAGCATTGTCTCCCCGCTAAGCACCTCTCGGGCTTTGTCAAAAGGTTGGAGATGGAGGTGAGGTATCTGGTGCCCCTACGTTCCCATGGCTTTGGAGACCAGAGGCAATTGAGGCTCTTTCAGCCAGAAAAATATAATCTAAGGGCTCGGCGCCTGGCTGGGAGGAGAGGGCTGTGTTGCCATGGCGATGCCTCGCTTCATTTAACAGCAGCACATCCCTGAGTTTGGTCACATCCACACTCAGGCGCACCGAGCGCCCTGTCGGTAGCCCCGCGAGGCGTGCGCACACGCACACACACACACACACAAGTGCACACACACGCATGCTCGCCCACGCCCACGCCCAGGTGCATACATACTCGCACATGCACATGTGTACACCGCACGCACGACAGCCTTCTGGCAGAAATCTCTTGGCAGGAGCAAAGCCCATTCCTGCAACCTCCTCCCCAACATACGCGCCCACCACCCCCGCTCCCACTCTCTCCTGCAGCACCCCGGCCAATCACGGGGACGCCAAATGCACCCCTGACCTTGAGAGTGTGATGTGAGCACAAAGCCTCTGTGACAGGCCCACGGGCCTGCGGGGCCCAGGCGCTTCTAACCAACCACAACTGTCTCTCGTCTTGCTGCGTCAACTCAGCCCTTGGGAATATCTGAGGGCAGGAAGGAATGGAGAATACTGGTGGCCTGGGCACGGCTCCTCTTGCTTCCTGAGAGGATAAGGGTCAGAACAAAGCCCTGCAGCTACTTAGCCAGTCCCCCAGGTGCCTACAGATGTGGTGTCCACCCCCATCTCCACAAGCGTGTAGACAGGCTGGATTCAAGCAGGGGCACAGGATGGCACAGGACTGGTCAGGACAAGGCTGATCATAGCCATAAAGTTGGAAATGTTCTAAGTGTCCATGAACAAGGAGTGGGCAGAAATAAATGGTCGTACATCTGCACAATGAACTGTTCTGTAGAGGATTAAAAGTCATGCAAGCCACACAAATTCGCATGAAAATGCTTCTACTGAGTGTGAAACCACTTGGGTTTGGCTTTCTGAAGCTACAGACTACAGATGGTTGGCAGCTAGGGTGTGGGGAAAGGTCTGACAACGGAGGGATCGAAGCGGGGCTCTTTTCCGCTGTCCCTGGCTGCGTAACGAGACACATGAAAACCAGTGACTTTAAACAATACACCTGGAGTATTTTTCTGGCCCTAGACTTTGTAGGCATAGATTCCCTCAATTGGTGACAGTGACCAGCTGCAGTGCCCCCAGCCACACACATCTGGATGGGCATTCTTACATGGTCTTATGGGGTAGCTTTCCAAGATGACAAAAGTAGAAGCAAGAAAGAATTGGCTGAAGACCGAGGCCTGGGATGCACAGCATCGCGTCTGTCAGTCTATTGTGGAAGCAAGTCAAAGGTCAGTCAAGCCAAGGGATGAAGCAAGAGACTCCACTCTTGGTGAGATGCATGGCAAAGTGGTTACAAAGGCATAGGTACTGGGATGGGAAGGATTTGTGGTCAGGAAACAAATGACCAAGGACAACTTTGTTTTGACTTTATATCATTCTCATACTTGCTGTTTACTATGTAAACTTAAAAAAAAGGAAAGGGTGAATCAAAGAGATCGATGTATGAAAGGAGAGCGAGGACTTTGTTGCCACATAAAGCATATAGCAAGATCAAAGATGACCTCAAGTTCAGCAGCTGGAGTACTGACTTACGGTGAACTGGTTTTCCAGTCCACTGTGTGGAAATGGAGAGGGAATAGCTCAATCTGGAGGTGGGGGTGTCTGCACTGATTAGTCACTCAGAAGACTGAATCGTAGAGAAAGAGCAAAGGAAGAAAGTGCAGATATTTAACTGGATTCCCAAGCTAACAGACACATGAAGCCAGACTTGGAAATAGCTGTCCATCTGAAAAAGATGTGCTTACTCTCACTGAGCTGTCGAAACGGAGGCCAGCATATTTCTCATTCTCTTTGGGCTCTGCACCCCTGCTTGTCGGTCAGTAAGCAGTCTAAGACCACATTCCCCCCAGTGAAATGCTCCTCCCTGATGAGATCTGGGTGGGGAAAGGAGTAATGATTTCACATTTCTACAACATCCCTGCAAAGATGGTTTGGCCCATTGGCCTGGGTGATTTAACAAAACAATACTCCTGAAGACAAGTTAAACGAGGGTTGGCTAAAGAGAAAATAAAACCTCAGTCTCAGAGTGAAAAGCCTGAAGCACCGTGATCCCCCACATGTCCCCAGGAAGGCATTCAGAGCACTGTGTGTGTGGCGAACCAAGATGACAGAGTTCTCAGGGCGGGGAGACAGAGTCACAAGAAGACTATTAGAAAGACGCCAGCAATGGAGATGTCATCCAGGGGTGCCAAGCCCTTAGAAAGAAAGTGGTCACCTACCTGGCACAGGACAGGTATAAAGGAAGTCTATGAGGGTAGAACCCTCTTTCTCCTCCTGACTCTCTCTACCTCTGAAAGAAGCTTAATTAGTGGAACTTCTAGAACTCTCCCCACTGCTTCTCCTCCTTGGGTGGGGTCACTCTGGGGAGTGAACAGACCTCCTATCATGTTTGGGAAGAGAGTGCACCCTTGTAGCTCAGGTGGCTGAGATGACTGGGGTGCGGACCATGCCGACCCAAGGACCAGGGTTCAAGACCAGAGTTGGGGGTAACCAAAAAATACACAAATAAAAATATTTTTCCTCCTCTCCCTCTCTTCCTCTTTTTAAATAAATAAATAGTAAACAAAATAAATAACAAATACATACATTTGGGTAGGGTTTCTGAAACGGTCCTCATTGCTTGGCAATGAGGCTGTTTCTTTGGGAGAGGGTCAGAGAACTTGGGGATCTTTCTTCAAGCCAGATAGCTCCCAACAAAGGAAAAGTAAATCAGCTCTCGCACACAACAAGCCAGTCAAGAGTGGGAGAGGAGAAATCATTCATTCAAGCAGCTTTTATTGAAACCTCACTAGCTCCTGAGATCTGGGGTACTTGCTGTGTGTAGAGGCTGAAAGAACACAAGAGCCTTTCACTCAAATCTGGGTGAAGTGGACATACTCTGCGTTTCTTCCTTTAGCCACAGCCCTTCTCTCAAGGCCACATGTCCACGGGCCCAGGGAAGGGCCCACCCAGAGCCATGGTCCCTTTATCGACTGCGCGCTGAGTAGCCAGAACCCCAGAATTCTCTTCCCAGATGGGCCTGAGCCTGCTTCCTGAGCCTGCGTAGGCCTCATCGGGGGTTCCCTTCCCACTAGTGTAGGAATCCTTTGCAGATATGTGTCCAAAGCTTGGCCATACAGGCTGGGGTGTCCATACACGAAGTGTGGGTCACAGGAAGGGCAGGAACTGAAGAAACGTGAGCTAGGATGGGGATGAAGAGACCAGGTGTTAGACGTATGGAGGTCAAGCATGGCACATCAGAGGCGTCCTTTTCTTCCTCTTCTTCCTAACTCGCCAGTGCCCTTGTCCACCTCAGCCTGCGTGAGGGCACCATGGGGGTCAGGATATGGCTGCCTCCCTGGCACCCCCACAGGGGCTGCTGTGACCAGCGGCCCCTCACAGCACACAATGCCGTGTCATTTCTGAACCCACGTCTCCCTCTAGTGACCAACTCCAGGACAGCAGCCAGAGGTTCCTGGCTGCTCTCTAGAATGGACACCTTCCAGAACCTACTTTCCAAACCCTGTCAGATCCTGTTCTTGGCTTGGAAACCTCACAAACGAAGCAGGACCTCTCAAGTTACCCTGCTCCCATGCCTTCAAGGAAAAGATAAAGCACACACACACACTTGCACACACACTAAGGCACACATATGCACACACACGCTCAGCACACCCAGTACTGCCCGTGCAGGCACACACACCTGTGCTTAAGTGATACCCAAGGACCATTCTTCAAGGAACGCCATGTAGCTTCGTGTCTGTCTGCTTTTGCTGGCAACCAACTGCCCACCTCCCCATCAAACATTCTGACTCCTCCGTAAAGACCCACGTCACACTTCTTTGTGGCTTTCTTTGGTTCCTGTGGGAGAATTCAGGGTCCCTCGTGGGGTCCCCCTGAGCACTTTTGTACAGAACCATTGCTAACAAGCTAATGCAGATTGAGCACTTAACGCCAGTCCGGGACAGCTTAGAGGCGATCTCAAGTCACTGGCACAGACACTATCATCGCCCCATTTTACAGATGAGGAAACTGAGAGCAAGGGAACTAAATCAAGTGGCCATGTCACATGGACGGCAAGTGAAAAAGCATTGTGGACAGACGCTCCTTCTTGACCTCCAAGTCACCTCGGCCCCCTGACCCTCGGGAAAAAATGTCCTTGCTCCCTGCTGAGAGCAATCCCGGAGGGAAGCCCTTCTTGTCCCCCCCGGAATCCCAGTGTGGAGTCCACACCCCTGCCTGGTACCCAGGAAGCCCTAGATCTAGTACCTGAGCTGAAAGGCAGACAGACGGCCACCTTGTCTGTTAAACTTTTCCTCAAAAAGAAAAGTTTTTCTTCGGATCTGATTCTAAATCTCCCATCCTAGGCTGATCACCAAGTTGCTGAGACGCTGGGATGTGGACATTATGAAGCCCCAGGACCCGGGTGTGGGTGGGGGGAATCAACATTAAAACAAATCTCATATCTGACTAGGAGCCAGCGACAGTCTTAAAAGTGAGGCAGAAGCTGTGGACATAGCTTGCAGCATAAATATTAACTAAGGATAAAAATGAGGTGTGACAGCATCAGATGCCCCAAACAACTGATTGCTAATTCTTCCACCTCTAGATTTCACCCCAACACGCCCAGCGGCCAGGTCTGGCTGCTCCCACAGGGCCCCTCTGCCAACAAGAGCTGCCCCCTGACCCGGGCCCCCATCTCTGCTGTCCGCCCTCCCCTGGCAGAACCAGCCTGCCAGCCCCTCTTCCTCCTTCTCTCTTCCTTCTCCGGCCTCCTGCCTTCCTTTTCTACTCAATAAGGTAACAAGCATTAAATACCGATTTTCATTCATCTGGAATGCTCAGGGTAAGAGGTTGCACCTGTTTCTCCCTTTATTTCTTCCAAGTGAAAACACAGATGTGCCCTGATGACTCAAGTTGCTGAGACGCTGGGATGTGGACATTATGAAGCCCCAGGACCCGGGTGTGGGTGGGGGGAATCAACATTAAAACAAATAAATTAAAATGCTCTTCCTCCCCTTCACGCCTTCATTTCTTTCTTCCTTTCTTCTCTTTTTTTTAAAAAAGAACAAGCAGGATCTCTTTTTCCCCTTCCTGATTGTGAAAGTCATAGTCTTGTAAAAAAAAAAAGTTTTTTAAAAAGCAAACCCATAAATATTTACAATAGAAAGTGAAGTTGCCAGCCATGCCCCTACGATAAGATAACTTTGCGATTTGGTTTACAGCTTTCTGTATTTGCACATGTGTCTCCTCTGAATCTGAACCATAAACAGAGGCCTCCGTGTCACCCGCATCTGTATTTGCACACGTGTCTCCTCTGAATCTGAACCATAAACAGAGGCCTCCGTGTCACCCGCAGTCCTAGGTGGAAATGAATATGCTGCAGCCACAGGGTCACCTGGTCGGGCACCTCCCAGGTTCACCCCAACAGGATTCTCTGACTTCCGTCAGGGAAGACTAAGAAAAAGGGGGTATGGGAGCCTTTGCTTCCAGAAAATTCCTGAGGTCTTCCTGCCAGTGGGTTATAAAGCTCCAAGTACGAAGTGTCTTTTCCTAAGCCATAGAAGAGTCTCACACAGTGATCAGAGCTAGGTTCTCGCTGACTCATCTTACCAACACCGTGGAGTCCTTTGGCACGATATTTGCCCCGCACCCCATAATAACGAAATCCTGCTCTTGGGAACCTCAATTGCTCCCCTTTATGACTAAGCAGAGGATGGTAGATATGGGGGAAGGGAAGCAGGCAGCTGACCTTCATTCATTTCGCAAGCACCGAGCCAGGAGCCAGGAGCTAACACCTAGTCCTGCACCACAGGCCTCACAGGCGGGGAATAATCCCTCCCTTCCACACGGCGTGAAAACCCAGGATAAAGCACTTTGCAAACAGTAAAATGCCGAACATGTGTAAAGCAGTAATTGCGCTCCGATGGACTGATTCACAAGAGAGTGATGCATAAAAACCAGGAGAGCGGTTTAATCATTTTCTAATAGGAAATAAAACTTTTAAATGAATTGGCTGGTTACTTCGTGTTTGCTGATCAGCACAGTGGCTCCCTGTGGACTTATAATCACAAATGAAGATGATGTGTAAATAGTCATAATAACAACTACAGTTTCTCTTCCTTGAAGGCACACTGTGAGCCAGGTGCTGTGCTGAGTATTGTATCTTCATTTTCTCATAAAGGTCTCTTGACACCGAGATTCTGTGGGTATTACTTTTATCACCACTCTGCAACAAGGTTCAGAAACGTCTAAAGCAAGAGGTGACCCCAGATTCAAATCCTGGGCCGCCTGCCTCTGAGACGGCCACTTTGAATTTCCCAGCCTGCCTGCCTCTTTGCCTGAGTGGGACAGCACTGGGCTCAGAACAGCTGGTGACTCTGCCACTAAGCAAATGCCACCAGGCCTCCTTGGAGTCAGGCTCACCCGGTCATGTTCTACAAAGAAAGCACAAATTTGACTTCTAGAACTGCAGTGCTGAAATTCTACTCTTCTGAAATTTTGTTTCATTTTGTTTTCAAAAGGTGCAGCAGGAATGAAGGCAAGTAGGCAGGCAGGCAAGAAGGAAGAAAGAGAAGGAAGAAGCATTTTTTATTTATTTATAGAGTTGTTCATCTTAGTTGTTCCCCGCTGGCCACTGGATGTGAACTGTGGTCCTTGGGATGTCTGTGGACTGCCCAAGTGTTATTCCACCAATGCACACCTCTCCTGGAGATTCTATGAAAAGCAGAGCAAAGAGGTTACACAGCACAAGATTTTTTAAGCATCGTATCTGAGCATTTGCTTTTCCTTCTGGTTCCCCTCTGTCTCGTCCATCTTGCACGGCCCCTCTTTTCAAATTCCTCCTCTATTCCTCTCCAGATTTCTCCACCCTCCTCCAAGCTCTTTCCCTGCCTCAGAGACCACAGACTGATAACTGCAAAGGTGTTTATTTATATAGTTTTTAGTATTCTGTTACAGTCACTTTTTTTTACAAATTAAATTAAACTCATATGTGTTGTTCCCCCTTTGTGCAGTTTGACCTTTCCTCTGATACGTGTCATCACACCCTGCTCTTCACCAAATCACCAAGTGTCCTTCACCTTCGTCCAGTGGGCCCCACCACCCTTGCTCCTCCCCACCCATGCCATTCCCTGTTGTAACCTCAATTCTGTTGCAGGTGTCCAAGGGTTAGTTTTGTTTCATCTGTTCCTTTATTTTGCCTATTCAAGTCCATGTATGAGTGAGGTCATCTGGTATCGATCTTTCTTCTTTTGACTTATTTCACTTGGCGTCGTCCCCTCTAGATCCATCCATGTCAATTCACATGGCAGGTTTTCATCTCTTCTAATGGCTGTGTAGCGTTCCATTGTGTGTATGGACCATGTCTTCTTTATCCATTCATCTGATGTTGGGCCCTTAGATAGTTCTTAACTATTGTGAATAGGACTGCAATAGACATGGGGGTATATAAATCTCTGCCAGTTAGTGTTTTTGCATCTTTTGGGTAAACACCCAGAAGGAGGATGGCTGGATCATATGGGACTTCCATCTTCAACTTTTTGAGGAATCTCTATACAGCTTACAATGGGGATCACACAAGTTTGCACTTCCACCAAAAGGGTAAAAGTTGTCGGGCTCAGGGGAACTCTGGCCCCAAATAGCTACCCCAGTCACTGACTCCTCTTGTATTCAATGTCTTTACAAGAGGCAGTCATTTACATAAAAAATGCAAGAAGTAAATCAGCTATTCTAACAATGTTTACAGAGTGATATTACATTTAAAAGGTTTAAGATAACTATCTAGCTTCTAGGCTTCTTCCTGAGCCTGAGCAGGGAACAAAAACCTCCTCGCCAAGGTTTTCCTTGCGGGACGGGCCTCTGGTTTTCCAGTTGCCTGGGTAATTGTTTCATTCGGCTTTGGCTTTGCATATCTAAACTAAGTTTCCTCTTTATTGATCCCAACAAAAAGTATATTCCCTTTCCTCTACATTCGCACCAACATTTGTTGTTTCCAGACTTTTGGATAATAGTCAGTCTCTCAGATATAAGGTGCTGTCTGGTTGTTTTGATTTGCATTTCCCTGATAGCCAGGGATTAGCAACATCTTTTCATGTGCCTGTTGGCCATCTGTATGTCCTCTTCAGAAAAGTGTCTCTTCAATTCTTCTTCCCATTTTTTGATTGGATTCTGTTTCTTCTGTTTTTGAGTTTTATGAGTTCTTTATGTATTTTGGATATTAAACTCTTGTCAGAAATATGGAAAGCAAATATCTTCTCCCAGTTAGTAGGTTGTCTTTTGTTTAGGTGATGTTTTCTCTCACTGCGAGGAAGCTCTTTAGTTTGATGTAGTCCCAGAGGTTAATTTTTATTTTTGTTTCTTCTGTTATTATCTCATTACCATGCTGTTTTGAATACTGTCACTTTGCAGTATAGCTCAATGTCTGCGAAGATAACCCCTCTGGATTCATTATTTTTTTCTTATAATTGCTTCGGCTATCTAGGGTGTTTTGTTGTTCCACATAAATTTTAAGATTTTTTTGTTGTTGTTCTATTTCCTGGAAATAAGCCTGTGGGATTTTAATGGGAATTGCCTTAAATCTGTATATTGCTTTAGGTAAGATGACCATTTTAATTATGCTGATTCTTCCCAACCATGAGCAAGGCATGTCTTTCCATCTCTTCATATCCTCCTCTATTTCCTTTAAGAAGGACTTACAGTTTTCATTGTACAGGTTTTTCACTTCCTTTAAGTATATTCGAAGTTAATTTTTTTACTTCTGTTTTAAACAGTGTGGTTTTATTAATTTCATTTTCTTCTAGCATTTTTTTTTTTGCGTACCAAAATGTAGCAGACTTTTGTGTATTGATTTTGTAACCTGCTACTCTACTATATTCATTGATAAGTTCTATAAGTTTTTTGACAGCTTTTCAAGGGTATTCAATATATATATAATCATGTCATCTGTAAATAATGACAAGTTTTACTTCCTCTTTTCCAACCTGGATTCCTTTTATTTCTTTTTCTTGCTAAATTTCTCTGACTAAGACCTCCAGTGTTATATAAAGTAGATTAGTCTTACACTCATTCTAACCATTCACGTTTTTGTTCTCTTCTCCTCCCAACTTTTTGTATTTGCTATTTTACTGTTTATAAATTTGGTTTCTTTGTATACTATAAAGTATCCTTTAGTATTTTGTGTAGAGTTGGTTTTATGGTGATGAATTCCTTTAACTTTGCTTATCAAAAAAGATTTTAGTATTCCTTCAGTTATGAATGATGATAATGAAGGGTACAGTATCTTAGGTTGAAAATCCTTTTCTTTCAGCACTTTGAATACACCCTCCCATTCCCTTCTAGCCTCTACAATATCAGTTAAGAAATCTGATGGCAATCATATGGTGACTCCTTTGTAGGTGACTTGTTTTTGTCTGGCTGTTTTTAAGATTCTTTATCTTGTATTTTTGACATTTTGATGACAATGTGTCTGACTTTAGGTCTGTTTGGGTTTCTTTGATTAGGAACTCTTTGAGCTTTCTGAGTCTGGAGGCTTGCTTCATTCTTCAGGTCAGGGATATTTTCAGCTATTCTTCAAATACAGTTTCTGTCCCTTTTTCTCTATCCTCTCCTTCCAGGGTCCGTATGATGCAAATGTTCCTTTTGATGTTATCCCATAGGTCTCAAATGCTGCCTTGGTTTCTTTTGCATCTTTTATCTCTTTGTTGGGTTGCTTGGGTGCATCCTCTGCCCCGTCTTCCAGCTCACTGATTCTATTGGAGGCTTCAACCATTCTATTCTTGAGTCCCTCTGTTGAGTTCTTTAGTTCAGCTATAATATTCTTCATTTATTTGACATCTTGCTTCATTTCTTCTCTTTTTTTGTTGTCCTCTTTTTCTTCCTCTATTGCTTTCTTGATTTCCATGAGTATGTTGATCACTGTTGCTCTAAATTCATCCTCAGGTAGTTTGCACATGTCTGTTGTCTTCAGATTTTCCCCTAAGGTTTTAATTGGATCCATTATTTTGTGTATATTTCTCTATGTCTTTTCTCTGTTTGACATTTTGTTTATACATATTCTGTGGGCTAGATTTCCCTATAGTGGTGGCATTGTGTAAGGTATCAACTTGCACCAAAGAAGCCTGGATCTTGATTTGAACACTCAAAATTCTCGAGTTCTTTGGTGTCACTGCTGGTTGGATTTGTTGACATTCTTTGGTGGATCCTCTGCATTGGGGCCCAAAGGTTCCACCTTACAGGGTTGGAGTTTGTGGGGTGCAGAGCCTCTTCAGCATCCCGGGTTTAAACAGTAATGACCACCTTGTCATTGGGCCACAATTGGAAATCAGGCTGTTGTTCTGCCTCACCCAGAGAGTGATGTTAGTGGGAAGCGTTGAAGGTCCCTCCCTTCTGGGAGGCTCTCTTCTTTCTTTAAGGCTGGAGATGGGATTTCTGGTGGGCAGGCCCTGCAGCTCCAGCAAACTATGGTGGGAGGCGATTGGCCTAGCTCTGGTTATAGCAGCACCCAATATAATTTCCCTGCAAGGGCTCCTTGTCAGATCTCTGCAGTGCTGGTCCTCCTTCCATTCTGTGCCAAGACCATCTCCCCGTCTCCGTATCCTGGTCCAACTGAGTGCCCGAGCTCTCAACTGCTTTTTGAGTGACTCCAGGGAGGTCAAGTTTTTCTCATGTCTCCACCTGCTCTGCGATGGCCCAAATCCCAAATCTGTGGTGTAGATCTGAATCCTGATGTTTTCACCTAACTTTGTGGTCATGTAGCTGCTTTGGTCTCTAGCCTTGAGGTCTGCTTTTCCTCAGTGTTTATGTCTGTAAAACAGCTGAATTCTGTGTTGCTCTTTGGGGAGGAGGTGGGTCTTGCCTCTACCAGGTCACCATCCTGAGCCAAAATATGCAAATGTGTTTAGCCTACAGTGTTTCAAAATTTTGAATGAATGCCAATATTTAAAACCAGCAGATTTCACAAATACATTTGATTCACAATTTTAAAAAATAGTTTTTTTCAAGGGTGGGGGGAGGTACAAGCTTCCAATTATAAGATAAGTAAGTACTGGTGAAAATACTCTAGCTAACACTGTTGTTTGATAAACAGGAAGGTTGTTACAAGACTAAGACCTTAGGCATACCCAAGTGGCTCAGCAACTAAGGTGTAGACTCTACCTAAGGACCAAGTTTGAGACCCAGGGCTGAGAGGGGGAAAAAACGGAGAAAAGTAAATCCTAAGAGTTCTTCTCACAAGGAAACATTATTTTTCTTTTTGTTTTTCCTCTGTATTATATCTACATGAGAAAATGGATGTTAACTGAACCTATTGTTGTCATGATTTAATAATATATGTAAAACAAATAATCAAGCTATATACCTCAAACTCAGAGTGAAAGATTTAATTATTGCTCAGGAAAACTGGAAGAAGGAAAAAAGCAACACCTGGTTGGAGCCAAAGATCAGCTGCCCCTATTAGAACATTCTTCCATTTATCAGTCTCCTCCCTGATGACAGAGAGCTTGAAAATGAAAATCTGTTGCTCTCTGCCATCTTTTTTTTTTTTTTTTTTTCAGGAAAGATCAGGCAGGAATGAAGGTGATCAGAGGCATGAAGGAAGAGAGAGGAGAAGTACTTTATTTTGTTTATTTTGGTTGTTCACATTGGTCCTGGGACAGGATCTCTCATCTTTAGGATGTATGAGGACTGCACCCATCATAGGCAGCGGACCTAACCACTACTCTACCAGGGCGCACCTCTGTCACTCTTTTTATCATGTCATTTATCATCCTGATCCCTCTAGGTGTTCCAATTCCTGAGCTTCTCTGGTGTTTTTAGCACAGCCAGACTTTGGGGCAGTCCTGGGAGTGGGTTTTCCTGCCATATCTATGAGTAGATTTGCAGGTGGATCACACAGATGGGAGGACTGCAGTTATGCACTTGTTCTTATTGAAAATCCTAGGTCTGGCCACATCTGCACATGTGAAATGATCCCAGTGAGTGCATCCCTGTGTCTCTTGCACTCTGCACACTACTGAATGCCAGGCAAAGGTCAGGCGTATCTTCCAGAGACCTGCTCCAATGACAGGATAAGAAACAACTGGGCAATAAAGAGTGAATGCTTAACACGCCATATGGCAATAAAGACATCCTTACTACAGGTAGTTAATGCTTGTTTTCAGAGAGGGGTCTAGACTTTTATATGTATGATACCTAATAAATTCAGTGCTTAGGGATTCCACTTTAAAGCAAACTCTCTTATCTTTGTTTCCAACTTGGGAATTTGTTTATATAGCATCCTTGAGGTTGCCAGATCATTTCTAGTTAACCCATGCTATTCTGTCAATCCACATTTCTGCTGTTAAAATGATTCACTGCTCCTCCAAGGATGGGATTATATTTCCTTACCATGTGGCCACCAGGTTTGACCATGCAATTCGGTTTTGTTTGCTTTTTTTAAAGGAAAGGTGCAGGTAAGAACGAAGATGAGCAGAGACAGGCTGGCAGGAGGAGGGAGGAGGAAGAAGCATTTATTTTATGTAGTTGTTCATCTTGGCTGTTTCTGCCGGCCCTAGGACATGAACCCAGGACCCTGGGACAACTATGAACTCCACCCAACCCCTAGTCCACTAGCACGCATCGACTACATGATGTGTTTGGGCCACTAAAACGTGAGTGGAAATGAGGTGTGTCAACTTCGGAGTCAGATGTTTGTCACAGCTGTCTCTTCCCTCACAATGATGAGGACATCTGTGAAGGCAACATGCAGCAGAGACCGTGAAAAATAACCTGCTTCATGCCACTGAAATGTGGGGTCACTCTTGGTCAGCATCGCCTCGTCTATCCTGACCTAGACATGTGCCAGCGAGCCCAAAATACCAGCTCTGTTGCTGGGATTGATAGGGCGAATGATTACAAAATCTTAATTTTTTTCTACTTATCAAAATGATCTATGTTTTCTCACTGAGAAGTAAACGCTATATATTTACACTTATAAAATATTGAAACATAAGTAGAATGTTCTCTCATAATACGTAATAGATGATACATACATAACTATGTCTTTATTTTTTTCTGTAAATTTTAGTAGAAAAAAATTTATGCTTGCAAATCTCTTCAAAGTTTCAGAACAAAATACTAATTTTATGGGTCAGATCAGCCTTCCAGGATAAAACTTAGAGCAGGACTGTCAATGCTTGCTTTTTCCATCTTTCCTATGTGCCCGTTTCTGACCAATCCTTTGTCAATGAAACTATTCTTTCTTTTTTTCTTTCTTTCTTTTTTTTTAGAGAGAAAAGGTGCAGGCAGGAATGGAGGTGAACAGAGGCAAGCAGGCAGGGAGAAAGAGGAGGAAGAAACATTTATTTATTTTATTGAGTTGTTCATCTTGTTTGTTCCCCCACCAGGACACGAACCCCGGTCCTTGGACAATATGTGGACTGCACCAGTCAAAGCAACTAATCAAACCACTACTCCACCAGGGCATGCCCGACTTATCCTTTCTTGAGATGGGCCAGTGGCACCAATCAGGGTACTGTGTCAAGTTCTGCTCACCTAGAAGCCATTCTGCCGAATGTAGTTATGTATGTCTTGACTCAGATTATGAGTGAAATGGTTTTTAATGATTACATTATACATGTATGTGACAAAAAATGTGTGTCAGAGTATAGTTTGATAGGTAAATTCTGCCCCCCCTCCCATTATGTCCCCACAGATGTAATCATGTTAGGAGTTTCTTATCAGTTTTATGGGTTTACAGCCCGCGCAGCCACCTGGGGCCCGTTCTCAGGAGGACTCTGGTCTTAGTTTAATGTTCTGGTTTGTGAACATCATCTAATGTTCTGCCATTGCCATCATGAAATTCCTAACAACTTTTGAACAAGGGGCCTAGCATTTTCACTTTACACTGGACCCCCTAATTATGTAGCTGCCCCTATTTCTTACCTAGCCTTTCAGAAACATGCTGACATATACAAGCATATGTTTGATATTTCTTTGAACAAGTGGCTCAGTGTCCATCAACCCCTTTTCTTCTTATTGGCCTTGTGGACAGACTACATTTCCCAGCTACTCTGCAATTAAGTGGGATCTGAGTGACTGTGTGCTGGTCAGTGGACGTGGCAGAAGTCATGTGTACCGCTGCCTGCAGAGACTTCTTCTGCATTGTCTTTGTGTCGCTCTCTGTGTTTGCATGGGAATGAAGGTCTCTGAGATGGGAGAGCCCCATGATGGGGGATTTTTGATTCCTGAATCACCATGTGGAGGAAGCCATTTGGGAGAACCCCTGAACCACGTTAGACTGGATGTTGCAGAAGAATCATCTACTATGACATCAGGGTATAGAGACTGAGGTTGCTGATTACAACTAGTGTCAATTATTCTAAGACATACACAGAAGGGTCTGACTATGTATGCCATTTGTCACCTTTTTAAAATACTTAACGTATTTCATGAATGTTTTCATTACACTTTGTTATGGTTCAGTTCATTGTGAATGTGTGTGAAGCACAGAGTTAGAGAATTTCTATGCAGGTCGGTGAGCGAGTCCCCCAGATGTATTCTCCTCCTTCCCTTTCTCTGTGGTAAAGTAGGCATTTCCTAGGGTTTCCCATGTCAGCCGGCTTTGCCAATGCAGAGTGGGGATTTAGAAGGTAGGAGAAAGGGAAAGGCCAGGATATTTTTCTCCTGTCTCTGCCTTGGGCAGTACCTTCAGTCACTGCTACATGTCTTCTGTGTTTCTAGCTCCTGCTGGACAGGTCCGCAACAATTCTAAGGCCAATGGACCCCAGTCCCTTACCTCCCTAACACCATGTCCCCTCTGTCTCTTTCATTATGGACTGAATGGTTGTGTCCGTCATCTCCCAAATTCGTAAGTTGAAGCCCCAACCCTTAACGTGATGTATTAATGTATTAATGTAATGTATTTTAACTTAATGTAATGTGTTTGGAGACATGGCCTTTGGGAGCTAATTAGGTTAAATGAGGTCATAAGGATGGGTTCTGATCTGATAGGATTAGTTCTGTTATAGAAAAGATACCAGATCTCCGTCTCCCTCCCCCTCCCCTCCCCCCTTCCCCTCCCCCTCCCTCTCCTTCTCCACGGCTGTCCAAAGAGGTCATAGGGGCACACAGTGGGATGGTGGGTACCTGCAAGCTAAGAGAAGAGGCCTCAGAGTGAAACCTACCTTGCTAGTACCTTGATCTTGGACACCCAGCCCCCAAAACTTTGACATAGAAATGGCTGTTGTCTTAAGTTATAGCAGCCTGAACAGACAACCTTTCACTTTAGGAGAGCTGGCAGCTTCCTGCTGTTGCTAATATCTGGACTGCCTGTCTCCTGTGGTGGGGGTGGGATGTCAGATTTTTACCACTAATTTTCTGCATTAAACATCCATTTCAATTATTCAGAGTTGGTTCTCTTTGCCCAGTCAGACCCTGAATGGTTTACTGTATCATTCTCAAAGGTATGACATAGACTCTGAGATCTCCACTTCCCTTCCCTGGCAATGCAATGTTCTATTTAAGAAATACACTGCAAAATTGGGCTAACCTGAGTTTGAATCCTAACTCCACCCGCCTCCTGGCTGTATGACATTAATCTTGCTAATCCTCAGTTTCCTCATCTGCAAAATGGGGATAATAATACAAAAGTCTATATCATAGAGGGTATCATTTTTGAAACATATTTGACATAGTACCTGGCACAGAGTAAGTGTTGAAAAGTGTTAGTTAATATAATAGGAGGAAGGCCAGGGCCTGGGGAGAAGTTGACATTATCAGTCATAATTACCAGAGTGTTCTTATAATTGATGGTGTGTAGTCGGTCTTTTAACAGCACCACAAGCCTCTTATGCAGTGTCCTAGAAACTTGTTTATAGTCTCTCACACTGCACAGAACTGGGAGAGTCTCAGAAAGTCAGGCTCTCCCTGATTTCATAATTACCACAGAATACCTTCCATTTAGGACTGCCCATTTTTCTGTACTGCCTAAAGTTGGGGCTTATTTTGCCCTTGGTTTCTGGGCCTCTAACCAAAGGACCCCAGTAGTTGCCATTTTGCAGGCTTCTACCCCCACTTCCCACTCACCCCTGAGTCCCCCGGCTTAGCCCCAGCAGTGAAGGCCTTCCAGAGCTGGGAAAGCCTGAAGAACCGCTAAGCACAGCAAGCCTGGAGTGGGAACGCTTTCTGCCAGGCCTCAGCCAGGACATTCTCTGGGTCTGGCGGGCCACAGGCTGTGTGTTCCAGTCACTCACCTCTGCCTTGAAGGCAGCCTTGAATGAATGAGCTTGGCTATGTGCCTGTAAAACTTTGTTTACCTGACTCTGACATTTGAATTTCATAAAATGTTCACCTCTCATGACATAATATTCTTTTGATTTTTTTTCTCTTTCTTTTTTTAGCCATTAAAAAAATGTCCACAGTGTTCTTAGTTCTCAGGAGGCATACAAAGAGGACACAGGCAGCACCTGGCCTCTGGGCCAGAGTGTTCTGTCGACTTTGACTCTAGTCCCTGCCTGTTTTGGTTACTGTTGGCCCCCTTTCTTTCCTTCTCTGCTGCATGACACTGAGGAAGCCACTGAGCCTCTATGGGTCTCAGTTCTTGCAGTAGGTGAATTTTTCAAAACCACTCTTCAGTGAGGATGAGTCAGGAGCATATCTTGTGGGTTTTTTGCTGTTGCTGCTATTATCTTCAATCTTTTGTTTGCTTAGGTCTCCAGGTAAAATTTCATTTACACAGAAACATTGCCTCCTATGAGTTAGTTTAAGAAATTATTCATTGGGCCAGTGAGTCAAAACCTTTTTTCTGACTCCTTGTTCTTTTAGCAGCACAAACCAAAGGGTACAGCTGAAAGGGGTGAGGGTTCTTTTCCTTCCTGAGAGCTCCCTTATTAATCAAGGTACCTGCTGATAAACTGGGTCCTTCCTTTTAATTACAAAGCTCCACTCACTTATTCAGTAAAGCAATGTTGGTCAAGCACTGACTCTGTGGGGAGACTGCACTGGACATTCCCCAGTGAACAAACAGACGTGACCCATCGCAGAGGAGCGTGAAAGGTGCAGGAACAGGGGCCAAGTGCGTGAAGAACTGTATGGGAACGTAGGGAAAGAGGAGGGAGGGAGGGAAGGCCCTAATCCACCCCGCCCTGCTTCTCTCTTCCCAGAATTGTCCAACTGTTACTTCAAAGCCTCACTATCTGGCCTTCCCCATTTCCTTCCGGTGCTTTCCGAAGCACATCCTTGCATTTCTAGGGTAGCCCCTGACCCTGCCCAGCATGCAGGGGGAAAGGAAGGAGCCTGCAAATCACACCCTTATCCCCATGACTTCTTGGAATTGCCTCCTGTCCCCCCCACACCCCAGCCACCTTCTGACCGCAGCCCTTATCAGGGTAGAACACTGGGGACCTGGCTACACCCTGGCAGTGGTCCGGCTTCCAGCCCACGTTTCTGATCTCTGTGCGGAAACTACTAAGGGTGACCCCAATCTGTTTCAGCGACCTTTTCTAGAGAGAAACATTGCTGCTGGCAATTGACTGAGACTGTCCACACATTCTCTGTGGGATTTCAGCCCAAAATACTGAGTAGTCCTGGCTTTCTCTCTTGTTTCGGGGGTGGGGAGATTCAAGGGACCGCTGAGCCTACCCTCTGTTTTCTCAGTGACAGCCACTTTGTTCTCTAGGGCCATTCCTTTTCTTCATTCTTATTTCTCTACCAGCCTCTTTTCCTCATTCGACGAAAGTACTCAGGGAAGACATTTTGATTTCTCTGTGAGGCATTTCTCTGCCATGTTCCAGGAAAGTGTTCACCTTTCTCAGCTCTTCTACCTGCTCTGGGACACTGCTCATCCCTCTTAGCTTCAATGGCCCCTTTTTGCCCACTCCCTAACACACTGAATTTGAGTTTTATCTCCCTTCTGTTCTTCCTCACCCATCTGGTAGACACTTAGAGATATCTTTTAACCCATGCCTCTCCTTTCTCTTAGAATTTCCTACACACATTCACTCTCATTCTCTCTCTCTGTGTGTTCCCACATACTCCCCCGCAGATAGATACTTGGCTGCCATCTTGAAGCATGTAGCCTTGCCCCCAAAGTGGCTAAAAAAACCACCCTAAGAGTCTCTGAATTGGTCTCTATGAATGCCCCACTCTGACCTGAAGAGGCCCAGAGACAAAGGAGAAGCCCCTGTTCTTCTAAACCTTTAGCCCTTCTGAAAGGGACAGAAAAGGAGTCTAAAGCTGAAAAACAGGATTGACATTAAATAAAAATACCTACATAGGGTCGGACAGAAGAAAAACCAGTTAATTAACAAAAGAGGTGAGCTAGATAGGAAGAGGCAGATTAATTAACAAAAGGGATGGGTCAGGTAGGAGAAAGATAAATGACCAAAATAAGTCCCCTCTCCCAGGCCTGTACACAGTCGGGGCCATCTCATGACTCTGCCTCCTCTTCCCTTTCTTCCTTTAAGAGGAAGGAACACTCTCATTCTTCAGAGTTCTTTTTCTTTTTCCTCTTTCTTTCTTCAGTAAAACTTTTCTTATTGATGCTTTGAGCAGTCCTGAAATTCCTTTTGGAGACTAAACTCAAGAACCTGACATGCCAGGGCCAGGAAAAACCAGGGAGGTGAGACCAGTGTACTGGCTGGGCTGGAATTAGGGAGGGGGTGAGCCCCTCCTGGGCACATGGCCAAGACCAAGGTCAAGCTGAGTGACCTGTTAAAATTGAGACATCACTCCACGTTCCTCTGCCAGACTCCAGCATTCTGGAACAGAGTCCTAGCTACGCCCTATACCATTTCCCTTAATCAAAGAAGTCATCTGCTACACGCAGGGCATCCTTCTCCAATCCAGAAGTGGTCTTCTGTCCTTATTCTCTAGAAGAATGTAGTTTGGGAATGTGTTAATTCAAAAGACAGTTTAACTCCTAATTGTCCTCTCTAAGAAATCTCTCTTCTAGGCACTGGTGACCCCCACCTCCCCACCACCAATACCCAGGTCATCTTTCCATGTAAATTCTTGGTCTGCTCCACAATCTCAGGATTTACCACCATGCATATTATTTCATTTGGGCTTTCCTCTTACTCATCCCACCTAATATTAATTTGTTCATTCATCCAGCTGGGAAGGCACCTCAGAGAAATGGGGGAGCTTTTCCTTTAATTCCCACAGCCCCCTGGTGCTGTTAGCTGGGCCAGGAAAGCACGTGGCTAACAAGTAGGTCAAGCATTTTCTCTCTTCTGTACTTTAGAATTAGGTGTGAGGTGCTAACTGCCTCATGAGCTGGTCTCTCAGATGCAGGAATTGCAGTAAAGGAGGGCTTTGCCGTGTCAGTGCTGAATCGTGATAAGTGATCTGGAGACACAAATGAAGGACAAAAATTCTCCCACAGCAGAGAACAGGCTGGAAGGAAGAGTGACTGCCTACAGGAGTGACATCTTTCCAGTGTCTGCTCCTGACATTTGAGAGACGCTGTCCTTGGGCTCCTTGAGACCCACAATGCACATGGTCAAAGTCTGTGTGACTTAGGATATGTTGGACTCCAAGTAAGAGTGAAACTAAATGATAGTTGCTAGGCATATTAGCGAGCTCTGTTTCCCTTAGAAGTTTGGAGGCAGCAGTGCCAGGATGTCGGTTCCTCTCTGTCTTCTAGAACCCAGCTCTTTCCATCTTTTGGCCCTGTCCCTCAGCAGGGTAACTTTTCCTTCTTGTACTTGCTGCTGCTTAGTCTCTATGATTTCCATGGCTCTGGACATCATGTCCTTGTCACAGCTCTCTCTACTGACAAAGCCAGGTGGGTGCTCTTTCACAAGTAGTGAAGGCAGCTTTATTACACATGGACCCAGATACCAAAATCTGAGAGCCCAGAAGCAATTTGGGGGTACAGTTTTATAGGGAGAGGGGGAGGTGTAAATTAGAATAGGAATTACAAACGGAACTCAGTCATTTGTGAATTCTTCACATGGGCAACACACAGGATTCACATAATTGCAAGAATGCACATAGGGCTCCATTTTCAGGTGAAAAGAAAAAGTCCTTTTATCTGGCCAGTAGCTTCCAGCCAGTCCAGACTGCAAGGCACCTGATGGCTTGGTGGCCTTCACCACTGGCCCACAGTGGCTAGAAACTGGGGGTGCGACTTCCTTCTACATCCTCACATCAATGCATCATATAAGAAAGAGCAGCCTAAGCTCCCCGACCATTCTTCTTGGGCTGGTCCAGTAATTTAATCCACATCGGACAGGATGGCAGAGGATATAGATCGATTTAAGACTATGTGCGCACAAGAGCGGCACTGACTAGGCAGCCCCACTTCCAAGCAGGGAGGGCCAGGTTTCAGTCTTACTCCAGGAAATGAGGGAGGGGCTGGAGTGTCAAGGAGAGAGGAGGGGGCTTCACATAACAAGCAGGGGATAACGTCACCTTTACTCTGAAGTAAAGATGAGTTTCTCAGAGAGAGAGGACATGTCACAGACCAACTTACACCTCGATCATGACCCTCCCAAGCAGGATTTTTCTAGGTCGGAGCATGATCTAGCCAATAAGGGGAGGAGCGAAAGCTCCTCAGCAGCCAAAACCTTCATTTTTCTCAACTCCAAATAATCTGGATGTCAGAGCCAACAGTCTTGAGGAGACCACCTGTGAAAGTTTGCGTATAACCTGTTTTGAGCACCTTCAGGGTTCAATTTTTGTTGATAAAGAAAAATCTGATACACCCTGGTGTCCTAGTTGTTTAAAAGAGGCACAATCCACACGCATCCCAAGGGCGCCGGTTCAAGACCTGGGGCCAGGGAATCAACCAAGAGGAACAATTGAATCTAATAAAGTGCTTCTTCCTCTTCTCTCCTGGCCTGCCTATTCACCTTCATTCCTGCCTGCACTTTGCCTTTAAAAAGAAAATCCCTCCGCAGAAAACTCCCTCTCGTATTGACCAGAGCCGTGTCAGTCGTCTGCTCTACCTCTCCGCCATCTTTCCATGCCGCCATGACGATGTGCCTGCATGTTCCAGCTGATGCTCTCAAGAGCATCAACAATGATGAAAAGAGAGGAAAATGCCTGCTTCTTATTACGCTGTGTTCCCAAGTCATTGTCCATGTTCTAACTGTGATGATGCAGTCTGGTTCCCAGAACTGGGAAAATGATCGTGAACCTCACAGGCAGGGTAAACAAGAATGGAGTGATCAGCTCCAGATCTGAAGTGCAACTCAAAGATCTAGAGAAATGATATAGTAATCTGCTCCCAGCCCATCAGTTTAGTTTCAATGCACTGACAACCTCAGCTGACATCATGGACCATGAAGAAGCAAGATGAAAACACACGGGAGGGAACAGCCTGGGGTGCAATACATCCATGCAAATAAAATGCCTTCATGGGAAAAAAACTACTCTACCTACAAGGGAAGCTGAAAAGTGAGAACTGTTTTCTACGGTTCACTTAAACCAGTTATGACTCATGGAACTGGCAGAACATCTGCTTCTCTGAGATCAAGCGATTTCCTCCCTCTATCTGAACATGAGTAGGGAAGTAGGCAAAGAGGAGACAGAGGACTGATGTTGTATAAACAGTGGCTGCCACACCTTCCCAAACTTCCTTCTCCGTTTAAACTAATTTAACTCTATAGGTTACTTGTAATCAATTGAATTTTGCCTTTAAAAGATTTGGCTAAAACCTCCTGTTAAAAGGAAGGGTCTCTTTCTTCGCCAGGTCTCTGTGGTGCCTAATTGATCTTGGCCTCCTGTCCCACGCCTTGCTCAACGCAGGGCTTCAGAATGGGGCACATGATGAGTGTGGGTTACGTTTCTCCATGGGTTGGGTTGATCTGTCAATGGCCCCCATGGGAAATCTGGTCTCTTTCATCCTCCCTCTACTCCAGAACCAGGGGCACGCAACAATGGATACAGGCTACAGACTCAACCTTCCCTTAGTGGGCTGCCCAAGCCCTAGACTAGAAGTTCGAAGTCAGTGCTCACACCAAGTCACACTCTCTCAGATCCCTTATAACGGTAATAAAGGTGATGGTTTGTCAGATGACATTTTGTCAGCTACATAATTCATGGGACCTGGTACAAAAGAAAATTACTAAGAATCTCAAGACAGTGATGACAGAGCCTTAAGCCAAAGACAAGGCCCTGCACAAATCACATAGGTTCCTGCCCATGAACTCAACCCTGAGCTTTGGGTCTGTATTTGCTGATGCTTTTGTCTTAGTTCTCAGTTGATACGGAACTTTGATAATGACAAGAGTATTGTCTAGTGGGCCCCTTCAACTCATCTTTCACTGTAACCTTAGGTGACCAAAGAGATAAGAGATTTCTCTGGGCCCTCTTTTATGGGGCACTGATCCCCTGTATGACAGCCCCATCCTCATGATCTAATTACTTACCAAAGACCTCCACTTCCTCATATCACCACCCTGAAGTTTAGGATTTTAACATGTGAATTGGGGAGAGGACACAGACATTTAGACTATTATACTCTAGTCTTATTTATGTAAAACTCTTTTTAAAAATGATTTTATTGAAGGAATATTGCGTTATAACAACATTAGGTTTAGTGTACATTGTAATCAACATCTATATATAATATAGCAAGTTCACCACCACTTTGGTCTTTCCTTCACCTTAATCCCCTCCACCCCATTTGCCCCACACCCCCTTCCTATATAAAATTGTTCACTGCCATTGCTTGTTCTAATTCCTGTGCTTTTCATTACACCTATTGAGAGAACTTGTCATGGGCTTTGGAGACACCAGGGGAGCATTAACAGCTCTTTGCTAGATACAGGTTAAAATGATCCTTCCAGACATCAGGCACCAGAAATTATTGATTTTTGTGGCTTTACAGAATAGGAAAAAATGTGGCAACAAATTAGGAAATATTGAGCACAGAGGGAAGAGCCCCCAAAGACCATTTTAGAAACTAACAGTTTTATTTATTTTCTTTTTCTTCTTTCCTTTTCTTCTGTTCTCTTCTGTCTTTCATTTCTTTTCTTTTAATAAAGGAAAGGTGCTGGCAGAAATTAAGCCGAGCAGGCAAACAGGCTGGAAGAAGCATTTCTTTTATTCTCGTTAGTTGTTCACACTGGTTGCTTCCCTCTGAGTCCAGGACAGGAACCCAGGGGTGTGTGGCTGCTCCTTTAGAGGCAATTGATCCAACTGCTGCTCCATCAGGGCGCACCTTTCTTTTCTTTTCTTTCCTTTTTTAACCCCTGGCCTCAGGTCTTGAACCTGGGTCTTTAGGCTTATATGGTCTGTACCTTAGCTGTCTCAGTCATGTCACACGAAGGTGTGGCCCCAAAAGGTCATTTTAAGGGAAATTATTTTATCTAAGACTATGTAGCGTTGACAAGTAAATATTAGCTGAGTGATCGGAAAGACAACATCTTTGAAGGGGTCTGCGATAAAGTGGGAAAGAGATGACAGCCTCGTCTTAAACCTATTTTATTTCAATATGCGAATCTAATCACTCCTAATGATGCGTATGCAACAAACGTACCTTTTTGGGGGAGGCGGGATATCTCTGGGTGTTGAATTCGGGTCCTTGGGCTTTACAAGGACTACGCTAGAGCTGCAGAAGTAACACCTGAGTCACCAGGGTGTGACTTAACGTCACTTTCTTTTAAGGATTTTTAGGTTTTATTGAAACATACTTTATATATAGTACAAATATATTGATATCACTTAAAATTGACAATTTATACAGTGTCCAAAGCTGGTATGGTTGTTTATTAGTCCTTTAATGCTCTCTGGAGAGTAAATTCTCACTCTGCAGAGAGAATATTTCCATTTTTCCTATGTAACTACATATAAAGAGGATGTTTAGGCATTGCTTTGGAATGATGATTTGATGAGGAGTGAAAGGTATCAATTACTTCAATCAGTTAAATAAACACAAATTTGGGATACATTTTGGAGGTTGGATTTGGGGAGGAGGGAGACTCTAAAACAAGCATCCTTTAAAATACTTTCAAAACCTGAATGATCTGTGTGTGTGTGTGTGTGTGTGTGTGTGTGTGTGTGTGTGTGTGTTTCAGGTCTGTATCATAAAATCAACTTCTGCATAGACTACATTATGTTTGCCACCAAAAATCTAGTTTTCATCCTTCATCATGCTTTGATGACTTCTACCTGGTTTATCCACCCCTTTTGCACCCTCCCTCCTTTTCTGTTAGCAAGTAATTTGGTCTTACAGTCTAAAAGCTTATTTAGTTCATTCGTTTCTTTATATAGCACATATGAGTTGAATAATATGGTATTTGTCTTTCTCTGACTTACTTCACTAAGCATAATAACTTCTAGGTCCATCGATGCTGTTGCAAACAGCAGGATTTTATCCTTTTTCATAGCTAAGTAGTATTCCATTGTATATATGCGTTGTGTGTATATATCTATATCCATATCTACCATATACATCTATCATATATATATATATACTGGTATTTTTTATAACAACTTCTAAAAGCATTAAGAATCTCCTAGGCATTCCTAGCTCCTGCTTCTTCTTGTCCTCATCATATTCATCATGATCAGTATAATGGACACCTGGTATTCATGTTTGCCCAGTACTTTTTTTCCCCCCGGTAACAGCACTCAACTCTTCCATTTGGAAACCTTTGATCTACATTCTCAGAATCTGTGGCTCAGACTTGTGAGATGTCAGGGTACAACACTCAGGACTGGCCAATCAATTGAAGAGCCACCTGAGGCACGTGACCCAGACTCGGCCAATGGGACCTTTGCTGAGAATTTCACTGGAACTTCAGAAAAGAGGCAGTCCGGTTCTCTTAGCTGAGGTTTTAAAACTGGTAAAATGCAAGCTTGTCAGTCATGAATCATCTTTACCATCACATGACTATCTCTATCTGGAAATGAAGTCAACTCCGAGAAAAGCAGAACCAACGGTGAAGATGGATTCTTGGTGACACCCTTTGAGCCCCTGGATCCAGGCAGATAAACCCCTGGTCTTTTTGGTTATGTGAGTCAATCAATCTGCTCGATGCTTAATCTAGTTTAAAATCAAGTTAAAAACTTGCAACTCAAGAGTCTTAACTAACACTCCCACTTGATCATAATCATTCTCTTCCTGGAGCCTGACTCAAGAGTTCACTTCCTGAAGCAGATGATGGCAACCATTAGCTAAGTGAGCACCCATAGGAAGTGTGGGGTGGCAATGTCAGGTATGGCAGTTGAGTAGGAGGCACCAAGGTGTTTCCGTGGCAGAGGAGATGCAAGGGCAGAGACCTGATATTGAGACAGACTCTTGCCACCTATTCCTAGAGAGCTTATCTCTTATCACAGAACTCCAGTTGAAAATGCTTCGTTAGACACAGATTAAAATCACTGTACTGGGGACTCAGTGGGCACCCTGAGGCGACCAACGACCAACACTCTTTTTCTTCTTACACTGGTACTGGTATTCTTTAATAAAGCAGGTTAAAAAACAATAGTGAAAATAGGCTTTAAATATATGCATTTTAGCTAAGTAACATTATTCAAACATAATAGTTTTCCATAGGAAGAATTAGATAAGCAGACACTTCCTGAAAGTTGAAACATGTTATTTTTTCAAGTTATTCTATATATTTTTTAAATAATTTTATTTCCTTTGTTTACATTGCTTTATGCATTTTAAGATATTGAAATCACACCTCTGCAAATTTCATACCACACCCACCACCAGGGTTCTAGTGCCCTTTGTTACCACCTTGTCCCTCTTTCCTTACCTCCCTCCTTGCACCCCGCCCCCAGCCACAGTGCTGCCTTTGTGAATTTTGCTAACTGTTCTTCTTAAAACTTCATATCTGCCTATGATCATTCTATAAACAACTCAGGTCTTGTGATAATGATGCAACTATAAACGCTTGTTCAGTTTTGTGGGTCCAAATATCCCCACTGAAAATGGTCAAAAATGCTATCCAAGATTTTCTAGCAAAAATAGGGCCAGAAATCTAAGGAGAGATGAAGCAAACTCATTCATTGTATTAAATTAGGAGTAATGAAAAAGAAAATACGAGACCTATTTCTTGTAAACCAAGACTATAATTTCCACAAGGGAGGAGACAATAATTCTGTTTGTCATTGAATTTGCAGAATCTAACATACTACCCAGAATAAAATATTTGTTGAACGATTGGCAAAATAGAAAAATGATCACATGAGCATAAACAATTTGGAAAAGGAAGACCAAGTGGTTTGGCTAGCCCTGTTTTATTTTGTTGTTTGTTTTTCTTTTTTCACTGATCAGTATTATCTTATTGTAGTGATTAGTCTACACATTAAAATAATTTCCTATGTATAGGTTCCCCATTTCTTGGATCTTTTTCAACACATCATGACCTCCACCAAATCATCAAGTGTTCCTCCCCGTTGTCCAGTGGGCTTCACCACCGTTTGTCCCCACCTGCCCCATTCCCTTTTGGTCACCTCAGTTCTGTTGCAAATGTTTCAGGGTTAATTATGTTTCATCTGTTCCTTTGTTTTGTCTATTTACAGTCCACCTATGAGTGAGGTCGTCTGGTATCTATCTTTCTTCTTGTTTGTTTTCTTAAAGGAAAAGTGCAGACAGGAATGACGGTGAGCAGAGGCAGGCAGGAAGAGAGATGAGGAAGAAGCATTTGTTTATTTTATTTAGTTGTTCGTCTTGGTTGCCCCCTTCCCTGCCAAGGGCCTTGAACCAGGGACCTTGGGATGTACATGGGCTGCACCCAGTGGGCTTAACCATTAAGCCGTCAGAGCATACTTCTTCAGCAGTTTTAATTTTTGCCTGTCCAGTCCCCATTTCCCTTTTTCAGAGGTCCCCAATTTCCTGTTGGAAATTTACCTCCCTTTATTGAGTATCCTCCTCTTGGTGGGTAGGGGGAATCCTGGTAAGCATCTTCCACCAGGAAAAGTGAAGGAGCCACCTCCTTCTGTTTGCCTCTGTATGGACCTTTGTGACCTAAACTCAGCCAGTCAGATGCTCTTCCCAGGTCTCTGTGTTTTCGACAAGTGACAAGGGGACGGAGGGGCTGGTTAGAGGTCATTTATTTTGGTGGTGGTGTGCTCACCATGCTAGAGGCTATGGCTGTGTAAAGCCATGGCAGAGTAGGGCTAAATAAACGGCATAGTAATTCTCACTCTTTAGAATTTTCCAGAATAGCCCAGGATGAAGCCATCAGCAATGCTGATGAGAAACTTGCAATTAAGAATTGCCTCAAAAGAACCCCAAAGTCCCTGTCTTGAACCAATATAGTACCCAGGCAGAGACCCCCCCGCTCTCATCCTTACCATGTCCAGTCCTCATTAAAATGCTGTTAGCAGATTAACTTTCACCACCCCCTCCTTACCCTGACAGATCCAACAAAGACCAAATAGTGTGGAAAAGAAGTAGTACCCTTTTCCCCTGGGAGTCTCTGCTTATTCCCCTAAATATTAGCATAGCCCCACCTTATAACCACTCCATTTTCACCTCCAGGAATCTTAAACTGTGCTTAAGCCCGATGCCGGTTCCAGAATGTGGACTTCTCTCTAGGAGAGCTCCGAGGGGCCCTATTGCTCTCATAATTAGCTTTCATCTTATTCTTGAAGGGAGAGCCTCCAGGACGCTCCCCACCGACAGTCAGATAGTTTCTGCCACAAACCCTTCTGAGGTTCCTGCTGCCTCGTCCTCCAGAGCTCCTCAGACAGGTGACTGTTTCTAAAACTGGTCCTCCAGTCTTCAGCTCGTCTCTGAGCTGTCAGTAACTTCCCAGAGAATTTTCTTCTGCGTGAGTCAGACAGCACGCCTGCTGAATGAAGCCAAGACCCCTGTCTGATACCACCGTCCAGATGCCCCTCCAGCTAAGGAGTCTGGTTTTTCTCGCTTCATTTCTCTTCCTGGTCAGTAATCCTGCGTGGTCCTTTTTAAATTGGCATATTGGAAACTTGCATATTGGAAGTATCCTCATTTCACTTTCATTCCAAGCAATTGTTATTTGTCCTTTTCACTCCTGGGTTCTATTTCCTTATAGTGGACAAGATGGTAGTTCCTCCTTCTCTGTAACTCCTCACCTCCTGCATCTTGACCTTGTGCTTTTATCATTACTGACAGGTCAAGGGTTAGTCATCTCACTCTAAGCTGCCTCAATCAGATTTTTCCTTCCTGTGAGTTGAAAGATTGAAACTGTCAAAGTTATAGTCAAGTTCTAAGCCTGAAGAGTGGGTTGGTGCTATAAAGAAGGCCTATACATTTCTTTTGCTATGATTTGGGATATTTTTCCTGGATCCAAACCTCCTCTTACTTTCAAGAGAGTGCCAATAAATTCATATTTATTGATTAAGTTTTCTAACATTGACTTTTGTTATCTGTAACCAAAAGAATCTTTTTTTTTTTTTTTTGAAAAGAGAGGTGCAGGCAGGCATGAAGGTGAGTAGGCAGAAAGGAAGAAGCGTTTTATTTTATTTTTATTTAGCTGTTCACACAGGTTGTTTCCCCCTGGACTCGAACCCAAGGGTTTGTGGCCTTGCACTCCTTTGGAGGTGATTGACCTAACCACTACTCCACCAGGGTATGTCACCAAAAGAATCTTAATTAACTTGGTCTCTATGTGATAAATGGCTTCTTGGAAGCTGGGCCAGATTTTCATTCATTCATCCATATAGTCACTCATGACACATTTACTGTACACCAGGCACTGTGCTAGGTTCTGGAAACCCAAGGATGAATTAGATGATTTCCTGAACTCAAAGAGCTTGCTCTGTCTAGTTAGAGGTATAAATGCATTCGGTCAATCCTTTATTCATTTATCAAAGCGTTCATTTATTCAACAAATAAACATTAGCACTTAATGAATATTATGTGATAAGTCCTGGTCCAACATGCTTTTCTTATTTAATTCGCACACCAGCTCTATGAGGTATGTTCCATTTTACAGAGGAAGGAAATGAGTCACAGAAAGGTTAGACACTCTTGCCAAAGGTACAGGTTTCTTAATGTTGGAGCTGGGTCTCTAATCCTGTTTGACTTCAGAGTTCTTGCTTTTAACCTCTGGGTAACCTCCCTTCTAAAGAAAAGAATCCCATAGCAAGGTGACACATAGGTACACAGGTGTGTATAAAGTTCACAGAGATAACACAATTAATGCTGTGGGGAAATTGGAGTTTAAGAAAAGTTTCATAGTTGTGGTGAAACAAAGCTCCCTTGAGCAAGAGTGTTATTCCACAATGGGCTTGAGCAATCGTGAAGGAAGAGAAGAGTGGTATCCTTGATGCCCAACACAGAACTTTGCATATGAACTCAGTAAAATGATCATGAGGCAGCTTCTCCACCTGGAAGGAGCTGTTTTCCTGTTTACATGGAGCCCAGGGTGTTTCCTACTGCCTTCGGAGGCATCCCTTTTGTGATGTAGCAATGGTGTGCAAGATGATCAAATCATTTGGGTATTATATTATTGACGCTAACAAAAACCTGTGAGGTAAGTAATACAGGTATTAACTTTTTCGTAAGATGGGTGAGTAAATCAAGGCTGATGCTGCCTGACTTGTCCAAGACCACACATAGTGAGTAAGTGGCAGAACAAGTGTCCTGCCCTGGGGAGGGTGGGGCTGGTTACCATGATTCCTCTAATTGAACTAGGCTCTTTAAGCATTGGCCCTAGTTTAAGGTTTTGTTTTTTCCAGCCTCTGCTCTGGAGCTTCTGAAGATTCCTTCTCCCAGGAACATGCCACCTTCCTCTCATTTCCAGCTTTCCAAACCCTGCCCATTCTTCAAGACCAAGTTCACCCCACCTCTGCCTCCCAAGACTTCTCCACATTTATTCAGTCCACTTTTTAAATGTCAATGCAACTCCTTAGTTCTGCTTCCCACCAGCATCTGTCCTGAAAACTTCCTGTATAGAAAGCTTCCTCTATATAATTTCCTGTCTAAAACTTCCTATTTATGTCATTGCCACCCAATCTACCTTTCTTATTGTTAGTTCCTTTATATATGTACATCTTATTCCTCTATAGACAGAAGCTCCATGAGGTACAAATCATATCTTTGCTTTTTAGCTTCATATATTTATCACAGACACGTTCTTTGGTATCATATTGTTAATTGACTCAAAGAGGATCTCTGCACCTCCCACATACTATTAAGTTGTTCGGCCTCTAAATCATGCAAAATGCATATCTCATCAATCCATTTCTAAAGCTGAGTTTAGGGGTGGGGGGAAGGAATGAAAGAAAGCAGGGGTTTTCATAGGCACACCCAGCAATTAATAATAAACAGCACATAATGTTCACTAATGGCCAGGTACTGTACAAAATATATTACATGTATCAACTCATTCAATCCTCCCTCATGACAACTCTTATAAACCCCACTGAACAGATGAAGACGCATAGAGGTCATCCAGCTAGTAAGTGGTACAGCTAGGATTCAAACTCAGACCAATTCCCTAGTCCATACTCTTTTAACTATGACATGCAAGTCTTTATTAGTAACAGAAAGTCTCTTGCTATGTGTAGATTAATTTCCTTTCTCTCTAACGCCTCTGGGAAGATAGGATTACAGAGGTGGAAAAGAATATTTATTATGCTCCTGGTACCGACCAGGTATTGTGACAGGTGCCCAATGGCTTATTAATAGGCTCTTTGTAATAAGTCCATGAAGCAGAAAGTATTAAGTCCATTTAAAGAATTGGGCTCCCAAAGTAGTTACATACTCAAGGTATAGCTTCCAGTTGTAGGCAGAGGAGGAAGGAGACCAAATTTCCTAACTTTCAAGGAAGTGTTCTTTAAAGGAGGTGATACGGAAATCCGGATAGGGACAGGGCAAAGAGATAACTGACTTATTATCATATGATTATTACACATCAGAAATATGTAATGCCTGGTGTATCTTGAAGAATCCTAAGAGAATGTCAAAAAGACTATTCTATAAACATCCACAGAGGAATTAGCTAATTAAATAAAGGCGCCCTGTCTAGGGCTGGGATTCAAAGCAGAGAACTTCCCCCGAGGCAAGGGCAGAGAGGGCGCCACCTGTCCGGGAGAACCAGCGAACCCGCTCTAGAGATTGAGGCTCAGCCTCCTTTCTTTCCTCACGCTCTAATTGGCTACTTCTTCCCGGACCCCGCCTCCCGCTCAGAGGGGACCACTAAGCAGCCAAGCACCACCCACGAACCGGCGTGATCCTCCAATCGCGTGCTAGGCTCACGAGTGCTACCAGAGCCCTCCCTTGTACTCCCGCGAGCCGCTTCACGTTCGCCTTTGATTGGTCAGGCAGCAGCATGGACCCGCCTCCTCGTCCTCCGGGTTGGTCAGCGGTCCTTAGTCTCACGACCTTGCAGCCCGGTCAGTCTCCCCTCGGCGGCCGAGCGCCCGGCGAGCCGCTGCCTCCGGGAGCGGCCCCGCCCCGCGTGACGGTCGGGCCGGGAATTGGCGGCAGCGTGTAGCCATTTCCGGTTTCGGGGAGGTGGGTGGGGTGCGGAGCCGGGCTGGAGCGGCCGCCGCCTTGCTCGCCTTCTCCAGAGCCTCTCTTGCGCCTGGTGCTGCCGCGACGATGCGGCCGGAGCCTGGAGGCTGCTGCTGCCGCCGCCCGCTGCGGCCGAACGGCTGCGTGGCGAACGGGGAAGTGCGGAACGGATACGTGAGGGGCAGCGCCGCTGCCGCAGCTGCCGCCGGCCAGGTACAATGGGACCGGGCGGCCGGGCCGGGCCGGGCGAGGGGCGGTGGGCCACGGCTCGCGAGCTGGCGCCCGGGCCAGGGGAGGTCGCGGTCCCGTCCCCGGGGCCAGGGGCCGGCGCCGCGCAGGTGTGCTGGCCGCGGGGTCCTGGCGCTGACCGGGCCTGGCCCGAGGCGAGGGTCAAGGGCGGCACTGGGGCCCGACATTTCTGCGCGCCTGAGGTCTGCCTCTCCGCCTCCCTGTGGGTTTGGGCTCTACCCAAAGCCGGGGGACTGGGTCTACCCGATCCGGCCAGGGAGGCAGGGAGTGACCTTTTGGACCCCGGGAAGAGCCTGTCAAGGGCTCTTGGTTCTTTCTCCGGAGGCTCCCGATTCATTCCTCGCTGGTGGCTTCTTCCCCCTAGAGTCTCCGGGAAAGTCATTACGGGAAAGCCACCCTTGGGGTCCTTAAAGGCAAGGAAAGTTAGGAGATGGTTCCAGGCGGGCACACACACCCAGTCTCTTCCTGTCCCATGCCGGCTTCCTCCACAAGCAAGACTACACAACTGGACTCCACGTTGGTCATTGAACCGTGTCTGTACCCAAAAAGCCGCGTCTTCTTATCTAGCCCACGGTGAGACCCCGTGCAGGGTCCAGGCTGAGTCCAGTGGTCCCTCTGACCCTTTGAGCAAGAGTGCTATCCCACAGTGGGATTGTGGAACCTGGTGGTGATTTGTGATGAGTCTCTAACTAATTAACCAAGGCTGACTCATCAACCAAGTTCTGGCAGTTCTGAAATATTTTTAAAAGATCTGAATTCAAGATAATCATTATCAATCTTCCAGTTATCTGGACTGATATCCTGCGGCAATGTATTTTTAACGATGAGCTGCTTAAAAAGATGCAAGATTAGAGTGCCATGGTTTTTGCAATTGATTTTAAGACTTACACATCTCGTTAAGATGTGAAAACGTTTAGAAAATAGTCCTTTCCTCAGACCGTTGTGATGAAAATATTTTAAAAAGTCTTTTCCCCTTAGCAGGTGTCTGACTGTTTTGATTGAATTAGGCTCTGATATCACTCTCTGGCAGCCTCTGTGACTGTTGATATGAAACACAAAGCATTTCTTTAGGTCCTGTTGGGATGGGAAGACTGAGAGTTGGGGGTTGAAGAGGCTGTATAAAAGAAACTTGATCTCCTCTGAAGTTGTGAGGTGCAAGGCAACATAATACAGCCTCAAAAGATTTGTTTTCATTTTTAAACAAACAATTGTGTAAGTGATAAGAATCAGCTCATTATAAGTGGTATAAGGAGTTGTTGCTTTTCTAACTGTGTAAATGAATAATAAGATGCAGTTGTATAGGCTGTAACAGGGAACCTAACGGTCAGGAGACAAAGTGCATTGCAGACAAATGAGTAAGTTAAGATTTTTAAAAAGGAAGAGGAAATCAAGAGAAAGGTGTTTATACTTTAGAGGTGCTTTGTGTTTACTCTTTTCATTTAGCATAGTTATTTTTAGATTTAGTAGTAAACCAAATGCTCCTTTCCCATAATCCCCAATAATTTAGCGTTTGTTGGCATATTTCTTCAGAGATGACCAACTAATAAAGAATTAAAAAAAATTTTTTTTTAAGGAAAGGTGCAGGCAGAAATGAAGGCGAGTAGGCAGGCAGAAAGAGAGAGGAGGAAGAAACATCTTAATTTTATTTTCATTTAGTCGTTCATACTGGTTGTTCCCCCCCGGACCTAGGACTAGAACCCAAGGGGATGTGGTTTGCTTCTTCAGAGGTAGTTGACCTAACCACTACACCGGGGTGCATTTCAAATGAGATTTAAAAATCTGTGTGGCTCTGACATCTGACTTTTTACTCAGAGCACTTGGTGGCATTTGGAAGGGTGGGCTAGTCGAATGCTCTAAGTATGTTTAGGGCTCCAGTATCGCATATCAAAAACTCTTTCCCTCCTGTTCTTTTAAAACAAATTCTTTAGGTATGTAGGGTTGTTTGCATAATGTGAGTATTGTTGTCTGTGAAGTGGTTTTCCTTCCCTTTCTCTTAAGCAAAGGAGATCTCAGTAACTTCATGATGCTCTTGTACTTCTGCTCCAACCCCACCTTCCCCTCCCCTCTTTCTGGGGGGAGATGTTGCCAATTATACCATAAAAATACATGTTAAGATATTAGGTACAGGAGTGCCTTTATCTTTCAGGTGATTGAGATGGTTGGGTGTGGATCATGTAAAATGCAGGGACCCAGGTTTGAGACCCGGGACCCTGGGAGAGAAAGAGCAAATAAAATGTTTCTGCCTCTCGTTCCTTCCATCCTTACTTCTCTTTAAAAAGAAAGAAAAAAAAAAAAAGATGTTAGGTGAACAGGTTTGTGTCATGCTTGCACTAAAATATAGAGTATAACATGGTTTTTAAACCTAAAATATAGTTTATTTTCTCACATATCCTAGTGTTAGTCTTTTAATAATCAGGAGAGAAATTAGAAACGTGAGATCCCTTATACTCTGAAGAGTTTGTTTCTGTGTTTGAAAGGGTAAATGTGCATGTGTGCCACGTTGTTGGACTTGGGTAGAGTTTGAGTCAGCTGATTTTGTAATAGAAATGGCATGTAAAGCAATCAGATGTGATTGTTCATTTTCTGGTGTACGCCACCTCCCTCCCGCCTACCTCCACTTTTTGGTGATAAAATATACAACATAAAATTAACCCTCCTACCTTAAGTGTGCCCCTTAAGTGTCCAGTTCAGTGGTACTAAAAACATTCTTGATCCTGTGCAACCATTCAGCACCATCTGTCTCCATAGCTGCTTTCATTGTGTAGAACTGAAATTCTATACCCATCACACAGTAACTCCCGGTTCCTCACCCCCACCCCCAAGTCCTTGGCTACTACCAGTCTGCTCTGTCTTAGTGAATTTACTTTAAGTACTTTATGTAAGTGGAATCATACAGCATTTGTCATTTTGTGTCTGGCTTATTTCTTTTAGCATATTGTCTTCATGGTTCTTCCATGTGTCAGAATTTCCTTCCTCCCCCCTCCCCCTCCCCCTAGGTCTTGAACACGGGTCCCTGGGCATTATATGTCCTGTACCTTAGCTGCTGAGCCACAGAGGTGCACCTTCCCTTCCTTTTTAAATCTGAATAATATTGTACTGTATGTAGTCCTCTGTTGCTTTTTCTTTTCCAGGAAAGGTGCAGGCAGGATGAAGGCAAGCATAGGCAGGCGGGCAGGAAAGAGAGAAGAGAAGCACTTTATTTTATTTAGCTGTTCATCTTTGTTGTTCCCCCTTAGTCCCAGGATGCAAACCCAAGTTCTTGGGATGTGTGTGTTGCTTAGTGGCACTTCAGTGAGGGACCGCATATCCAACAGTGGTCAATATACCATGTGGTGTGCAGCAGGCCACACTGTCTAGGTTTGTGTGATTATACTCTGTGATAGTCACCCAACAGTGAAATCACCTAACACATTTCTCAGAATGTGTTTGTTCCCTTTGTTGTATGTGCCACATTTGCTTAGCCATTTACCTGTCAATGGACACTGGTCGTTTCCAGGTTTTAGCTATTATGAATAATGCTGGTGTGAACACGGGTACACAAATACCTTTTCAAGACCCTGCTTTCAGTTCTTTTGATTATATATTCAGAAGTGGAATTCCTGGATTATATGGTAATTCTTTTTTTTTTCTTTTTTGGAGGACCCACCATGCTTTCCCCTCAGCCGGACTATTTTGCATCTCTAGCAACAGGACACACGGATTCCAATTTTCCCCTTAAGAAATACAGGGAAAGATTTTCTATATTTTTGTAGTAGCTGTGAGATATATAGAAATATATGTGCATATATGGTAATACTTGTCTCTGCCCCTGGTTCGCAGTATAGAACTAAAACCTGCATAATTTCCTAAGTAACAAGAACACTAGGAACTGCACACCCCGTTGACTCAGCGATGGGACCCCCGCACCTGGGGTGCAGTCCACCTGTAGCCTAGGACTCCATTTCTCAGGAGCTAAGGTGGGGGGGGGGGTGACAGCCAAGGGGGTAGGGACAATTAAGTGTGGACAGCTGAATAAATGGGACTCTTTCTTCCTCCTCTCCTCTCCTTCCTGCCTGCTGCCTGCTACCTGCCACCTGCCAGCCTTCATTCCTTCCTGCCTTCCTTTTAAAAAACAAACAGACAAAAAACATTAAGAATATCTTTTGTTTTAATATTTGGTCTTTGATCCTGGTTCCTGATACAGTTTCTAAAGCCCTTGGAATTTCCTGGGTGATATCAGTGTTTGTATTCTGATGATTCTTGATTAGAAACTTGAATTGTCAGCCTTCAGTGTGGTGGGCGTGAGCCCTTTACTCCTGTGATCTAATGCTGTCTCCAGGTAGGTATTGTCAGAATTGAGTTCATTTGTAGGACACCTAGTTGGTGCCACAGAATTGCTGGATATGGGTTAAAAAAAAAACCCCTGCATATCTGTCGTCAGAACTGTTGGGAGTGTGTCAACAGTGTGAAATAGAAAGTAGTCAAGTTTTTTCCCTAGAGTAGCCATCTTCATGCGTATAGACCTTACTGTTTTTTTTAATGACAGTAGACACAATGTTTTCACAGGAGCAATAACAATTAAGTAGTAGTTTTTCTTCCCTGCCATTCAGAGGACTCTCAGCTTTCATTTGAGGTAAAAGGTGGCAATTTAAAACATTAGGGAAACTTTGGAAGAGTTAGAATTGGAAGTTTTGGCAGAATTAGAACTGGAAGAACCTTTAAAAATTTGCATAATTTCATCCCTTTTTCTTTTGTATAGGATTTTATTAAAACTAATTTTGATAAATGAGTCCATCCTGTTTGTAAAAACATCTAGAGCATTTTCAGAAACTCTTCTCTGCATCCTGTTGCAGGTATTCAGTGATCTCACTGCCATGAGTTTCCTGCTGTGGAGTTAACATTTGATTAAATAAATGCCATGTTTTGGTTGTAACCTGAATGTACTGTGCTGTTTGTTTTTATTTTTAAAGCTCCTTATTAAAAGCACTTTTTTTAGGTCTTCCATTTTTTTATAGAATTTTTGAGATTTTTTTTCATAGAATTTTTGCCTTAATTAGTTAACAAGTGTGGAAGGAAAAAAAAAATATTATCTTCTTTAAGATAGTTTTGAACCTTTCTTCCCTTTTGGAGTATTTTATGGAGGTACTAGAAAGATAACAGCCTTCTAGAAGAAGTAAGATTTTATCATAAGGAAGACTTGGAACACCCTTATGTTATTATTTAAACAATAAGACTAGAAAGTTAGAACAGAGTATTGGTCTTACTGCTTTTATCCTTTAGAAGAAGGCAAATGAATAACTAATGAAGAGCGAGTTACTAAATAGCAACTAGCTTTTGTTTCCACTGAAGGGAAACTAACTGTGAAAAAGAGAAGTTAGTTGTGAGACCGGAATGGTAGTAGCTAGAATGGCCCGTATTCCAGTTGAGGTTTCGAAGGGTCTGAAGACCTCAAGACTTCTCCAAAATGTTTGCAAGAATAATAGTTATTTTGCAAAAGCAACTTATAGAACTAGATTTTCTGTTTCGAATGCTTTTTTGTTCCCAGGGGAGGAACATTTGCATTCTTACTAGCTGAATATGAAAGTTTCCAGTCATTTGAGGTACTCAGGAATTCTCTTTAATAAACAATCTGGGGAAATTAGACCAGTATTTAATATATAAAACACTTTATTTTTAAGATAGTGTTTTTAGAACTTGGATAGTCAAGGAAGGCAGACTTACTGACTTTTTGAGGTTGGCCTAGATGCCTAGGAGCTTCGTAGTGCTCTGAACAAGATAGTTAATAGGCTGAAATTCAATTGGATTAAATTTTTGAAAGAAAGAAGCAGTGTTTATTGGCAGAATAGGCAATTGAGAGGGATGGGTAGAGGCTGTGTTTGCATTCCAAGTGGGTGGGCCTTACATGATTAAATACATGGTTTGTGGCCTCAAAAGTCAGTTGCTTTCTGAATAGCTTCTAAGAAATCTTCTATAATAAAATGTGTAATTTGTGACTGATGAAGCACATTAGCCCTGTGCTGTTGACCCATTTATGCTCAGAAAATTTATCTTATGGTTATTGTTTTTAAGACTCCTTTCAAGATTCATTACAAAGTTTGAGGATATGTTTCCTTATGTTTTAAAATAATTCTTTGCTTCTGATTATAGAATAATGTATACTGTAAGGAGCTAAAACGTTGGGATAACCCATGTGTTAGAGTCAGTTTTTAATGTGGTCTACCATAAATCAGTCTGCTGCTTTCTGATCATTTCTAACAACAGCAGAACATGTAGTTTTACAGAGACTGTGAGTTTGATCAGACTTTACTCCAAATACTTCATATTTGAGATTAGGGGGAATATTCAACAATTTTTCTAATCTGAAAAGATTTACAAACTACTGTACAGATCAAATATTGATCCGTCAAATGTGATAGTTTTAAATTATTTTAAATATGCCTCTTGCTGCCTAATTACCAAACCCCTTCAGCAAACATCTAAGATTGATATGGCAGTGGGACTCAGGAAATCTTAGTTGAAGGAATGAATGCGTGATAGTTGAAACCATGAGAGTTGGTAAAAATAGATACAAGAGGGCATTAGACAAGAAAAGGAGGCGCCGAAGATGCAATTAATAATGGGGAATTATCCTGTTCCTGGTGGAACACACACGCACAGCTGAGGGCGGCTGGTTGTAAAGGAAACATTAGGAAGAAGAAGCTGTTTCACAGCGGGAGGAATCAACATGTGGGTGGCAAGAAAACAAGGACAATAATACTACTAAGACCCATATACACTTATTTACTATCTGATTTTCACAAGGGCCTTCCTTGCTAGATAAATAGTTTATCCCCGTTTTGCAAATATGACTGAACTCCAGACCATTTAAGTAACTGACTCAGTAAGTTGATAGAGCCTGAGTTGTATTCGGGTTTGCCTTACTCTATGATGACTGAATTTTGCAATTCAAAACTCACTGGTAACTTTTGAGGACTTTTAATTAGATACTCAGAATGACAATAGATTTCATCATCTCTTGAGTGTTGATTATGGAGGCTGGTCCTTTCTTGGAATTTTACTGAAATGTCCTAGCCTCTCCCTACTGCATACCAGGCATAGTAGAGAAATAGCTTGGAGCGTCATGGCTCTCACACAAGCTCTTCCACATTCTGAATATTTGTTTCCAGAGCCTTTTTCAGCAGGCAAAATTAGAAAACTAGGCTTTCCACATTTTCCTTCTGACAATCAGGATAACCCCCCTAATTTTTCATCAGTAGGTATCCCATGGAATAGATTGGAAAGTGCTTCCAAAGCTAGCTATAAAACACATTTATTGACGTGCCCTGGTGGAGTAGTGATTTGGTCGGCCGCCTTTGGCTGGTGTGGTCCACATACTCCCAAGGACCTGGGTTATTTTGCCAGATCTGGGGCGAATAACCAAGATGAACAACTAAATAAAGCGCTTCTTCCTCCTCTCTCTTCCTGCCTGCCTGCCTCTGCTCTCCTTTGTTCCTGCCTGCACCTTTCCTTTAAAAAAAAAAACACATTGTATTCTGACATTCCTACTTTCCTAATGAAAACTGAAAACAGTCCTCCAGCTGCGTATGCATTGAACACTCCAGACACGTTCTGCACGGGAGTTACTGTTCTCACCCAAAACCTGCATCTCTAAGCCCCTTCTCTCGCTGGAGGCCACAGGGCTACACATGGCTCTAATGGTCCGGAGACTGGAGCACAAGAGCCGCTCCGTCACAATTTCTGCATCTTCGTCTAAGCTGTCTTCCACCTCTAACATGTGGGGGCCCGTAACACTGTCACCTCCACTCCGGTTTTGTAGAGGATGCCCACTGGAGGGACAGCCTGGTTCTCA